>RYFJ01000389.1:0-316634 GCA_003991445.1 Oryza meyeriana var. granulata
TCGGCGCGGTGGAGCTCAGGCGCGAGGGCGCGGGGCGCGGCCGAGGAGAAAGGCCGGGGAGGAAAAAAAAAGGGACCCGGCCTGCGGACTGCAGTGGGTAAAATGGCGGCAAGGAGGGGCCAGCGGCTCCCCGATGAAAAAAGAAGGCAGAAGAAAACAGAAGGAAAAGAAAAGGAAAACAATTCCTTGGACGATTTAAAATCTTTCCGATAGAGCGTATTTGATTTATTAAAAAATAGTTCCTCGTGCTCGGTAATTCATAAAAAAAATCCAGTAATTATTTGCACAGAGATACAAGAAAAATATTTCCCCGCCACATAAGTTTATTATCTTGAATTGACACCATCAATTTAATTTCTTCTAGCCATTTTAAAAAATTCTTTCTTAGGATTTCTCCGGTAAAGTTTCTGTGTGGCTAAACTGTGGCTTATGTGACAAACCTACCCCCCTTAAACAGAATCTCTCCCCGAGAGATTCGGAGCCGCGGGCATAAGCGGTGAGAATGGGCGGACTTCAGTTCTGCTCTTCTCGCTCCCGAGTGGCTTCTTCCTCTGAATGGTGACTACCACTGTACCTCTGCAGATCTATTACCCGGCTCCGGTGTTTCTTCACATTCTCCAGGATCCGATTGGATTCTCCACATAGGTGAGGTCTCCTGATCTCGGATCTGTGCCGGGATCTGCCTGTTCTGTCGTATCCTCAGACACTTCTTCAGTTACACGTGAACACATCTTAGCCAGTCATTGAAGCTGGGAGCCGCAACTGATATGCCACTTCACCTTTACGGGCTAGCACTTGGTAGTCCCACGAAACGTTGCGTTCAGCTTCCCTTGGTTGGAACCTGTGTACTCCGGAGTGGTGACGCGAAGGTACACGTAAGTCTCCTTCCTCGAAGGCTTAGAGTCTCCGTCGCTCGGGTTCAGCATAACTGCTTCTGTCTGGATTGAGCCGTCTTCAAACGCTTCGTATTATGCTACCTCTCTTCTGCTTCGGGAGTGCATCGTTCCGAACCTGACGCACCTGCTCTGATCCAGAAAAGGGTGTGTGCGGCAACGCCGGCCATGACAGAGCTTCAAAACTGGTGCCATCTGCAAGCTGCCTGTAGCTTGGTACAGAGAAACTCCTGCGGTACAAGCTCTTATCCCATGTTCCTCCGAATCAGTGACAAGCTCTCAGCATGTGCCGCCTAATATCCTGATTGACCTTTCAGTCTGACCATCTGTTTGCGGAGATAGGTGTGCGGAAGTCAGTCAAGTTCCCAACTCTTCTGTTAACTTCTGCCAAAACTGGAAGTGAACTGGCGACCACATCAGAACACGATCTTCTTGGTAACTCCATGTAACACACATATCGCGAGCCACATACAGTTTTCCCAGTTTCTTACGCCGAGACGGTGGTATCCACGGGGATGAAATGCGCAACTTTGGTGAGTCGATCCACCTCACCCAGATTGAGTTCACTACCCGGGATGTGCGCGTGGCAACCCGGTGATAAAATTCATCCGATCTCTCTCCCCACGTCCACTGCTGGACTTGATGGTTTGTAGTCCAGTACTGACCAGGCCAGTTATGTCTCTGCCTTGACTCAGCTGACACACATCACAAACCCATAACGGCGCCACAAACTCACTCGATTTCCCTTCTCATGCGTGCCACCAAAATTGGGTTTCTAAGGTCTTGGTACATCTTGGTGCCTGATGATGGCTACTGCGCTCATGGCTCCGGATCAAAGATTAGGTCCTTGATCTTATGCTCTTTCCTATGGAACGCACAAACGTTCCCCCAATCCCATAACTCCCGTTCTCACTTCCGTAAAACCTTGAGCTTTTGTTTCCGACTCTCATGTTCTTCTTAGTTCTTCGATTCTGGAATCGTTCGCTTGTGCTGCCGCGAAGTGATCAAAAAGCGTGGGTGGAGCCTCTAGGTCTGCACGAATCCATGTTTTCAACAAATGCCCAGGATTCAAAGCATTCAAACTCCTCTGCATTTCCGGCACATTGCCTTTGCCTGGCGGTGTTTGCTAGTCTTGTCCGGAGGTCGCCAGACATTGGCTTTCCCTGGATGTATGTATCCCCCAAGAAACCATTTCATAGTCCTTAATTAGTTCCAGCCACCTTCTCTGCGGAGGTCAACATCAGGCTGGTGAAGATGTACTTCAAGCTCTTGTGTCCGTGAGTAAATCTCACTACGGGTTACAAGATGGTGAATGCGCCAAATTTTCAAAGCATGGACCACTGCGGCCAATTCCAGGTCGGTGTTGGTAATTGCTCTCATGGGCGTAACTGAACGCGATGCATAGGCTACACCCTGCCTCTTGCATCAACACGCACCCTAGCCCTTGGCGGATGCATCACATACACGTGGAAATCCTCCTGGGATCAGGTAAGAGCAAAACCGGGTCTGAAACCAAACTTCTTCTTGAGTTCTCTTCAAAGCTGTGATTTGCCAGTACGGGGTCCAGACAAACTTAAATCCTTCTTCAGATAAGCTAAGTCATAGGTCTGTTTTATGTGTATGCAATCTTCGAGAAGTCTCGATGAACCGGCCGTAGTATACCCGCAAGTCAAGGAACTCCTTACTGTGCTCACCTTCTTAGGCGGTTTCCAATTGGTGACATTCCACGTTCGTTGGATCCACCGGCAATCTTAGAGCGGTTATGATGTGTTCCGAGGAATTGGCACTTCTCTCAGCCAGAAGTCGCACTTGCTAGAATTGAGCGCTATAACTGTGCTTCTCTCAACTTCTCAAAACCAAACGAAAGGTGTTGCTTCATGCTTTTCCATTGACTTCGAGTAAATCAAAAGTCGTCGGAATGAACACTACCACAAACTTGTCCAGAACTCCAATGAATAACCTTGTTCATCAGATCATGAAGAGAAGGCGGGTCATTGGTCAGTCCAAAGGACCATAACAGTTGCACCTTCATACAACCAACCGCGTGGTGAAGGCATCTTGGTATATCCTCTTCCGAATTCTAAATTATGATAGCCTGATCGAAGGTCTATCTTGGAGAAGACGGTGGCACCCTCCAATGAGTCGAACAAATTATCAATCTCGGCAAAGGGTACTGTTCTGATGGTTGACATCGTTTAGTGCCGGTTATGTCCACGCACATCCGTTTTGTCTGCTTTCTTGTTCCACAAAGATGACGGGTGCTCCCCAAGTGATGCTTGTCGGATATGTAACCTTCCGTAGCAGGGTCTCACTTGTTCTGACTTCGGCCATCTCATTCGGTAGACGATTCTGTAATAAGGCCTCTGTATATGGCGCTGTCAGGTGCCAGATCAATCCTGAAATGGCAATTTCCCTTTTTGTGGCATCCCTGTAGGTCCTCTGGGAACACATCCTGGTATTCCCTTTACTTGCAATAATCCTGTATTTTCCTTTCTGGCTGTGTTCCACTTCTGGTGGTGCCTGCTCCGACCTGATTCAAGCTTGCTTCCCACGCAACGGCACGGTACTTGAAGATAACCACTTGTTCCTTCCGGGCTGTCACCATACGGTGCGGTCCGCACGTCGATCACCCCTTTGTGTCGGTCAACCAAATCCACTCCCTAGGATGACATCTAGGTTTTGGATCAAGAGATCTCTGGCTGAGGAAAAGGTGATCCTTGGATTCTAGTCACTGAAGGCTGTAGTGAGCAGTACATCTGGTTCCAGCGTATAAAACCCCTCTGGGATTTTAAGGTCTCCACTACCTTTATCCCATGTGTCCCCACAAATTCTTGATATAAAAGAATGCGTGCACCAGAATCAAAAGTAGTAGCAGGTGTGAGCTTCACGAGAAACGTACCCAATACACTTCCGGTGCGGCCTGTGCCTCTCACGGAGACATTGGTTGACACCTCCTTACCACCTGTTGATTGCTTGGGGTGCGGCGGAGCTGCAGTCTGGATCCCATTCGCCTCGCTTCGGACGACTTGTCGCGAAGTGGCCCGGTTCATTGCAGTTGTAGCAGACGTACTCTTGCCCCCGTATCCTTCCGTGGCTGCACTCTGCTGTGCTGGTGCCATTGGTGGCGCGGCACGGAACTGACGTGTACTGCCCGCTGTTGCTCTGCTTCAGAGTGCCCCGGGTGGAACGGCGTTGTTGACGGACGAGCATGGTGGCTGGCCACCATGCGGGGCCCATCATCATCCGTGGTGGTCGCTGAGCTGTCCTTGTTGAGTCCGGAACTGTGCTGCCTTCCTCTTGCGATCCACCTTGTTATGCTGGCTCTCCTGGCGGATAGCTTTATCCACCAGCTTCTCGAAGTCTGGTAGTCGCTTGAGAGGAGCTGATTGGTCAGCTCGTCGTTCAATCCATCCAAGAACTTCTCCTGTCTTTCTGGCATCGGTGCGGACCTCTTCTGCGCGTAGCCGCGCTAGACGGTTTGAACTCGTGAGGTATCGGTAACCGTCCTATTCCCTTGACCAAGTCCTTGAACTCCCTTTTCTTCTGTGCCACAATTCCCGCCGAATCTGCGAACTTCCGGAAATTGTAGCAGAATTCGGCCCAGGGTGTGAGTGACCTCCGTGGTAGCGGTGCGGTCACCAGGAAATTGTCCCACCCGAAGTCCGGATGCGGGACCTTGAGTTGGTGAGTAGCAAAAGCGACCTTCTCTTGGTCGGTGCACTGGAGGAGGTTAAGCTTCTTCTCAATTCTAATAACCTAATCGTTGGCATCAAGGGGTTGGGGGAGCTGGAGAAAGTTGGCGGCCTTGACCCTTAGGAACTCAGGGCAGCTTGATTGAGGGCAATGGCCGATTCTGTGGTTGCTGGTGTTGCTTGCTGTTAGGTTGTCTGCTGCATCTGTTGCATCATCAGAGCCATCATCTGGTTCTGTTGCCAAAACCTGCGCCAAGGTTGGTTCTCCGTATGGCGGTGGCACATGGTTAGGTACTCCCTGATCTGAGGTGCTCCTTCTCGCTGTTGGTGGCGCTAGTGTCACTGGCAGCACGGCTTCACTCCTTGTGTTCACCATCTGAAGGGAGAGCAGAGGAGGGGAGGAGAAAAATAGGTGGCTCAGAAACAGGAGTGATGATTAAGTGATTGAATTAAATTAACTGAACTTCTTGGTTGGAAACATAGGAAAAACAGTTTCAACTCCTAATTACGGCGGACATTACCACAACAGACGGCATGCCACCACTAACCCCAAACAAACAAACATTCCTAACATTACAACTGAACAGGAAATCAAACTAAGAAAATGGCAAAGCTAAGGGTGGTGCGTCTAATGCTCCGAGCGGCTTCGACGGTCATCCGAGTCGTACTCCGGCTCCTGCTCGTCTCCGGCCTCGTCGTCTGTGCGGCTCCTGGATCCGCCCACATAATCCACACTCCCGTGGGCCGAAGAACTGGCCTCGCTGCGAGTGCGGGACCCGCTGAAGGAGCTGCTGTCGTCCGTAGAAGTGAAACCCCCGTGGATGTTGGTGCCCCCCTGAGAGCCATCGCCGTCAGATGATGCACTGATCCATCCACCCGTCGGTGCTGGTACTGGAGCTGGTGCAGGCGCTGGAGCTGGTGCTAGAACTGGTGCCGGTGGGGGTGGTGGTGTGTGTGGCCCGTTCCTGGGAGCCAACTGAACACGCACCGGAGGAAGGGTCCTCTTCCTCGGAGTCAGCCGGATCCTGGCTCCACCGGGTTGCGGCTGTCCCTTAAGTTCCGCGACCTCCTTCTTCAGGCGGTCGACCTGGTTCTGGAGTCCCATGATAGTCATCCTGTTGGCGTCCTCGCCGATGGTGAGCTGCACGCACCCAGTTGGCGTGCATGTAGTCCATAGCCATCATCGCCTGCCTCATGTGAACAATGGTGTGTCGTTCTCATTTGTCTGCCAGCTGGAAACGACTGTATTCTTGGTCGGGCATCCGGCAGGGAAGGTAGCGGTAAGAAGTGGTGCGGAGAGTAGAGTGATGCTTCCGACGCAGCTCTCCAAGCAGGCGGAAAGCAGCCTCCTGACAGGCGTGATTGAAGGTACGCCGCCAACCCTCTACCTCCATGGCAGGCAGAGGTACCATCTCACCAGGTAACTCCACACGAACCGGTGTGGTAGCTCACCCTCCAAGGGCTCCACTGCTGTGTATCTGGGGCACGGGCTGTACCCCCAAGGCTGAAGCTCATCATCCGCAGTTCTTCCACGAAAGCCACCCATGTCGGTACAACGCTGGTTGGGGAGGTTGTCCATCTATAGAAACAAGGAGGGAATCAATGTATGCTCAGATCCAAATAAGTAAACAATAAATAATTTGGAAACAACAACGATTTTATGCAGTAAATAGTTTTGTATGTAAATTTGAAACCAACAAAATACCATTGCGAAACCACATAATACCACATAAGATTCACATAATAATTTCAACACAAATAAAGAGATTTTATGCATGCTGTAAATCAAACCTTTCCCAAGAATAACCAATGTTTTCCCAAAATTTGGACACTATGTCAATCCTTGAAACAAAAAATTTAACTCCAGGTTTGACTCAAATTTCCATCACATAAAACGGCCAAGATTTTACCCCAACCTGAAAATAGATTCCCACTTTTCCCAAAATAACTCCAACTATAAGAGGCATATGCAAATGAGAATTTCAGAGGGCTCTTAGGGTTTCCATTTGGCTGGTCCTACGGTCAAGCTCGGCTCTGATACCAACTTCTAAAGCCTAGAAATTCGCACCGAAATTCTGAACATTAATGTGTAATAAATCCCTGCCCAGGAAAGCCAGGGTACACAAACCAAGTTGCCATACAGAGTGTCTTACAAACAGAGTAAACTGTATATTACATAAATGCAGCGGAAAAAGGTAAAACGGAGTCTATAAACATCTGGCCAAGCAGCCGATTCCATTCCCACAGGCACCTTGACGGCGGAGCCAGCCTATTCCTCAGGATGATCTTCATCTGATGTGTCCTCCAACACTGGGGGAAAATTGGAGCAAGGCTGAGTACCACCCACAGTACTCAACAAATCACACCCACAAATATGCATATGCACAGGGTACAAAGATGGGATAGGGTTTATTTGCGGAAAAGCAGTTGCAAAAGGGAGTAGTTCGCAAACAGTAAAAAGTTGATTTAATTAACAATATTTAACTTCCACTGATAACGTTACACCACGTTAACCAGGCCCAACCATTCCCAACCGATTGACGCTAAAACCATGTCAACCAGTCTCCACTGATGAACGCTACACCACGTTCACCAGACACCTCGGGTCTACCGTACACCACGTTACCGGACTCCACTGATTAACGCTCACCACGTTAACCAGTCACCCCCGGACAACGACCACGCTGACCAGCTTTTTTCCGACCAACGCTAAACACGTTGACCAGCCACGCTGATGGAAGTTACACCACGACCACCTGGGTAACTGATGAGAAGTTACACCACACTCACCAGTCTCCACCGATTAGCGTTAAACCACGCTAACCAGTCACCCCCGGTCAACTCAACCACGTCGACCGGACTCACACCTTCCACACACCAGTTTGATAAAACAGGATTAATTATCCAGGGTGAGACTAATCACGGTGAGTCTTGGCCAATGTGCCCATTACCGCGGGCACGGCTATTCGAATAGTTTTACTCTGATCAGAGGTGTACAACTGTACCCACAAGGCACAGCCCCCACACACGTTCCCGTGTGCTAGTACATCACCACGATGTCCCGTGCGAGGCTATGACAGGACCGTTCACGCAACCCCTCCCTAACCATCCACACCACGCTGAGGTTGCACCTGCCGACAGGGCACGCCCTATTGGCCAGGCTACCCCCCTTGCGCCACGGTGAATCCGGCAGCCGATCAACCCTACCCCGGGCCGACCCAACTCCATCACGCCCACCCTCTTCTTCGGTGCCTAGGAGAGGGAGAAGAAACGCTTCAAGCCCAGCCGTTGCCCACGCTAGCTTGTGGCAAGTACAGGAAGTTGCCCAAGTGGTTCCCGCGAACCGGTCCTTAATTGCCATGGGTGTGACAAGCAAAACCATACACCCACAGCCCACCATTTAGGTCAAAATTTTAGGAATTTAACAACAACCTATCCAAGGTTCCATTTTTCCGACATTGAGTCGAATCATATAAAAAGACATTATTTAATTCCCAGGTGAGCTATGTTGCTAAGCATGGCTAAGCATCCTAGGGATTATATTCTACTCATATTATTACCCAAGTGACAAGGATTTAGTCATCAAAACTAAGGCTTCATCCTGACATTGTATAGGCAATACCAATCCACATGAATTATTAAAATAATGCAGTTTATTTGCGTAAACAAAGCAATTTAATGAAAAATGGGTACAAATTGATCAAAGTATCAGTGCGACTTGCCTTGCTCCGGCTCAAGGTATTCGGCTACGATCTCGAAATACGCAGGAGAATTACCGGCGTCGGATTCTACAACAAACAGTGCATAAACTATTAAAAACAGTACATGGGGGTCAACAAACATGGGCTGAAAGTATTTTTAATGGATTCTTGGCATTTTTCTGGATTTAATGAAATTTGAATGGACTTAATCAGAGTTCGCATGAAATAGTTATGATTTATTGAATTTTACTGCTATTTTCAGATTGAATATAATTAACCAGTGATTTAATGCGCATTAACCGATTTAAAGACGTCACCCGAGAGGGAGGCGACGGCGCACAGAGGCGGGCGCACCACATGGCGCCACCGCGGACAACCACGCGGGCGAGCGAGCGGACGGCCCCGATCTGCCACCCGGCAGATCGGACGGCCCCGGGGAGCGGCGGCCGAAGCCAGCCGTCCCGAGCGGGAGGCGGCGGCGCGCACGCGACCCGATGGTCGACGACGGCGACCACTCGGCGCGGTGGCGACCACACGGAGGGGCGGAAAGGAACGGGAAAATGAAAGGGGTTCTCACCGGCGGCTCGCGACGGCGCGAAGACGACGGTGGCGACGAAAAAGCGGCGGCGGCCTCGGGACGACGTCGGCGACGGAACTCCGACGGCGGGGAACGGGCGAGATGCGATTGCCGAGGTGTCCTGGAGGATGAGGAGGACGGGAGAGGAGTTAGAGCGGAGAATGGAGACACGGCGCGGCGGGAATCACCGGCCGGAAAGGAGGCGGAAGGCCGATACTCACCGTGCGCGTGGGCAAGGCGGTCCGGTGAGCTTCGGCTTCCACGGAGTGGCGGCCGAGATGCGGCGCGGCGCGGCGGAGGTGCTGGCGGTGGCGGGGTGGCCTGACGGCGTCCGGAACGGCGGCGAGCGGCGGCCGAAGGCGGCGAAAAACGGTGGAGCTCGGGTGCGCGGTGGCGACGGGGTTCTGGGGCACTGGAAAGCTCGGCGTGTTGGGGAAAAGATGGAGGAGAGGGTGGAGATGGTTTTTATACAGTCGGCCGGGAGAGATCGAGGCCAAACGGCCCCAATCGCGCACGGGAGAGTGGACGGCGGCGTGGGCATCGTGTGCGAGATTCTCGGGAGAGAGGGGACGTGGACGCCGGAGAACTCGGGGGAGTGGGGCGGACTCGGTCCGCGACCGTTTGAACGAGTGGAGGGCGCGCGGGATGAGGCGGGAGGCAGCGCCGGATCAGACGGCTCCGGGGAATTTCCCCTCCGCCCGATTCGGACGGAGGAGGAAGATGGTGCTGACAGGCGGGCCCGGCCTGTCAGCGGGTGCGTGGGCGCGGGTGCGAGCTCGGGCGCGGGAGCTCGGGCGCGAGGGCGCGGGGCGCGGGCGCAAGGAGGAAAAGGCCGGGGAGGGAAAAAAAAGGACCCGACCTGCGGCCCAGCGATGGAGAAAAGGAGAAAGCAGAGAAAACAGAAGGGAAAAGAAAAGGAAAAAGATTTCCTGGACGATTTAAATTCCGATAAGCGTATTTGATTTATTAAAAATAGTTCCTGTCCTCTGTAAATTCCACTAAAAATCCAGTTAATGTATTTTGGCACAGAGAATACAAGAAAAATATTCCCCGCCACGATAATTCATTATCTTGCATTTTACACCATCAATTAATTTCTCTAGCCATTTTAAAATTCCTTTTCTTAGGTATTTTCTCCGGTAAAGTTTCTGTGTGGCTAAACTCAGGGTGTGACACCGTTGCCAGGTAGTCGTCGTCGTCTATCACCTGTGCGCCGTTCTCTCCAGTGCCGACTTCGCTGCCTCTGCCGCCCTCTGTCTTCCCCCATCTGCTGCCGCCGTCGCTTGGAGTCCGCTGCCTTGCCGTCTGCCTCGCACCGCTTCTGCTCCCCGCCCGGCATCGTCGCCGCCGTTTACAGCGACGACCGTCGCGTCCTCATCTGGTTGCTATGCGCCGCCAGTTGGTCGCCGCGCCAGTTTCAGGGCCATCTCACCACACCCACCTTTGCTTCGTCGTCGCCGGCATCTAAGCCTCCTCTCCGGCCGTGTTGCCCCAACGGCGCCTCCCCTCGTCGCCTCTGCCTCCTGCTCCTCATCGTTTTTCGCCAAGCGCCGCTACGTCCCCCGCTGTCGTCGTGCCGGCCGTCGCCCGCTCCCTCCTGGCCGTCCGCCGTCGCGTCGCCCGAGTCGCTGCTCCGTCGCCGGTCCGCCGCACCGCCTTCAGGCCGTCTTTTCCGCCACCTGGTGTCGTCGCCTGCCGTCGCCATTCCTGCTGTTGCCTGCAGCGCCACCATCGCTACGCCACCTCATCCCATCCCTGCTCTACTCCCCATCTGCCATCGTCCCGGCCGATGAGCCGTCATCGCCGTCTCTGTGATTCAGTGTCACCGGTGAACCCGAAGTCCGTCGCCATCGTCGTGTCCCTCCGGCTCGTCTTGGCCACGCCGTCCCCGGTCCGTCGTCCTTGTTGCCTCTGTATGCCACGGGACACCGCCATCACATCGTCGGACATCCTCAGCAGTATTCTCCTTGGTGACCTCGGAGCCCGGTGTTTCTCCCAGTGTATGACTAGGGGACCCGAGGCACAGTGCCCCAATAAATCTCAATCATCCGATAATCCGAAGTCGATCCAAGCCACCTTGGCCGCTAACCCTTTTAATTGGTCAAAGCCATGTCAGCCCTAGCCACCTCAGCTGCCACTTCGGTTGCCACCTCATCCCCTTCGGCCACATGTTATCCACCTCAACATTCCATCCGCCCCTCCTATTTCTAAATCCATGAACCAAGTCCACCATACGCCTGGTCACTGATCATGGATCCCATATCTCAGCATTTATCCAAAATAATTAGTTTTCATCCGAAAGTCCAGAAAATATTCCCGAGAATATTCTTTTCCAATTCTTTTCGGAGTTATTCCGAATTCAATATTCCGAAAGCCGTATCTTTTCCATTCGAACTCCGATTCGACCCGTTCTTCTTTCTAAATTCATATAAAATCATAATTTACTTGTTTATGTATTTTATGTATTGTTTATTGGAGTTTCTTAGGATTATTATTGTTTTACGTGTAGTTACGTATATTGCCGTTTCGGAAGACTACGGAGTTCGGAAGAGTATTTGAAGACTTTTGCGATTGCAAGGCAAGTCACACGACAATCTCCTTGAGCATGTTGATCCCGTTTGCGAAAGCTACTTTTATTTTAAAGTTATTGCATGAAATGCTTTAGAATGACATTATTACGGGTAATTACTTAATAGCCAATATTCCTTGATAATTATGGCCATTTTGGTTATTGCTATCTATACCTTGATACCTTGGGTGAATAATACTGACTAGCTGGATGTTTAAATATTTATCTGGCTAGATTATTTAGGAGTTGCTTAGCCATGCCTAAAAACTGTAGTATCATTTTATATGGGAAACTATTCATTCATTCTGATTAATTAATGATTAATGGTGATATTTTCACGACGCTTGGTCGTGGTTGATTAATTCACTATGTCAACTAAAACTTGACTGAATGGTGGGTTGTGAGCACCAGGGTTGTGTTTGTTGCTAGCGGTGCTCATGACAATTAAGGACCGGTTCGCGGACTACTTGTTGTGAAGCAACACTCGTGCTAACCACAAGCTAGTATGGGCTAGCAGGAGTTTGAAGTGTGCCGAGTTCAATAGGAGGCTCCAGGGCGTGTTTGTGGCTGGTATAAGTCCACACATGGCAGTGACAATAAGACCATGCTTCGGGCGTCGGACCGTCTTGCGGGGAGGGCATTGATCATCCCTACCGGAGACCGGAGGTTCGGCGGGAGGCTCTCCTATTGTGCGAGTTACATGAATGATCCTGTCACAATTCCTTTCCAAGGTACCGTGGTGGTACTTAGGCGCACATTGATGTGTTGAGGTACCGTGGTGGTATCGAGGGGCACAGTGATGTGTTGTGGAGTTATGTCTTGTGGGTAAATTGGTACATCTCTGGCCAGAGTAAAACTATTCGAATAGCCGTGCCCATGGTTAAGGGCGAGCCTAGCAATGTTTCTGTGATTAGTCCCACACTACTCATTAATAAAAATAAATGATGGAATATGGATAGCTCATGTTTGGAGGAGTTTTGGTTTGGGCCTGAACTACATTGGAGCGCTGTTCAGTGGTTGATTCAATACTGATTAATAATTAAACTATACTGTTTTTAATGATTTTAAATGCAAATGTTTTAAATGCTGTTTTACGCAAATAAGCTATATTATGCCTTTCCTTTGGTATCCTGTTGCATTACATTGCATTCCCTAGTGTGGCTTGTTGAGTACGGTGGGTGGTACTCAGTCTTGCATTATTGCAATCTTTAGAGTGAAGCTTTGCGAGGAGGAGAAGATGGTGTTTGGCTTATACCCCAGTTGAGCTGCCTGTGGTTTGGAGCTGAAGCTACGCTAGTTGCCGTTCCGCTGCTGTTTTCTTCTGTGTGAGGACTAAGTGCCTCTGTTGTAAGTATTTATCGTTATTTCGTATTTGGTTATGTTTATCAAATTGTCAATTTGTGTACCTCGGCTAATTCCTGGACGAGGATTTACTGCACAAATTAGCTTTGGAAATTCTAGTGAATTTCTGGGCGTGACAAGTTGGTATCAGAGCCAAACTTGACTGTAGGATAAGCCAAACGGTCAGACCTTAAGGACATCTTTTCCGAAAACCTATTTGCGCAAAAATTCTCCTCTCATCTATGGAATTCTTTGGAACGTTTTTATCCATCCTCCCTTCCTCCTTCAACTAGTTTAGTGGTTAAACCTGGTGGCTATAACAATGAAGATGAAAGAAGTCGTCTCAAGCATCAAGCAAGCGTCAAGGAAGATCCTCGTGTCCAAGTCGTCATGCCGTCTACGTGGAACGAAGATTTTGTGCAAGGAACCAATCCTAAACCCAGACCTCCCTTGTGACCTTTGAAGAGTAGTGACGCTAGTTTAGTCGCGTGTGTTAGCTTGCTTGTTAGTGTGCTGGTGCTTGCTCCTTTTGTGCTTGTGTGCTTGGGTAGCGTATGGCGTATGTCAAGTGGTGATATGGCTATACTAGTTTGGCAGTGTAATAAACAACACTCTATATTCACTACAGTTCAGTAATAATTAAAATATTTAGTAAAGAAGATGCCCCTCTTTTTCTCTCTTTGCTCTATATCTTCTCTCCCCGTTGATTTCTCCACCACAGATGGACAGTTTTATACATGTGATAAGAAGGAAGAGATTATGTTGGATTCAGTAATGACCACGGTCATGACCTCTGCTCAGCTTAAGATATGCAAACTCAGTTTTGCCGCAAACCCTAGTTCACCAAGAGTCAGCAGACCATTGTTGGATAGTGGAAGCTAGTGTTGATCATATGCCTGCAAAAGGAAGCTAAGAAACCTTAGGAAGACACAAGTAATGGATAGCCAGATCGGCTCATCTTTGAAGATTACGACCGGACCTCAGAAGACAAAGCAGTCTGTCAGGAAGACGAATAGAATAGGATGAAGAATAGAAAGAGACAAGTCAAGCCAGGATTGAGGGATCATCCTCGCTGTTCTAATTTTCTCAGAAGAACAACCCTACCAGTTACAAACGAGACCAGAAAATAATGTTTGGATGGATAATTTTTCGAGATTTCACCCAAAACCAAAGTGTCAGTCATCGCAGAGAAGCATCAACGACATCATGGTCACAACAGTCATTATAGTAAAAGAAGGACAAGTCGGTAGCATCAGAAGTTGGAAGAAGAGAAGACATGCCTAACTCACAATGGAGTTAGTGAAAGCCAGTTTATGTAAATGGAGTTAGTGAAAGTCAGGTTATGTCGACAGAGTTAGTGAAAGCCAGTTTATGTTGAGAAAAGTAAGCTTGACCAAGTTATTATCTTCAGGAGTACTGGCAGTTGTTGCCATGAATCTAAGTCTATCTACATTGAAGGGTAGCACCTAAGACAGAAGCATCAAGGATAGAAGTCAAAGACGGAAGGAACCAGATACCAAAGCAGTTGGTATAGCTATCAGACAGAATCTCTACGACAACTCTGGAAGTTAAAGATGAATATTTCCATCACTATCATGAGAATCTAATTATGAGGATCCTAAGGAAAATTAGCAAGAAGATAGGAAGAAAGGTGATTGATAAAGGAGACTAGACGAAGTAAAATCAGTAGATGAAGGGAAGTGTTTCATCAGGAAAAACCAGATCGCTAGAAGGATAATTGGCCAACCTGAGAGTCCAATAAAGTCGCGAGACACTAGTATGGTAAAAGGTTCGAGATACAGGTTACCGCCAGGACAGGCAATGGGAACAGATTTTGAGAAGTTGTCACCAGAAGAATTGACGGAAAGAATTGAAGACCAACCAAACCCTTTTCTTTCTAGCCGCCCCAAATCTCGGGACGAGATTTCTGTAAGGAGGGTAGATTTGTAACGCCCTGAAAATCGCCTTAATTAAAAATTATCGCGGGTAAATGGAAATATAAGAATACACTAGAAATTTTTTGTTTGAGAAAAGAGTTTGAATAAAATTTTGAAATTTCCAATATTAAAAATCCCAAGGTTAAATCTTTAAATAAATACTTGGATGCTTTTATATTCCAGGGGTTTTGTCGGAGTATTTTAAGCATTTGAGTATTTACAATATTAAATTCTTCGTGTTTCGTGGTGGTATTTACTTCTGGTAAATTCTCCATGATTTAATAAACTCTCTGAAATTTTCGGCGGGAATCCATTGGAGACGAAAGGCGTGTTGAACGTGAAACTGACAGTAGGAAACAAGACATTGCCCACCACGTTTTTTTGTCATCGATGGAAAAGGATCATATAGTATACTCCTTGGCAGGGATTGGATTCACGCAAATTGTTGTGTACCCTCGACGATGCATCAGTGTCTGATACAGTGGCAAGGAGATCAAGTTGATATAATCCCAGCGGATCAATCAACCAACATCGCAATGACTGATTTGCCGATCTGGGAAGCCGATGGTATTGATTGTTTGTCTGGAAAAGTATGGGAAGCGGATTATCTCAGGATTACCAGTCGGGTGATACAGCCGATTCGGCAAGTCGGCTCGGAACTATTACTCTGATGGGCACCATTGAAGACTTCGAAGGGAAATTGGGACAAGGATTTACGTCGGCCGATGATTTGGAAGAAATTGATATGGGATCAGGAGATAGGCCAAGGCCGACGTATATAAGTAAAAAATTATGTCCTGAACTCCGAGAAGAATTAATAAAATTGTTGAAAGAGTTTCGAGATTGTTTCGCTTGGGAATATCATGAAATGCCAGGGTTAAGCCGATCCATTGTTGAACATCGGCTTCCTATTAAATTAGGATATCGGCCGTTTAAACAGGCTCCAAGGAGATTTAAGGCAGAATTATATGAGCCAATCAAAGCAGAAATTACAAGGTTATATGATGCAAAGTTTATAAGGCCGTGCCGATATACTGAGTGGGTTTCTAATATCGTCCCGGTGGAAAAGAAGAATGGAAAATTGAGGATATGTATTGATTTCCGAGATTTGAATAAGGCTACCCCCAAGGATGAATACCCGATGCCGATAGCAGATTATTAGCTGATGATTGGAGACAGGAAATAATTGGTTATCTGCAAAATCCGTCGCAATCGGTTTTCAGGAAACTTCGGTATAAAGCTACTAAATATGTGCTGCTTGACAGAGAATTATATTATCGGACTTTTGAAGGAGTTCTGCTGAGGTGCCTGAATTTGGAAGAAGCCAAAGTGGTTATGTGCGAAGTGCATAAGGGCGTTTGTGGAACTCATCAATCGGCTCATAAGATGAAGTGGGTATTGAGAAGAGTAGGATACTTTTGGCCGACAATGCTGGAAGATTGTTTCAGGTACTATAAAGGATGTCAAGATTGCCAGAAGTTTGGAAATATACAGTGGGCACTAGCATCGGCTATGAATTCTATCATCAAACCGTGGCCGTTCAGAGGATGGGGAATTGATATGATCGACCAGGTTTATCCTCCATCAAGTAAAGGACATAAATTCATATTGGCAGCAACAGATTATTTTACAAAGTGGGTGGAAGCAATTCCATTGAAGAAAGTCACGTCCAAGGATGCGATTGAGTTTGTAAAAGAACATATAATTTATCGGTTTGGAATTCCTTAGACGATAACTACCGATCAGGGATCAATTTTTGTGTCCTATGAGTTTCAACAATTTGCTGCCAGTATGGGAATTAAGTTATTAAATTCGTCACCTTATTATGCTCAAGCCAATGGACAAGCAGAAGCCTCAAATAAGAGTCTAATCAAATTAATCAAGCGGAAGATTGATGAACAACCGCGACGATGGCATACTACGTTAGCCGATTCATTGTAGGCCTATCGGATGGCATGTCATGGATCTACTCGAGTGCCACCGTACCAGTTGGTATATGGACATGAAGCAGTTCTACCTTGGGAAACTAACATCGGCTCCAGGAGGATTTCTTTGCAAAATCAATTGACAGCCGATGATTATTATAACTTGATGACAGATGAACTCGAGAATTTGGCTCAGAGTCAGTTAAGGGCACTAGAGAGGATCAAGGAAAATAAGGCTAAGGCGGCTAGGCATTATAACAAAAAGGTGATGAATAAGTCGTTTGCTGAGGGAGATCTTGTATGGAAATTGATTTTGCCGATTGGGTCCAGAGATAGTAAGTTTGGGAAGTGGTCACCTAATTGGGAAGGGCCCTATCGGGTTAATCGTTGCGTGCCTGGCAATGCCTACATATTAGAAGATCTTGGGGGGACGGAGTTTGCTAAAGCGCTTAATGGGAAATATCTCAAGAAGTACTATCCGAGCGTTTGGATCAACTCCTGAATCGGCTGGATGCGGCTGATTTCTAAAATAGTTCAAAAAGCCGATGTTTTTGCATCGCCTAAAGATAGCCGATATCCATTGATATCGCCTTTAGATCAAATAAATAAAATACTATCAAGCAAAGATGGAACGAGATGAATAAGAAACAGAGCCGACCAGATTATATTATAGCAAAAGATGATCAGCATGTTTTGGAGCAACATCAACGGCATCAATGTTAAAGTTTTACATAAATTTTTGAATTGTTTTAATGGCACGTAGGCGAATCTGGTCGATTTCATTTATGGCACGGATATCGTCTTCATTGGAGCTTGGAATGGTCTTTATGATTTTGCGCCGATGAATGACTTGACGCACTGCTGCTGCAACTCTGGCTTCTTGGTCTTGTATGGCGTGTGGTAGGCCGATGAGCTGGGATTCGGTGGTTGCGATATCCTTGTGGATTTTTTCGAGTTCTGCCAGCAGATTGGCTTCCCTTCTCTTCAGTTGGTCTAGTTTAGGTTGGAGTTCTTGAGGGGCAGCTACCATGTCATCAAGCTTCTTCTTTTCCGTTTGAGCTGATAGCCGATCGGTTTGGATGTCTTGGATCATCTTCTGTTGGTTGGCACAATCGGCTACACGCTGCCTGAGCTTGACAAGTTGGAATTTGTGGGATTCCAGGTATGCTGCAGGGGTCAGTGCGTCGACGAGCTCTTTGGGCAAGTGATGCTCAATCTCTACAAATCTTGCCCGGATCGGCCCGCAATCCTCCACCAATGCGTCGATCGGGTTTTCCAACAGACAATTGATATTTAGCAGGTATTCGCGCACGTTGGCTGGAAAGGATGGCTTGGTTGTTGCACTGGTGGTTGTTTCCTCATCTGCTTCTAAGTACTTGCCGATGTCGAAGGAAAACAAATCGGCTAAGGACTGCAGGTTGCCATCGGTAAAGGGATCAGTAGTGAGTTAAAATGAAGTGTGGTTGTGAAGAAATTACCTGAGGCAGGGAAGGGGCAGCTTGAGGAGTGACATCGGCATCAGATGGTTGGATAGGTTGTTCTTTAGAGTGGCCGATGTCTGGTGCTGAAGTAGGAGCAATCTCAGTATCGGCTTCAAGGCTAGATGACGGAATTGGAATGGCTGCAGAGGTCATCGGCTCGATGCATGCAGGGATGTCAGCAGAAGGTTGAGGTTCGGGAGCCGATGACTCAGGCTGGAAATAAGATCGATAATGTGAAGATGGGAAACAGATGATAATATCAAGACTTAGCACGTACCTGTGGGGATGAAGGAGCCGATGTTGTTTGAGTAGCAGGCGGCACCATGACCGCGACATCGGCACCGATTTTCTGCTTCTTGTGAGGGCGAGATGCTAGCTTCTTGCGTAGTGGTCCTGTCGGCCGTGGCACCCGGAGAAGGGCCGATGGAGGAGGAGCACCATGCCCTAGGTGTGGGTTGGCCGATGGTGGTTGGTATATAATCGGCCGGCCACTGGTGCTTGTTGTCAGTGGTTCCACATCAACAGCCTGCAAGATAGAATTGTAAGAGATGATTGGAGAAAAATTAAAGGGTGATGGAATGTTACCTCGTCATCAGATTCGACATAGTTGGAGTTGAGGCGAGAGCAGTAGTGAATGGCCGATGAGTTGAATAGGTGTTTTCTCCATTCTGACCACCATCGGGAAAAGAGCTTGGTATTGACTGTGCATACCTCCATGTCGGTAGCGGTGCCCAGAGATAAGGATTCTGTTAGTGTCCGCAGCCGATCGTACTCCAGAGCGCTATTTACATTTCCCCGGGCCTGGAGTTTGTCGATGAAGAACAAGCCGATGGGGAGTTGGCCAAGGCCGAGCTGGCAGGAGCTGACCGTTGGGTGATAGAATTCATATGATGGTTGTGATCGGCCTTGAGAAAAGCCAATCGATAGAAGACGGGGAGTAATGGCTGATAGGAATATGGTCTTTGATTCATCATCGGCCAGGACGTCAAGTGGATTGAAGTTGGAGGGCATCTCAAATGATGATGCATCATCATATGCGAACCATAGCGTGGCATCATTGGTGAAGCCATAATAAAGGCCTTTGAACCATTGGCCGAGTCTGACAGGAGTTATTTTGCCGCCGGGAAGAGCCGATGCAGCTTCGCCCATAGAGATGCATCGGCGATAGGTGGGTTCTTGTTCCTCCGTGTGATCGGCTGGGAAAGTTTGATTGAGGAAGGAGGTATCGGGGATTGCCTTGGATGTGTACACGTTGAGCCATAACTGCACAAACCACCAAGGACCCCCGATATGGCCAACTGGCTGACCGGCCGATAGCTTGATTGCCACCTGATGCAGCAGTTGATAAGTGGCGCCAAGAAGATATTGCCCCAAGGGAACTTGTTTCCGATCGGCCAAACATTCTGCCAAACATTGCATGTTGGTTGTTGGACCAAGGGTTGCACCGCCGAAGACGAACCGTTCTAACCATAGATTCAAGAAAGCAACGTGTTCCCGATCATCGACTGGTCCAGTCCCTTTATTATGGATTGATATGTACTTGGACCAACCACCGATGTTCTTTGCTTGAAGCCGATGCGTAGGCTTGAATTGGAGATTGAAGGGATTGATGTAACTCGTTGTGTTGAGGCAGGTAAGCATGGTTACATCTATCAAAGTTGGGGTCATTGGCCCATGTCCAAATAGGTAGGCGTTGAGGGCGTCTGACCAGAAGTACGAGGCCGATGCAAGCAGAGGTTCGTTCCTCTCTATCTCAGCCAGCGAGAGATTGATGCAGTGGCCAATGTCTGCTTCGTCCCAAAGAGTTTTCTTGGCGGCTGATACTCTGTTATACCAGTTCCTCCACCCTGGAAGCTTGCTAGGCCATGACCTGAAACTGTTGCTCCAATCGCTGACTAACATGGCGGAGTTCTTGAAAGGGATGCATTGAGTTTCGGCGTTGATGAAATCTGTAGGATCTTCACTACCCATGGGACCATGGTAGAAGAAGTTTGGATAATCGGCGGCCGGGATTAAAATCTGGTTTTTAAGGTCCTACAGTGAACAAGAACACGAAGAATAGATGAAGATGGCGGCAGATTCAATCTGAGTTACAAGGCAAAGAGAGCGATTAAACAAGGAGACTACCTCTGGGATAGCGATTGCGGAGGCCATTGCGAGAGAAGGAGATGAGCAAAGATTGGAGGTTGAAGAGGAGGATCACAGCAATGCGCCTGGGTTTTGCCGGAGTTCGTCGAGGTCTCGGAGGAAGTGGAAAGGGCTCTGGTGATGTGAAAGCGTAAAGAAAAGAGGCTAGGAAGGCGAAGCGGTTTATAGAGGTATGATGACCGGGCGGGAATCGAGGCCGTTGGCACTGTTTCAAATATTTAAGGAAAAGTGGGCTATCTTGGGCCGCCTCGGTATGAAAGGAATCTGAAGCCCAAACAGAAGAATTTTGAAGTTCGATAACAAACTTCAAAATTGGGGGGCATGTGTTAACGCCAAAATTTGGTACGGATCTTTATTGGATTTGGTTAAGAAAAAATCATGGTTAACTGGTGGGAATTAAATCTAGAAGAAGCCGAATTCAAGAAGGAATCGTGAAGACCATGAAGAGGCAGTTAGTATCTTATGTATAAATTAGGTAGAGATAATAATTTTTAGGAAATCTGATCTCGTACCCGATCAGGACTTGTTGTTTTTCTTTTTATAATTAGAAAACTCCTATTTTGCATCTGATCAGGACTGTATCAACTCAGGGTATAAATACGTATACCCGGGGACCATGTATATCATCAAACAGATCAATACAAACTTCGGCGCATCGCCACCCTATTCAATGGATTCTTGCTTCTCGAGCCGGGCTGCATCGGTTAAGTTCGACCTCCTGCGAGAGGGTAAGTCTCGTTACCCTGACTACCGTATCGGCTAGGACTTCCTCGGTTAAGTCCGATATTCTAGTCGATCTACGGTAGTCGGCTTACCACGATATATTTGTTCTGTCTACGGCTGCATCAGTTTGGTTTGATCTCATAGGCCGAATAGATATATCACATCACGCATGCATAGGTTTATCGGCTTACTGGGTGTAACTTATCATCAGTTTGTGCTGCATCGGTTAGGTCCGACCTACTAAACTGCTAGTGATAAGTTATTCCTGCTAGGTTGATAGATTTTATGCAAGCGTCTTATCGGAATGTATAGCCGATAAGTTATCATATATTACATCACGATTGCATTAGATCTATCGGCTCATCAAGGTTCTTTTATCATGATTAATCTGCGCTGCATCAGTTAAGTTTGACCTACTAGATTGATAACGATAGATTTATCCTTGTTAAGCCGATGGGTGTTTATGCAATGTTCTATCGGAGTGCCTAGCTGATAGGTTATCTTTTATTAATTAAGGCCAATTGTATTGTTCAACATGTTTTTGGCACGCTACACCGTTATCGGCTTTTTGGGCGATACACGTTATAGCAGTAATCGGCTGGTTTATTTATTTATATTGTTATTGGTTCCCTAGTCACATGGTTTATTTATTTTATCCATCTATGCCATCATCGGCTTCCAGTCGATGTATAAGTGCTCTAGTCCACATCGGCAATCGGCCGATCAGACGAGTCCAATTCGGCTTTCAGCCGATTGGCTCATTGATCTAATACTTTCTATCTCCTTGTCAATTGCAGGGTCAAATTGACTGGCACGCCTACGAACCTCAAGATTTAGGACCTACACTGGAGTTAAGCAAATCTCCCAGGCCTTCACGTGTCTCTAGGCACCGAACCAGATCATCGGCTTGTTCCCGATGCTGCCGGTGATTTTCGGCGTCAATAAGAATAGATGTCTGAACAGATTCAAATGGGGTTCTGTTCGCACCAAAAACCACCGGGTGTGCCAAGAAGCTCGCTGATGATCTGGTTTGATGCGATTGAACATACGAAGGCCTGGGAGATCTGCTTAGCTCCAGTGCAGGTCCTAAAATATTTGAGGTTCGCAGGCGTGCCAGTCAATTTGACCTCGCAATTGACAAGGAGATGAAGAAATTAGATCACTGATCCAATCGGCCAGCAAGCCGATATGGATCCCTTCCAGCCGATCGCCGCTATGCTCGTGCCCGGGTCCCCGCCTGTACTAGCGCCCGGGTCTCGTGCTCGCGTTCTCGCCCCCGGGTCCTCGCTTGTGCTCGTGCCCGGGTCAGCAGCAACTGCACATCGGCTATCGGCCGATACGGACTGATGTAGGCTTCTCGTAGCCGATAGCCGATGGCACCTGTGTATCGGCTAGGAAACCGATAGCGCTATAAACAAGTGGATAAGTTGTCAGTATAACATGTGCATCGGCTAGAAGCCGATGATAAAATAGATAGGCAGAATAGTGAACTAGCCGACTGCCAAGGAAACACATGTGCACCGGCTAGAGAACCGATGATAATATAGATGACCAAAATAGTAAAGATAATACAGTCGGCTTTATAGAAAGATAACCTATCGGCTAAGCGCTCCGATAGAACGTCACATATACACCGATCGGCTCGACAAGGATAAATCTATTATTATCGATCTAGTAGTTCAAACCTAACTGATGCAGCACAGATCGATAATAATAAAGGAACCTCAACAAACCGATAGATCTAATGCAACTGTGATGAAAATAACTTATCGGCTATACATTCCGATAAGACGCTTGCACAAAGGCTATCAGCCTAACAGGAATAATTTATCGCTAGCAGTTTAGTAGGTCGGACCCAACCGATGCAGCACAAACTGATGATAAACTACCCCCGATAAACTGATAAAAACTATGCACGCGTGATGTGATATACCTGACCAGCCTAAGAGGTCGGACCGAACCGATGCAGCCGTAGACAGATCCGATACACCGTGGTAAGCCGACTAACATAGACCGACTAGAATATCGGACCTAACCGAGAAAGTCCTAGCCGATTGGTAGTCGGGGTAACGAGACTTACCCTCTCGCAGGAGTTCGGACCTAACCGATGCAGCCCCGCTCGAGAAGCAAGAACCCGTTGGTAAAGGGTGGCGATGCGCCGAATTGTATTGATCGATTAGATAGATTACAAGGTCCCCGGACATACGTATATATACCCCGAGTTACAAGAGTCCTTATAGGACACGGAACAAGACTTTCCTAACTAGAAAAGGAAAACTAACAGACCTGATCAGACAAGATATCAGGTTTTCTAAAAGATAAAACTATCTAATAGATAAGATAAATAACTGCCATAACGTGGTCTTCACGATTCCTTCCCAAGCTCGGACTCTTCTGGATTAGTTTCCAACGGCTGATATCGCTTCTTTCCTTAACCGAACATGGTAACGAACCGTACCAAATTTTGGCGTTAACACATGCCCCCCAATTTCGGAGTTTGTTATCAAACTTCGAAATTCTTCTTCTGTTTGGGCCTTAATATTCCTTCCTGGCCTCCTGAAATCGGCTTTCATGAACCGATACCTTCTGTACTAGGTGTGCTAGGCTCTCAAAGTCTTCTAATGCAAATCTTTCCCTGATCGGAGCCAGCAAACCTTGGAATGCTAATTCGGCCAGCTGTGCATCATCCAGACTTAAACTATAACATCGGCTTCTAACATCACGAAACCGCTGGATATATTCTGCGACTGATTCCTCCGGCTTCTGTATTACCGATGTTAAGTCTATCAAACTCATCTCCTGACTTCCCATAAAGAAATACTTGTGGAATTGCTTTTCCAGATCGGCCCAACCTCGAACTGAGTTAAGTGGCAATGAAGAAAACCATGTAAAGGTCGATCCGGATAATGATAACGGGAAGAGTCTAACTCTCAAAGCTTCTATAGCCGATGCTTCTCCGCACTGCGCCAGGAATCGGCTGACATGCTCCACTGTAGACACATCATCTTGCCCTGAGAATTTGGAGAAGTCTGGCACTTTGTATCGGCGCGGCAACGGAGCTCTATCGAACCAATCTGGATATGGAGGCCGATACATAAATGTTTCCTCCTTCGGTCTTAGACCGAATTGTTCTCTCATCACCTCTGTGACTCTTGCTGATAAATCTTCTTTTGGATCTTCACCGTAATAACGCAGAGGTGGAGTTGATAGCCGATTCTGATTCTGATATTCCCTCGGATAATTGTACTCAGGAACAGCTTCTGGATAACTCTGTTGATGCCCCCCGGGTATTTGAATCGGCTCCACTGCCTTCTTGATCAAGCTCTGTAATGTGTTCACCAATATCCCAGATTGATCGGTCAACGCATGATGAACTGCTTCATTAAACATGTCTTGGATCGGCTTCTGTGAACTCATAGGCGATATATGACTCGATTCACCAACCAGAACAGGTTTTGGCAATTCTGACTTCTGAATCGGCCCTTGATCTGTCATACCGAAGGATTCTAGACAAAGCTTCCGAAAATCATCAATGTTCTGCTCCACTTGTTGTCTTTGTTCTTCGGTCAAATCTTCCATTATAACTGGGATTGTATCATCTTTGTTGACCTCCTTTCCAGTCATGTCGAAGTTCTGAGTCCCACCGGGTCAAAAACGTGTTGATTCAGCTGATAGGATATACTGTGATGATATGAAGATCGTGTCCCACCGGGCGTGCCAAAAATATGTTCGCACCAAAAACCACCGGGTGTGCCAAGAAGCTCGCTGATGATCTGGTTTGATGCGATTGAACATACGAAGGCCTGGGAGATCTGCTTAGCTCCAGTGCAGGTCCTAAAATATTTGAGGTTCGCGGGCGTGCCAGTCAATTTGACCTCGCAATTGACAAGGAGATGAAGAAATTAGATCACTGATCCAATCGGCCAGCAAGCCGATATGGATCCCTTCCAGCCGATCGCCGCTATGCTCGTGCCCGGGTCCCCGCCTGTACTAGCGCCCGGGTCTCGTGCTCGCGTTCTCGCCCCCGGGTCCTCGCTTGTGCTCGTGCCCGGGTCAGCAGCAACTGCACATCGGCTATCGACCGATACGGACTGATGTAGGCTTCTCGTAGCCGATAGCCGATGGCACCTGTGTATCGGCTAGGAAACCGATAGCGCTATAAACAAGTGGATAAGTTGTCAGTATAACATGTGCATCGGCTAGAAGCCGATGATAAAATAGATAGGCAGAATAGTGAACTAGCCGACTGCCAAGGAAACACATGTGCACCGGCTAGAGAACCGATGATAATATAGATGACCAAAATAGTAAAGATAATACAGTCGGCTTTATAGAAAGATAACCTATCGGCTAAGCGCTCCGATAGAACGTCACATATACACCGATCGGCTCGACAAGGATAAATCTATTATTATCGATCTAGTAGTTCAAACCTAAGTGATGCAGCACAGATCGATAATAATAAAGGAACCTCAACAAACCGATAGATCTAATGCAACTGTGATGAAAATAACTTACCGGCTATACATTCCGATAAGACGCTTGCACAAAGGCTATCAGCCTAACAGGAATAATTTATCGCTAGCAGTTTAGTAGGTCGGACCCAACCGATGCAGCACAAACTGATGATAAACTACCCCCGATAAACTGATAAAAACTATGCACGCGTGATGTGATATACCTGACCAGCCTAAGAGGTCGGACCGAACCGATGCAGCCGTAGACAGATCCGATACACCGTGGTAAGCCGACTAACATAGACCGACTAGAATATCGGACCTAACCAAGAAAGTCCTAGCTGATTGGTAGTCGGGGTAACGAGACTTACCCTCTCGCGGGAGTTCGGACCTAACCGATGCAGCCCCGCTCGAGAAGCAAGAACCCGTTGGTAAAGGGTGGCGATGCGCCGAATTGTATTGATCGATTAGATAGATTACAAGGTCCCCGGACATACGTATATATACCCCGAGTTACAAGAGTCCTTATAGGACACGGAACAAGACTTTCCTAACTAGAAAAGGAAAACTAACAGACCTGATCAGACAAGAGATCAGGTTTTCTAAAAGATAAAACTATCTAATAGATAAGATAAATAACTGCCATAACGTGGTCTTCACGATTCCTTCCCAAGCTCGGACTCTTCTGGATTAGTTTCCAACGGCTGATATCGCTTCTTTCCTTAACCGAACATGGTAACGAACCGTACCAAATTTTGGCGTTAACAGGTTCCACACCCAAAAAGCACTCACACAGAGTCACAAAGATAGAAATTTACAAGATTGAGTTGGTATTCAGATTCACCAGCTCAAGTTCATAGAAGGCAAGAAGACGGCGGAGAAAGTCGGAAGATGGAAAAGAAAGACCCCGATAGAAAAAAGAGGCAAAAACAACAGTCTCACCGGCCTGGGGTTCCGGAACCGATTCTCCTCTAGCCAGACGCCAATGGATGACATTGTGGCTCTGCAGTCGCAGTAACTTTTCCAGATGCTTTAGCTTGGACTGACTGCAATCTAAGGTTGGCCAAACCTCATCCGACGCCTCCGGAATATCTGAAGCCCTCGGCATGGTTAAGGGAAAGAAGAGTTGGGGGAAAAGTTACTGAAGGTTTGGAATAGACGAGGAAGAGCGGAATCACCCGAGTTCCAATGGGGAAGAGCAAGCAATGGTGAACCCTAGCTGAGCGGGAGACGAAATTTCGGCGCGGAAGCTAGAAGACAAAACGATTGGTGGATTGGAGAAGATGAAGGATTTTTTTCTCTCTCTCCCCGCCTTTTATAGAGCCATTTCCGATTCATGGGCTTGGGCCTACAAAGTCAGTATTAGGCCACCAAGACATAAGTTTCTACAGTAGCACACTCAATGTGGGCCGCTCGCTGGCTATAATAAAATCGCAGTGCTGATGCTACCAACAGGAACCGATGAGGTAAACAGATATGCTTTATGAAGGCCTAATTGCTGAACACATGTGTTTGGGTATCTGTCTTATCCACCAGGTATTAAAGATATATCCTTATAAGGATTACAAGCTGGTCTTCATCAAGATTGGGGATACAGGTATCTCTCAAGTACACCTGACCATATAATGGATTTAATTTCATAAAGTGGAGCTCGGCCTACATGCTTGGCCAACACTTGCCATGGGCAAATCTCTCCAGCCGACATGACGCTGAGGAGTCTAACTTCCGAGTCGTGCACTACTCGGGAGAGACTAAAAACATTCTTTCCAGCTAATATGACGGTGAAGAAACTTCCGAGTGGGATGCCACTCGGAAAAAGACTATAAACACTTTTTCTAGCTGATATGAAGCTGAAGAGTCCCATATACAAGTGGCATGCTACTCGGCAAAGACTATAAATTATATTCTGGTTGACATAATACCGAAGAGTCTCATATACCAGTAATGTACTACTTGGGAAAGACTACAAGGTTAAATATCTTTGACTTTATATTTAATTGTTCTCACAATTAAGCACAAAGTCGGGGGCTACACCTAATAGGTGCGCCTATTCGGCGCACACTATTCATACACCTACATGGTGCCCTTCATAGCCTCGCTACCAGCTGATATGAAGCAGGACTCGGAAAGAAGAAGCACTTGGACAAAGAGTACTCGGAAGCAATGTACTCAGGCAATCTTCACCGTGGAGGATGAGCACTCGGCATCAGCTGTGACTCAACTATGAAGGTCTCAGGGGCTACTGTGGAGACCATGGGCTCCGGGTACCTCATCACAAGCATATGGGCCACTCGGATAGAGGGTGGGCCTAACCTTATAATTAGAGATATGATAGAACCCGACAGACTTTACCTTGTACAATAAGGAATATACAGTCCTAGTCGGGTAGGTTATATCTCTAAGAAGAGATCCCTTAGCTGGAATCCGGCTAGGATTCTTACCTTGTACCCCTATCCCCTAGTATATAAGGGGAGGCAGGGCGCCTCCTGAGGGCAGAAGCTCATAGAGACCAACACAAATCCTCAAAAGAATAACATCACAACTGGACGTAGGGTATTATCTCACATTGAGGGCCTGAACCAGTATAAACCTCTCTGTGTTCCTTTGCAATCCACCGAGTTTCCATCCGTCGGGTAGCCCCATATTCATATTGTCGACATAGTTGTGCTTATTGAGTATAGTTTTATGATTTATGAACTTGTTTATGAAAATAGGACATGGGTGGACGATTTACTTTATTTATGAATACATGATGATAAGATTATTAGCTTGATGCCATGGAGGGCAGCAAGCATGATATTATGTTGCTACTATATTGACCAAAATATCAACTTCTGTACATGTTTTAAATGCTTTAATAACTGCCATTGCAAAACCTTACAAACTAAAATTTGCTTTACGCTCAAATAAGCCTACAAATAGCCTTGCTTTGAATGTAGCTTACATGTATGATAGGTTTGACATTGCCAGTACTATGTTTATAATGTACTAAGTCTTGCTCTGTTTTGTGTATGTTTTGTGTAGACTTTGATGCAGGTGAGATGTACAATAATGTTGAGTGCTCTGCGAGTGACCCCGATTTTCAGAATGGTTCTAACTAGGGGACTACCTCTAGTCAGTTTGCCTATGTGGGATGGGTAGACACGCGTTCCGCTGAACTTAAATACTTTGGTCGGTCGGCCTATGTAATAGCTAGTTGTACTCTATGTTTATCTGTATACTACATTTTATTTGAATGTCAATGCTTTGAAGAAAGTGCGAGGCTAGTCACTTTTCCTGGAGGCTAGCTGAGCATGAGTATGGGTTTGGACCAATTGAGATATTTGCTTAATAGCCGCTTGGATTCAAGTCCTCTGTTATATGTAGGGCCTGTTTGGTAGAGCTCCAGATTTTATGATTCTGATCTTGCGATTCTGATTCTTATGGAGATTTTGTGAATTCTTATAGAGATTTTCAATTTTCGTTCGTTGGATTCTCACGAGAAGTCACATTTTTGCCTGATTCCCCATTCATATGTAAAATTGAGAATCACAGCGAATCGATTCGGCTGAGAATCGGGGGGATTTTTTACCCGTTTGGCTCAGCTCCAATTGATCCGATTGAGAATCACCGCCGAGAATCCCTACCAAACGCGCCCGTAATCACTTGGTCACCATCATGGAGTGGTTGACGGGCATACCTCGGGGAGAACTGGCAAGGCTATTTTGTTGAGTATCTTATTTGTTCCGAGTTCGATGCTTTAAGTTTGTGTCATGTTTATCATTCATGACATTAAGTCTGTTTTGAGACATGGTGATTATAGTATTTATTTAATTTTATTTAAGATTCTATCACTTTAATAATAGTTAGTATTAGGGTCTCCACACCGATGCCGGACCACTGGCCCGAGGGCCGCACGACGCTAGGTGCAGTTCGGACCGACAGAAGGTCAACGGCTTCCCACCGCCGTCCTTGCCACCCTGGAGCCACCTGTGCCACTGTCTAGCCACCGTGAATCTCACCAGTGAGGCTGCCCCCAGCACCCATGCGTGTACCCCAATGATTGCCCGGTCGCCATCGCCACCCACCGCTCACGCACGCACCTGACAGGGCAGCTGAAGGACTGCCACCGCCTAGTAACCACTGGACCAAAGGGCATGTGGACATCGAGACCGCCGTCGGACCTTCGCAAGTCAACTTTCTTCACCCATGCGCGGCCACCATAGTCCGTCCCTCTTGCCCCTCTATTGCTTGCTGCCACCCAGCCTGCTCCCCTCCCCCGCCACTTCGTTGCCCGCGTCTATAAAACTCCGAGCTCCGCCTCGGCCACCTTCCCGCCATTCCCCCTCACCCTATCGCGCTGTTATCCCAGCCGCCGGCCGGTCTCCTTCTTTTCTCCACCTCCTGGCTGACTCGCACGCCACCAACCTCGCCTCCACCTGTCCTGATCGGGGCAGCAGCCACGTCAGGCCAGCTCGGCCCATGCAGCGCCACCCTCCTCCATCACCTTGGTCGCTCTCCCTGCTGCTCCTCGACCGCCGTGAAGGCTTCACCAAGCCACACGTCGGCGGCGGCCGCTCCAACAAGCCAAGGAGGACGAGAAGACGCCGTCCGTGGCCGCCGCTTCGTCCCAGAGACGCACGGCACCCGGACGACGCTCACGCTCACGTTGCTGCTTGTTCTGCATCGGCTGCACCTCGACCCCGCGCACGGTGTTGCCGCTTCCCGGCCGCTGCCCGGTGAGTACTCTCTCCTGCCACTTTCTCCATCTCTCTAGAAAACCCATGCCGGCAAGATTCCCCTCGGATTGCACCCCCTCACCGGCAGAATTAAAGCCGCCACTGCACCTCTACTCTAACGCCACCATCCGCCACAAAGCTAGCCCCGACATGGCTTGTTGAGGGAATTGCGACCACTCAACGAGGCAAAGCTCCACCAGCCAACATGTTGGCCGGAGCTCGCCCCCTCTACCGGAATCGCCGTCGGACCAAAGTCGGTCACCGCCAGCCGCCGCCCAATCCCCAAATTCCCACAAGCCATTATCGCCCCTGCCGCCGCTTATGATTGCCTTAGAGCCCCGCCGGCTTCCCCTCGTCAACTGCCGAGACACCCCGCCGCCAGTCGCCACGGCCCGCCGCCACTAGCCGAGAATGCCACCGTACCAAGCTGACCTGGCTTCGGCACACGCCGCCGCGAGCCTTGATGCCGTTGGCGGATTGACGCGCGGAGGGGACCGGCGAGTCCCTCCGAGTCATCGCCAACCTCCTACGGTCCCGCTACTGTGCCCTCGCACGAGCGCCCGCTCAGCCGAGCAAAAGAGAGAGCGAGATGGGGGAGTAGAGGAGAAGAAGGAAAATGTGAGGCCTGACATGCGGACCCCACCCTAATTTATTAGCACTAATGATTATTGTTAAGAAAACTAATGACTTAGTTCGGTGCTAATTAGACTTGTGGACCCTACAGATTAAAAAATCTAATTAAACCGCTATTCAAATTTTGTGTCGTCGACAAGTGGGCCCGAGGCCAGTAGGCTGGTCAATTAGACCCCGTCAAAGTTGGCCTCAGCCCCACCTATCGGACACACAATCCTTTTCCTTAAAGAGAAATAATGTAAATAGAAAAAAAAGACAAGTGGACCGCACCTGTCATAAAATCAAATCTTGCCTTTCGGAAAATAAATCGGCAAAAGGAAATAAAATGAACTAGGGAATTATTTCAGTAACATAAAACCTGAATTAACCTTTAAAAATTCATAACTAATTATAATGAACTCCAAATCAAGTGAAATTTGTCTCTAGAATTTTGCAAATTCAAGCTCTACATTCTAGACCAGAAGTAAAATTTCTCACCGACATACTTTATGCCCCAATATGAAAGTCAATTAGATAATTAATTTTCAGTACTAAAAATTTCCTTTAGGCAAAATTATAATTCTAAATAATAGGAATCAAGACTCTAAGCTGTAAGTGGCAAAACACTACCACGAAACAGAGGAGATCCTCATTTTTTTTTATTTGTAAAGAAGATCTAACTAATTCACCGGATCTCCTAAATAGATATAGAGCTAATTACCTAGATAAACTTAAAGGAAATAAATGTGTTTTCTACATGACCTTGATCTCAAGGGAAATGCATAATTTATGGATCAACAAGCAATATAAATAAGTAAATCCTACATTAAAAATTACCTTACCTAGGTATTGACTAAACAATAATAGAAAGAACCTTAAAAATGCATTTACATCAAAAATTGCTCCTAAACATCAAATGGAGAGTAAAATCAAGGCTTTGAACTATCAATTCTGCTCACAAGTTTAATTTTCCACAAAATAGCTAAACCTACAAGATCACGAGGCTACTTAACTAGAACTCGGCTCACGAATTGATCAATAAAATCTGAAAAACAAGCAGAAGAATGTAAAAAAAAAAAGTGTGATACCAAGAGCCGATATGAGCCTTTTTGTGTAGTGATCCTATAGCTAACCTAGCTAAGACATCCCAAAGGTAGGTTACAACCAACCTCTATCATGCCGAGCCAGTGGTCAACCCATGGATAGTAACTTGACCACACAATCATCCCTAGCCCCTCTATCGCCACACACTTTAGAAACACTAGCTTCTTAGTCGGCCTTGGACCTAGGAAGCTAGCCACCCTCAGCTTGAGCCTTTAGGCTAACCAAAACCTTCTTTTGCGCTTGGTATATGATTGTTGCTTGATTTGGTTCTTCTCACACACCTAGTTTGTGCAATCCGTATAGTGGTGAAGAACGTGAAAGTGCCCAGAGGAGGAGAAAGTTTGATTAAAATTAAGGACAAGAGCAAATTGGTAAATCGGCCGCACTGAGCAAGGCAAGTCACCACATCCCCTCCTTGAGCATATTGATCCTAGTTTGTGAAATTATTTGTTTGTGAAATAAATTGCATGCTATGTTTAAAATGCGATCCCAATTGTTGATTATACCTCCCTTGTATTGAGTAACTCATTCCTTGGTGCCATGATATTATTTGAGTCCCTAATTACATTAATAAGCAATGCTTAGCCATGCTTAATTAGTTGCACCTGGGTGATTGAATAGCCCTCTCGTGTCTTCAATAAAAATGGGACGATTGATTGGGCAATCACTTGGGTTATAGTGATTGGGAGAATGGAGACATGTAATGACATCCCGCACGTATAATGAGCATCTTTTGCGAAAACCAAAAACAAGAAACTTATTTCGACCAGGGCGGCAGGAAGGAAATTTGGTGATCCTAGGAATGGCTAGCACCGACCCTAGTCAATTAAGGACCGAATTAAGAAGCTATGCCGGAAACAAATTGAGTACGACCGCATTTCTCGAGTGGATATAGACCTGGTGGATTAGGATTTCTGTGCGGGGGCGGTACCCCAGTCCTTGGTTAGTTCTGCATGTGGATTGTGGATTATTGTGAATTGTTGTGAAGTGTTGAGATATTATGATGGTAAATGACATCGAACTTAAAATGCAGTTATACTTAATATATTATCCCCAAAACGATCTCGGACCTAGGACTCCTCTCACCATTGGTAAGGTGGGTTGGTGTGCTAGGGGTGCATGAGGGCTCAAAGTCCACGGGGTGGTTACCACCACCGTAAAGAGTCTAAAAAATCGGGCTATGACATGTCTCATGTGTTGGGTACATCACGAAGTGCACGTAAAGCGTACATCCACTGCAATATGAGTAAATCAATCTATTCGAATAGCCGTGCTCACGATTAATTGCGCACGGGACTTGTACTACTCTTGACTAGACGCATAATTTCTAAAACTATTAATGGATGGATGGGATGGGATGGTGATGGTTTGGATGGCTGTGGCTATTATCCCTTGGGAGGCATGGGGCAATGAGCCGTAGAAATTGCATGATCAACGATGGCAAGTTGTTCCCGAGGCGGTCCCGAGAATTGGTGGATAAAATCTTCGTTGAGCAAACATTTTGATACCAAAACTATTTTAAGTCTAGATAGCTAGGTCATATGTATTTACGAAATGATTCTCAAAAATTAGTTTTATGCAAAAATAACCTCAGCCGCTCCTTGAATACCTTGTGCATAGTAAGCATTTTGTGTGGTGGCTTCCTGAGTACCTTTGTACTCATGGTTGCTCAATTCAAATGTTTAGCAGAAGTTCATGATATAAGAGAAGACCTTGCTAGCATGTTCGCATGCTTAGTAGGATGAATAGAGTGCCAGTTGAGACTAGGTTGCGGCTTTAGTCTTCTCCGTGTGGGCATGACAACTAAACCCTACCACTACTTTGTTTTCCGCCAATGTTACTCTGATAAGGTGGCCTTTCGGCCTCAATAAAGATATCTATTCCTTTAGTCTTATTTTCCATTGCATTATGTTATGAGCTGGATATGTTTTGTATGTACCAACTACCAATCTAGAGATTGGTGCAGGGAAACACAACAGGTTTCCGGTTCTCAAAACCGGGTCCGATAGAATCTAAATCGTAAAAAATTTAGAAAATACTGAACAAAAATATTTTGTTCTTGGGTACATGGCTTAAAATTGTGCCATCCCTGATGGTGGCACTATAGAGAAGATGCTTCAGATGCTTTCAGCCGGCGGAGAGGTTGAATCCCTGTTTCGCCAACCCAAGCAAAACCGATTCGGGTTTCTCCCCCTGCTGTCTGCACATTCATGCCTACCTCTTTATCACTTTTGGCATCACAGCAACCACTGCCTTGAACAATATTTCTTCCCCATGCCACTCATTCCAAACTAGTCGATACATATAAACCCACATTTCAAAACAATAGGGAGGCATGTAATTGTTATATGAGTGATCAATTTATGATGCATTGGAACCTATTCTGTCTCTATCATATCGGTTTCGTTTTAGTTGGGCTCGATTGCTTCTCATCTATTGTGCCTATGGATTAATATTGAGAGAATCTACTGTGTACCATTGACTTTGGTCCAGTTCCACAATTTGCCACTAACATTATTCAGTTCTATAATATGTCATTATATTTTGCTTAACTTCTATGATTTACCATCGCCGTTCAGTTAGCTTCCGTTTGTACTGTACAATTTTCTCCTAATGACCAAAATACCCCTAGGATGAAAACTTCTAAAATTTGGCCGAAAATTCTAAATCATCAGATTGTAAACTAGCAAAACTAGCAGAAGTTGCCAAGCTCATATTTTTCTCTGATCATACATGATTATATAAGCCCTTGTCACAGGGGTATTTCATCCCAGGGGTATTTCGATCACTAGGACAAAATTGTACAGTACAAACAGAGGCTAACTAGACGGCGATGGTAAATCATAGAAGTTAAGCAAAAGGCGATGTCATATTATGGAACTGAACGAAGTCGGTGGTAGATTATGGAAGTGAGCCAAAGTCAATGGTATATAGTAGATAATCTCATTAATATTTGGCTGATCCCTAAGATATCCTAGTTCGTTGTGTGTGTGTCGGGCACATGCTCATATATATGGGTATGTATATTTGCATGGGAGATGGGAAAGGACTTAAGGGGGTGTTTGATTCAGCTTCTCGCGGTGGCTTATAAGCCACATGTAAAACGAAAAACATCATTAGCGTGTGATTAATTAAGTATTAACTATTACAAACTTGAAAAATTGATTATTTTGATTTTTTTAGAGATACTGTGGGTGCCATGGGCCCCGGGTACCTCATGACAAGCATATGGGCCACTCGGATAGAGGATGGGCCTAGCCTTGTAATTAGAGATATAGCTGGATTCGGCAGACTTCGCCTTGTATAGGAAGGAATATACAGTCCTAGTCGGGTGCGTTATATCTCTAAGGGGAGATCTCCTAGTCATAATCCGATGGGGACTCCTACCATGTAACCCTGTCCCCCAGTATATAAGGGGAGGCAGGGCGCCCCATGAGGGCAGGTTGAGTTGGTTCACCAGAATCACCACCACAAATCCTCAAAGGAATAACACCACAACTGGACGTAGGGTATTACCTCACATCGAGGGCCTAAACCAGTATAAAATCTTCCTGTGTTCCTTTGCAATCCACCGAGTTTACATCCGCCGACTAGCCCCATATATTTATTGCCGGTGTAAAACATCGACAGTTGGCGCGCCAGGTAAGGGATTCGGCGCGATCTACATCTACAAGCTCGATGGATCCAGCAACCGGAGTCGACGGCGGCAAATTCTCTCCCGGAGATACAATCTCATTTGGAAGCCTCGACTTCGCCGCCGACATGTTCGGCAATCTCACCTTGGCCGACACGGACCCGATCCAACCAGCCGAGGAACCAGCCGACTCCGCGCTAGTCGGCCCACACGACGCTGCGGCAATCTTCGACGACATGCTGCGGCGATCTCCTATACGCCCGAGCCCAGGGACAACTCTTCCTTTCAGTGTTCGACTCGGACTCGGTTTCGAGCCGGCCGAGATCGGGCCGAGAAGGGAAGAGATCGTCAATTTCCCGTTCGGACTCGGAGACGCCGCGGATATCTACAATCTACATCCGACGCGGCAAACCCGATCCCCTGGAGTTCGACTCGGATACGGCCCCGAGCCGCTCGAGATCGGATCTAGGGAGGTCGGAGTTACACTCATCCCCATCAACCATCCCGACTTCGACTCGAAGTCGGACTACGACTCTAAGTCGGACAACAGCTCGGCAAGCTTCTCTCCGCCACGAGAAATCTTCATGGCATCCAAAGGCTCTACTCCTACTCAGGAATCACGCCGACTACGCGAACAGCAAGAGGAGGAGGCCCGCCGACTGCGAGAACAACAAGAGGAAGAAGCAAGACGCCTGCGCGCCCGCAACGACGATCTGCGCAGAGCCGGGCGGACTGCTCAGCAACAAGTCCTCCAAACCCGAGTCGGCGACCACGACGTCTTCGTCACACCCCAACAGAACATCGTGGCCGCTGCAACTCTACTGGATACACTCCAGTTCAGACCTGATCACCAGGCCACCCCGACGATCGCAAGGATAAAAGCCATGCTTACAGCTGCTGCATGTCAACAACACCAACAGTCGGGTGCTACCCTCATACCGACCAACCGGTCGATTTCCCCAACGGCAGTCTCATCCGCTTCAAAGCGACGCCGAGCAGCCGGCTCTAGTCGGCAGCACTCGGAGTCACACCAAACGTCACTCGGCAACCCCAATGACGACCGGCGGCTCCGAGGCCAACCACGGTGTGACCTTCAGCAAAACGTTAGCGCTTGGCGCCGCGAACGAGAGGAGGATGAGCAACGCCAACTGGAAGACGAGAACGAGTGCTTTGGCCTCCACCACGAGCGGTCTCGCCGCCGTATTCGGAGTCGGAGCCCTCATGACGATGAAGGCATACCAGCCTTCACTCAGGAGCTACAACAGGTCGACTGGCCGTCAAGTTTCAAGCCTACAGGCATCAACAAATACGATGGCAAGACCAATCCCGAGTCCTGGCTCACGGTCTACACTCTGGCGATTCGAGCAGCTGGGGGAAATCAGAAAGTCATGGCTAACTACCTCCCAGTCGCTATAGCCGACTCGGCGAGGACATGGCTAACAGGACTTCCCAAGCAATCAATCGGCTCCTGGGAGAACTCCGGGAATGCTTCATCGCCAACTTCCAGGGAACATACGAGAGGCCATCTTCCGAGCATGACTTATATCAGTTGCATCAAAGGAAGAACGAGTCTCTTCGTGACTTCATCAAGAGGTTCTCTGAGAAGAAAAATTCGATCCCAAACATCAAGGATGAGGTCGTCATCGCCGCCTTTTGAAAAGAAGTCAAAGACACCTCGTTCATCGACAAATTCACTCGGAAGCCTCCCAACTCTGTCAAAGCTCTATTCAACATGGCGAACAAATACGCCGACTCAGCCCATGCTGTTGCTGAGGCCCTTGAAGATAAAAAGGCATCCTGACAGAAGAAGCGGGAGGGCACCAATGACGTGGTCCCGACTAAAGCCGAGAATCGCAAATGCAAGTCAGACGGCTTCATTGTGGCAGTCGGTCACAATCGTCTTCGACTTTCAACAACTGAAGATTATCAGAACAACAAGTGACATGCTCGGGGGCTCACAAGCTCAAACGAAAGGATGGCATCCCCACTCCAAAATACCGAACAGCTAAGTCGCTTCCTGATAAATATTTCTTCACTCGGCCTTGCCAATGCCGCTTACACCTAATAGGTGCACAAGCTGCACTCTTCTCTGTTTTTGCTCTTAAATGATTGCAAAAGTACTCGAGTAGCATAAATCCTGATCCGTGAAACTTTGCTCCATGAAAGACGAACTCAAGTCACCCAAAACGCGTGTCTGGGAAAGAGCCATGAGCCAACTCCCGACGCTAGGGGGCTATGACTAGTCGGGCAGAGTGCTTAAACTAAGGGGTCAACTACTCGGGGAAATTAATATCAATAAGAGGAAGAACATGTATTTACATATATTGTAAAATACATTTTATTCGGGTGATTATTTTCATCATCAGATGCTACTCATCTGATATCTTTATATTGCAGGCCCAGCTCCGGATATGCGTGACAGGAACTTAGGGCTACGAGCCCATCTCCTACGCTCGGGGGCTGGACAAGTCTGCCAAAATACACTCGGGATGCTCCATGAGGCTACTGACCGAGTACTTGCACCAGTCGGGATGTCATCTTCCTTGGCTACGCTCCATGCGAGCTAATAATCGACCTCCGGCGCCAGTCGGGGCTGTGTACTACTCGGCTAAGTAGGGTATGCCCCATGGGGGTCGCCAGCCGAATCCTACACTAATGCTAGGTTCGGGTACCTTATTTGGTCACGGCTCTGTCAGGTTGGGTACGCCCCATGAAGGTCGCCAGCCGAATCCTATGCTAATGCAAGGTTCGGGTGCCTAGCTTGGCTATAACTCTGTTGGATAGGGTACGCCCCATGAGGGTCGCCAGCCGAACCCTCTGCTAATACAAGGTTCGGGTACCTTGTTCGGCTTTACCCAAGTCAGAGAAGACTTACATCGTCAAAGTGCATCCGGAGTTCTCATGCACCGCGTCACACCTGAGGAGGGCAAGCGGATCCTGCATTATACCCACTCAGGCTTATGTGGCAACCAGTTTGCATCCAGAACGTAAGTCGGAAAGGCTTGCGAATAAGGATTTCTCTGGCTGATTGCGGTTACCAACACCAAAAAACTCATCCTGACATGCGATGGATGATACTTCTATAGAGCTATGCTGGATAGGTCGGCTCAGGCCGGCTTATTTGGTAGCAGCCACCAAGATATGAGTTCCTACAGTAGCATGCTCCATGTGGGCCGCCCGCAGGCTGAGTTGAAATTATAGCGCTGGTGCTACCAACAGGAGCCGATGAGGTAAACAGATATGCTTCATGAGAGCCTTATTGCTAAACATATATGTTTGGGTATCTGTTTTATCCACCAGGTCTCGAGGATATATCCTTACAAGGATCACAAGCTGGTCTTCATTAAAATTGGGGATGCAGGTATCTTTCTCGGGTACACCTGACCACGCCGTGGATTTATTTTCATGAAGTGGTACTCGGCCTACATGCGTGGCCATCAGTTGCCATGAGCATCATTATTCCCACTGACATGATGTGGAAGAGTCTAACTTTCGAGTAGTGCACTACTCGGAAGAGACTATAAATTTCTCATTCCCGCTGACATGATGCGGAGGAGTCTAACTTTCGAGTAGTATGCTACTCGGGAAAGACTATAAACATTCTTCCAGCTGACGAGCTGAAGAGTCTAACTTCCGAATGGGACGCCACTCGGGAAAGACTATAAACACATTTTCCAGCTGACATGAAGCTGACGAGTCTAATTTTCGAGTAGTATACTACTTGGGAAAGACTATAAATAATCATCCCGGCTGACATGATGCCGACGAGTCTAATTTTCGAGTAGTATACTACTCGGAAAAGACTATAAACACCCTCTTTCCAGCTGACATGACGCTGAAGAGTCCCATATACGAGTAGCATCCTACTCGGCAAGACTATAAACACACATTCCGACTGACATGAAGTCGAAGAGTCCTATATACGAGTAGTTCCCTACTCGGCAAGACTATAAATCATATTCCGGTTGACATGATACCGAAGAATCTCATATACCAGTAGTAATCTACTCGGGAAAGACTTCAAGGTTAAAGATCTTTGACTTTATGTTTAATTGTCTTCACAATTAAGCACAAAGTCGGGGGCTACACCTAATAGGTGCGCCTATTCGGCGCACACTATTCCTACATCTACATGGAGCCCTTCATAGCCTCGCTGCCAGCTGACATGAAGCAGGACTCGGGAGAAGCAGCACTCAGACAAAGAGTACTCGGGAGCAATGCACTCGGGAAGACTTCACCGTGGAGGATGAGCACTCGGCATCAGCTGTGACTCAACTATGAAGGTCTCGGGGGCTACTGTGGGTGCCATGGGCCCCGGGTACCTCATGACAAGCATATGGGCCACTCGGATAGAGGATGGGCCTAGCCTTGTAATTAGAGATATAGCTGGATTCGGCAGACTTCGCCTTGTATAGAAAGGAATATACAGTCCTAGTCGGGTGCGTTATATCTCTAAGGGGAGATCTCCTAGTCGTAATCCGATGGGGACTCCTACCATGTAACCCTGTCCCCCAGTATATAAGGGGAGGCAGGGCGCCCCATGAGGGCAGGTTGAGTTGGTTCACCAGAATCACCACCACAAATTCTCAAAGGAATAACACCATAACTGGACGTAGGGTATTACCTCACATCGAGGGTCTGAACCAGTATAAAATCTTCGTGTGTTCCTTTGCAATCCACCGAGTTTACATCCGCCGACTAGCCCCATATATTTATTGCCGGTGTAAAACATCGACACATACTTTTATATAGACAATTTTAAAAAATACACCGTTTTATTTTTAGGAAGCGTATTAATAGAAATCGAGGTAGAAGCCACAAACAATAAGCTAAATCAAACTCCTCATAAGTGAGTGCAAGCAGAAGCAAGCAAAGGTCGTGAGCAGTACAATATTTGAACTGTGTGCTGTGACTTCTGACAGGCATTTAAATATGGCTGGTGCGTACATATATAACACATGAGGGAAGACAAAAAAAACTAGTATGTATTTTATTACTTCCTTTCTCCCAAAATATAAAACTTTTAGACTTGAACACGGGTATTAAGTAGAAGAGTAAAAAGACTACACTGCCCCTATTGATATGTCTTGGGCTTGATGCTTTGGCTTGGTAAAGAAAAGGAGGCATATGTGGGTATAGGGGTCTCTTAGGTACTACACAACAAAAAGTGTACTTTGGAAGCTAGAAGTTGCTATATTTTGAAACAAAATTAAAACCTTAAGAGTTGTTATATTTTGAGACGGAGGGAGTATGTGGCATACAAGAAGGGAGGTATTCTTCCATCAATCAGAGTAGAGGGTGGATCTGGATGTAATGAAAACGGTTGGTAGAGCTGCAGGGTGGTCTGTTGAAGATAGATTTGATTTATATAGGAAAAAGTGGTTGTCTTCAAATCGAATGAGATGAGAAAAAATTAGCCAATACGCTCCCCTCTGAGCTCGTCTCTCCCACCTCCTCTGTTTCTTCTCTCCCTCCCTCTCTCTCCCCTTTCTTCTCCCCCGCCGTTTCCCTCATCTGCCACGTGCGATGTTGAGCCCGAGCTCTCCTCCTTAGCCTTGCGGCATCGGCAAGGAGGTACCCAGCGCCCCATCCAACAACGCAAAGAAGCGCGGCGGTGGCTAGGGCACGACGGTCTATGAGCACGTAGAAGGCGCCGGGTGCGATGATGGTGTGGGAAGGCAAGCTCAACGGTCCGTAGCTGGAGGAGACATTGGGTGCGGTGTTGCAGTTTTTTTTATTTTTGTTGCGGTCCTTATATTTTAAATGTTATGTTTTATTATGTCTGATTGGATGGATATTACATCTGGCTGAAACATTATTTTCACCGAGCAATGAAACTTTCTTCCACCGAATGATAATATAGAAACTTTTTGTTGAAATATTTTTTCTGAGTGATGAAGCACCTGAAATATTTTTATTAAAATAATTTTCATCGAACTTTGAAATATCCAAAACATTACTCAATTCATGTAACATCATCTGAAGTTTTACAAAACATGTAATTTGAGGCCCTTAATGGTGCAATTGGGTGATAAATAATCTTCAAACTGCCATAATCTTGTCTTATTCAGTGTAAAGGCTCTATACTTTGTTCCCATTTTATAAAGACCAGATAACTAATTTTCTTTATGATAATACTTCCCATCGAACTCCTGGGTGGAACGATTTCTCGGACGGTTGAACTTACTAGGCTCCAGCGGGCGGCTCCTCCCCAGTCTCCATGTTGGTCGTCATGCCTTCATCCAACGGCGCAGTTGGCCAAAAAATATTGTATGTAGCACCTTGCAGCTCAACGCCTCTCGAGACTTCTTATTCTCTCGTCAGAAATAGTGCATGGTTCCTTTCCCTAGCCATACATGCTCGCATAGGGAGGGAAAGCAGCTTCGTGTTGTTCCAAGGATAGGAGAAGCCTTCATTGCCTCATTGGGTGTGATTTCATAATTTCTGCACGTGCATGCCTACGTGGTGTAGAATCATTATCATGATTAATATTTTATGATGAACAATTGGCTTTGCAAATGATTTATTTAATAAGAGATTGGTTTGAAAATAACTGTGAATATTGGTGTGAGTGTGTGACTAACGTGAGTCAAGTTAGGAAGAACTTATGCTCGAATATGGTTTCTTTATTTTTACATGTGTAGGTGAGTCTTGAGGCCTCGGGAATATTGCCGGTGATGGATTGGAAGTCAACTTGGGAGAAGTTAATGTCCGGATGATTGGGAGATCATGTGGGATACTAAAGGCTAGAAATCAATATACGTGGAATTAAAAATTCCATATAGCATACAAGAGAAATTATGTGCATATGGAAAGAGCAGTCGAATCCTACTCGGACTAGGAGTTGAGTCCTACTTGGACTAGGAGTTGAGTCCAAGTTGGCTATGAAAAGGAGAATTTGATTTGGTAAATTATAAATAGATTTGGTAATTGAGGGTTTGAGTCCTAATGGGAGTAGAAGTTCTACTTCTACTTTGTGTAGAAGGTTTTAGGTATAAATAGATGAGAGGTTGAGACCCTACAGTATAACTTTTGGAAGAGAGAAAAGTTAGGGTTTAGTTTTGAAAGAGAGGAGTGCTTTATGTGCACTTTGTAAATACATCTTGAGACAATAAAGTTGATCTACTTTGAAGAGTATCTTCGGTGTGTATCCTTCTGAATTCCGACGGTTCATCCGACAAGAGCGCGGCGGCGAGGCGGAGGTCAGACCGGCGCAACAGAGACAGGTCTGACCGGTGCACTCCATCCAGGTTCGAGGGTTTCTTTTATTCCGCAAAAGATTTTGGTTTTTGGTGTTCCTACCATTCACCCCCTCTGGTAGGTTTGGTTCTTGTGTTCGATCCTACAAGTGGTATCAGAGCCTTGTTTTCTCTTTTTGATCTTCACCGATCTTGAGATTTAGTCATGGCTGATCGATTTTCAACCAAGCCGCATGTTTTGATGGAGTTGATTTTCAATTTTAGAAACAAAAGATGCAATCATTTATTATGCCTCAAGGTTATAATATTTGGCAAAAAGTTTCTAATGCTTATGATATTCCTGAGGCTATAACTGTAGTAAACAAAGTTGAATTTAAAAACAATTGTAAAGCTAGAAATATAATTTTAAGTGGTGTTTCTCGCTCAGATTTTAATCGGATTTCTCATTTTGAAACTGCGTACGAGATGTGGAAGGCCCTATGTGATTTTCATCAAGGTTCTTCTAACATCAAGGAAATACGCAAAGATGTGTTTAAAAAGGACTATATAAAAATTTGAGATGAAACCTGGCGAAGCTTTAGATGATTATTTTGCACATTTCAATAAAATTTTTAGCAACCTTCGTTCTATGAATGATTCTTTTGATACTACTTATACATAGTCTGAAATTGCTAGACATCTTTTAAATGGTCATGATATGTCTGTTTAGCAGATGAAGGTTACATTAATTCATGAATCTGTTAATATGAATACTTTAACCTTTGGATTCTCTTTACACCAAATTAAAGACACATGAGATGAACATTCTTTCTCGCAAAATTGATTCTAAATCCATTGCTTTGGTATCTTCTTCGACTTCTTCTATAGATGCTTCTTTGCCATTTTCTCTTACTACTTTGAAAGTCACGTCCGATGAACAACTCGAGCAAGTCTCTGAGGAGGACTTGGCTTTGCTTATTAATAAGTTTTCTCGAGTTTTGAATAATGTTAAGAATAGAAAAAAAGGAGGCCCAGTCCGGTGTTTTGAATGTGGAAAGTTAAACCACATTCGTTCCAGGTGTCCTAAGCTCGGAAGATCTAACAAGGAAAACGAGGAGGAGAAGAACAAGAAGGACAACAAGTGCTCAACTTTGAAGAGAAAAGAAAAAAATAGCAAACGCAAACTAGTACATCAATTGCTAGAGGCCTTCAAGCAAGTTGAGTTGAGCGACAAAGAATATGAAAACGACAGCGAAAGCATAGGCAAAGGTAAGCATTTTACAAGTTTAGCTCTCATTGCTCGTAGTGTGTCAAACTCCGATGAAAATGAATCTAACAACGATGATGACAAGGTAAATTTTACTTATGATTAATTAGAACATGTTGCTTTTGATCTCGCTGATAAACTTGATAAATGTACTAAAAAGCTTAAAAAAGATAATCATACTATTAATGATCTAAATTCTGAAATTGCAAGATTAAAATCTCTAATTCCTGATGATGATGATTGCAAATCTTGTGAAGTGTTATATTCTGAAATTACTGCTTTAAGAAATGTCAATACTGACACTTCTCTAAGATTAGAAGCTGAAATTGAGAAAACTAAAAAGCTTGAAATATCTTTTGCTTTTGGTTTTACTTTGTATTCTCGTATTGTTGATGAGTTGTTTTTAACAAAGAATCTTTTGAAAAAGTATAAAGTTGCTTTTGGTGCTAATTCCTTGTTTAATTTTTTATGTGCTAAAAGGATTAAATAATACAAGGATGTTTCAAGTTTTAAAGCTTGCTCAAAGTATTTTTTAAATAGGATGAAATTAAAAGATGCTCTTGGTCGTGTTGAGTTTTTGTAAAATGACACGAAAACTCACGAAATACTTTCTTGCTCAAATTATCGCAAACAAAAAGGGATTGCAAAATCTTATGAAAATTATGTTTCTTTGACAAATGAGGTTTCTTATTTGAAAAGTTCTTTGCAAAGGTTTTCCGATAGTAAAAAGAAACTCAATATGATTTTGGATACTTTTAAAGTGAGCACATATAATAGAGGAATAGGTTTTGATGCACATGTTTATTTTACTAATCATCCACCGAGTATTCTTGATTTTTCTAAAAGTAGTGAGATTTTGACAAAACTTGAACCAAAGAAAACGATTTTTAAATCCGTTGGAATTTTGTCAAGCCTTTCTACAACTTGTGCAATTGCTTCTTCTTCTAAGGAAAAAACATATGTGAAGCACAGTTGCTTTCATTGTGGTAAGGATGGGCATTTGGTTCAGTTTTGCTTTAGACTTGCAAGAAAATAGAAAAAAGACAGAGAACGTGAACTTGCAAGGTTGAAGTGGCAAAGGTTGAGCTTTTCTTCAAGTGGCTCAGTCAGACCACAAACCCCAGGGAGGTCCAACCGATGGCCATGGGCAGTTAGACTGTAGGCGTGTTAGCAATCAAACCGACGGCTGATGGTGGTTAGAGCGACTTTTCAGCATTGGTTAGATAAGTTTTCGGTAAAGCCCCAAGGTAAGTTTTTAGGTAAATCTGGTACTGATTCTATTTATGCATATACATGTGCTTTGCTTACTGGTTCGATTGGTCGTGTGTCTTAGTGTTGAATTTCTAAATTTCTTATTTCTAATCACAACACAAAGGCCTTGATATGTTCTTGTGCATAGCTCTTTTGGCGGCATACTCCCCATGTGCATTAAACGATTGAGACATCATTACTTTTAAGGTAATATTGATTTACTTATGAATTAGCAATATAATATCTATTTCTTCATTAACTTTTTCCTTACTAGTTATGGAGATAGTAGTTTTTGATAAAAATACAAGTGAATATATGTCAATTAATGAGAATCTTGGTGATATCATTGGTAATTGGTTGTCTTTTTCAAAACCTTTGATATCTTCTTGATTTGCTTTGTTTTTTCGTCAGGAGGGTTTGGAGGTTGTTTTGAGGGGGAGTTTATATTTTTCGATGCATTCACGTTTAATTTATTGCATTGCTTTCAATTTGAAAATAAAAAGAAAAGTGGAGCTTTGTTTTATACCTCTAGTAAGCATGCGCATTCTAGTCTTTATATGAGCTTTTGCTATTACTTTTGAGGGATATGATGCATGACACATAATTCTTTTACTTGAATTAAGTAAATATGCAATATTGACACTAGTGCTTGTTTTAATGACTTATGCTCATATATATGCTTGCTGAAATTTTCATTCCTCAAATGTTCTAGAGATTCCTCAAGTAAAAAAAAAAGCTTATATAAGAGAAAAAATGGATACTGAATCCTTGGAAACAGTATTCACGACAAAGACGTATTTGACATGAGGAAAATAATAGGTGCCGAATCCTTGGAAACAGTATTCACGACAAAGACGTATCCGAAATAATTGAGAGATTTTCTTTTGAGCTATTAAAAGACAAATTGAGCAGAAGCTCAGAAATAAAACTTAATGAAAATTCTCTTGTAAAGGGCAAGATAATTTGAGAAAGAATGTTTAGTTTAGCTTGTCTATGTGTGGGGATTTTTCTTTCAATCTATGTGCTAGTAATTATGTTGCATTATAAATTATTAAAATCATGAATTTTTAATACTGATTTGATCTTGATTGTAATATCTTTGATTTATGTTTGGACTATAACTCATTCTTGTTTGCTAGTTAGTCAATTTATCTCCCTTGTCTTGCAACATATGTCCTTGAGTTGTTTTAGATACATTTTAAAGCTCCTTGAAAAGAAAAATTCAGAAGAAGAATAATTGATAAATATTTCATATTCATTACATTTGTACTTTTATGGTTTATATTTTCTCTTTTAAAATTCTTGATGAAATCATTGTCAAAGGGGCAGAAATATACAAAATGCATGCTTAAATAAAGGGCTATTTGAGAAAAAGTGAGAATTTGAAAGTTTTGACAAGTTGATCGATTCTTAAAAATAGTCGATTTTGTACTTTTATTGCAAATATAGAGACGGAATTTTTTCTTTTAAAAAGGGGGAGAGTTTTTCTGTTTCGCTTTTGTGGTTTTTGAGCCATCAGTGTTTTTGACACTTCTTGGTTTTTATTTTTTAAAAACATCAATTTGCATTTTGGACATGTTGCCAATGTGTTCATCAAGGGGGAGATTGTAGAATCATTATCATGATTAATATTTTGTGATGAACAATTGGCTTTGCAAATGATTTATTTAATAAGAGATTGGTTTGAAAATAACTGTGAATATTGGTGTGAGTGTGTGTGACTAACGTGAGTCAAGTTGGGAATAACTTGTGCTCGATATGGTTTCTTTGTTTTTGCATGTGTAGGTTAGTCTTGAGGCCTCGGGAGTATTGCCGGTGATGGATCGGGAGTCAACTTGGGAGAAGTCGATATCCGGATGATTGGAAGATCACGCGGGATACTAAAGGCTAGAGATCAATACACGTAGAATTAAAGATTCCATATGGCATAGAAGAGGAATTGTGTGCGTATGGAAAGAGGAGTCGAATCCTACTCGGATTAAGAGTAGAGTCCTAGTAGAACTAGGAGTTGAGTTCTACTTGGACTAGGAGTGGAGTCCTAGTAGGATTAGAAGTCGAGTCATACTTGGACTAGGAGTTGAGTCCAAGTTGGCTATGGAAAGAAGAATTTGATTTGGTAAATTGTAAATAGATTTGGTAATTGAGGGTTTGAGTCTTAATGAGACTAGAAGTTCTACTCCTACTTTGTGTAAAAGGTTTTAGGTATAAATAGATGAGGGGTTGAGACCCTAGAGTATAACTTTTAGAAGAGAGAAAAGATAGGGTTTAGTTTTGAGAGAGAGGAGTTCTTTGTGTACACTTTGTAAATACATCTTGATGCAATAAAGTTGATCTACTTGGAAGAGCATCTTTGGTGTGTATCCTTCTGAATTCCGACGGTTCATCTGATAAGACGCGGTGGTGAGGCAGAGGTTAGACCGGCACAATAGAGACATGTCTGACCGGTGCACTCCATCTAGGTTTGAGGGTTTCTTTTATTCCGCAAAAGATTTTGATTTTTAGTGTTCCTACCATTCACCCCCCTTCTGTTAGGCTTGGTTCTTGTGTTTGATCCTACACGTGGATCAGCTGAGGGTGCATTCGATAGTGAGTTTGGCTGGAGCTTTTTCCTCGTCTATCGTGAGCATGCTTTCCGAACTGCTAAACAATATGTTTTTTTTGCAAAAAATTTTTATCTAAAAGTTTTTAAAAAAATCATGTTAATCCATCTTCAAGTTTAAAATAATTAATATTTAATTTATCATGTGCTAATGGCTTGCCTCGTTTTCCATGCCACCGAAAAGCTCCAACCAAACTCACTATGGAACTAAGCCTGAGTTCAGTCTAGGTTTCGGAGCCTGCTAGGCTGCTAGGCCTGAAGGCTGAACCCAAGGATAGTACTCTGTTCCAAAATGTTGGTGTCGTCATATTTCAATGTTGCATGCAGTTAATAAAATGAAAACATTAAACATTTAAAATATCTTGATGTTGCAGATGTTGTTTCTCAATGTTTTTGCATATAACAAGTTAAAAATGTTTTAGACTGTTTTTTCTCAATGTTCCAGTGCACATAGACGTTATGTTCTCATGGTTGCACATGCCAAATCAAATTGCTTCATAATTTAGCCCTAGATGTTGCACTACTATTAGCTATCCAATGTCTACTGTAGAAGGATACGACTTGCCGATATTTTACACCAGCAATATGAATATGGGGCTACCCAGCGGATGGAAACTTGGTGGATTGCAAAGGAACACGGGGAGATTTATACTGGTTCAGGCCCTCAATGTGAGGTAATACCCTATGTCCAGTTGTGGTGTTATTTCTTTGAGGATTTGTGTCTGCTTCTATGAGCTCGTGCCCTCAGGGGGCGCCCTGCCTCCCCTTATATACTGGAGGACAGGGGTACAAGGTAGGAGTCCCAGCCGGATACGGCCAAGGGATCTCCTCTTAGAGATACAATTTACCCGACTAGGACTGTATATTCCTTATCGTACAAGGCAAAGTCTGCCGGGTGCTACTATATCTCTAATTACAAGGCTAGGCCCATCCTCTATTCGAGTGGCCCATATGCTTGTGATGAGGTACCCGGGGCCTATGGCCTCCACAGTAGCCCCTGAGACCTTCATAGTTGAGTCACAGCTGATGCCGAGTGCTCATCCTCCACAGTGAAAATTGCCCGAGTGCATTGCTCCTAAGTACTCTTTGTCCGAGTGCGTCTTCTTTCTGAATCCTGCTTCATGTCAGCTGGCAGCGAGGCTATGAAGTGCTCCATGTAGATGTATGAATAGTGTACGCCGAATAGGCGCACCTATTAGGCATAGCCCCCGACTTTGTGCTTAATTGTGAAGATAATTAAACATAAAGTCAAAAATCTTTAACCTTGTAGTCTTTCCCGAGTAGTATACTACTGATATATGAGACTCTTTGGTATCATGTCAACCGGAATATGATTTATAGTCTTGCCGAGTAGCATGCCACCCGTATATGGGACTCTTCAGCTTCATGTCAGCTAGAAAGGGGGTTTATAGTTTTTTCCGAGTGGCATCCCACTCGGAAGTTAGACTCCTCAGCGTCAGATCAGCTGGAATAATATTGCTCATGGCAACTATTGGCTAAGCATGTAGGCCGAGTACCACTTTCTGAAAGTAAATTCATTGTGTGGTTAGGTGTACTCGAGAAAGATATCTGCATCCCCAATTATAATGAAGACCAGCTTGTGATCCTTATAAGAATATATCCTCGATACCTGGTGGATAAGACAGATACCCAAACACATGTGTTTAGCAATTAGGCCTCCATGAAGCATATCTGTTTACCTTATCGGTTCCTGTTGGTAGCATCAGCACTACGATTTTAACCCAGCCTGCGAGTGGCCCATATTGAGCGTGCTATTGTAGAAACTCATATCTTGGTGGCTGTTACCAAATAAGCTGGCCTGAACCGACCTACCTAGCATAGCTCTATAGAATTAGCATCCATCGCATGTCAGGATGAGTACTCCAGCGTCAGTAACTGTAATCAGCCAAAAGAATTCCCGTCCGCAAGCCTTTTCGACTTATGTTCTGGATGCAACATGGTTGCCATGGATTCCTGAGTAGGTATATTGTAGAATCTGCTTGCCCTCCTCAGGTGTGACGCAGTGCATGAGAACTTCGGATGCGCTTTGACAATACAGGTCTTCTCTGACTTCAATAAAGCCGGATAAGGTACCCGAACCTTGCATTAGCATAGGATTCAGCCGGCGACCCTCATGGGGCGTACCCTATCCAACAAAGTTATGGCCAAATGAGGTACCGAGTCTCGTAGGATTCGGCTGGTGACCCTCGTGGGGCGTACCCAACTCAGCGGAGTTGTACCCGAGCCCCGACTGGCGCCGGAGGTCGGTTGTTAGCTGAATAAGGTACCCGAACCTTGCATTAGCATAGAATTCTGCTGGCGACCCTCATGGGGCATACCCTACCCAATCGAGTGCTACCCGAGCCCCGACTAGCGCCGAGGCCGGTTATTAGCCGAATAAGGTACCCGAACCTTGCATTAGCATAGGATTTGGCTGACGACCCTCATGGGGCGTACCTGACCCAGCGGAGTGGTGACCAAATAGGGTACCCGAACCTAGCATTAGCATAGGATTCGGCAGGCCACCCTCATGGGGCGTACCCTACCTAGCCGAGTGGTAAGCGAACTTCAACTAGCGCCGGAGGTTGGTTGTTAGCTCACATGGAGCCTAGCCGGGGAAGATGACGTCCCGACTAGCGCAAATACTCGGTCAGTAGCCCTCATGGAGTATTCCGAGTGTATCTTGGTAGACTGGTCTAGCCCCTGAGCGTAGGAGATGGGCTCGTAGCCCTGGGTTCCTGTCACGCGCATCTGGAACTGGCCCTGCATTATAAACATATCGGATGAGTAGCATCTGATGATGAAAACAATTACCCGAATAAAATGTATTTTACAATATATGTAAATACGTGTTCTTCCTCTTATTGATATTAATTTCCCCGAGTAGTTGACCCCTTATGTTTAAGCACTCTGCCCGACTAGTCATAGCCCCCGAGTGTCAGGAGTTGGCTCATGGCTCTTTCCCAGACACACGTTTTGGGTGACTTGAGTTCGTCTTTCATGAAGCAAAGTTTCACGGATCAGAATTTATGCTACCCGAGTACTTTTGCAATCATTTAAGAGCAAAAACAGAAAAAATGTGCAGCTTGTACACCTATTAGGTGTAAGCGGCTGCGGCACTGGCGAGGCCAAGTGAGGAAATATTTATCAGAAAATGACTTAGCTATTCGGTATTTGGGAGTGGGGATGCCATCCTTGCGTTTGAGCTTGTGAGCCCCTGAGCATGTCACTTTTGTTCTGATAATCTTCAGTTGTTGAAGGTCGAAGACGGTTGTGACCGACTGCCACAATGAAGCCGTCTGACTTGCGTTTGCGATTCCTGTCTTTAGTCGGGACCGCGTCGTCAGTGCCCTCCCGCTTCTTTTGTCAGGTGCCTTCTTGTCATCTAGGGCCTGAGCAACAGCGTCGGCCGAGTCAGCGTGCTTGCTCGCCATGTCAAATAGAGCCTTGACAGAGTTGAAAGGCTTCCGAGTAAATTTGGCGATAAACGAGGTGTCTTTGACTTCTTTTCAAAAGGCGGCGATGACGACCTCGTTCTTGATCATTGGGATTGAATTCTTCTTCTCAGAGAACCTCTTGATGAAGTCATGAAGAGACTCGTTCTTCCTTTGATGCAACTGATATAGATTGTGCTTGGAAGATGGCCTCTCGTATGTTCCCTGGAAATTGGCAATGAAGCGTTCACGGAGTTCTCTCCAGGAGCTGATTGATCTCTTTAGAAGTCCTGTTAGCCATGTCCTCGCTGAGTCGGTTAAAGCGACAGGGGGGTAGTTAGCCATGGCTTTGTGATCTCCTCCAGCAGCTCGGATTGCCAGGGTGTAGACCGTGAGCCAGGACTCTGGATTGGTCTTGCCATCGTATTTTTCGACTCCTGTAGCCTTGAAACCCGATAGCCAGTTGACCTGTTGTAGCTCCTGGGTGAAGGCTGATACGCCTTCATCTTCATGAGGGCTCCGACTCCAAATACGGTGGCGAAACTGCTCGTGGTGGAGGCCGAAGCGCTCATTCTCGTCTTCCAGTTGGCGTTGCTCGTCTTCCTCTCGTTCGCGGTGCTGAGCCTTGATGTCCTGTCGAAGATCATGCCGTAGTCGGCCTCGGAGATCCTGGTTGTCCCGACGGTTGCTTCGACGTTGTCGATTGTTGTTAGGGTTGCCGAGTGACGTTTCGCGTGACTCTGTGTGCGACTGACTAGAGCCGGCCGCTCGGCGTCGCGTTGAGGTGGATGAGACTGCCATTGTGGGAGCCGACCGACTGGTCGGTATGAGGGTATCGCCCGACTGTTGGCGCTGCTGGCATGCAGCAGCAGTGATCATGGCTTTTATCCTTGCTATCGTCGGGGTGGCCGGATGATCAGGCCCAAACTGGAGCGTGTCCAGCAGAGTTGCAGTGGCTACAATGTTCTGTTGAGGTGTAACGAAGACGTCGTGGTCGCTGACTGGTGTTTGGAGGATTTGTTGCTGAACAATCTGCCTAGTCCTACGTAGGTTGTCGTGGCGGGCATGCGGGCATCTTGCTTCTTCCTCTTGTTGTTCTTGCAGTCGGTGGACCTCCTCCTCTTGCTGCTCGCGTACTCGGCGTGCTTCCTAAGTAGGAGCTGAACCCTTGGATATCATAAGGACTTCATGTGGTGGAGAGAAGCTTGCCGAACTGTTGTCCGACTTAGAGTCGGAGTCCGACTGAGAGTCGAAGTCGGAATAATTGACAGGGGTGATGACAACTCCGACCTCCCTAGATCCGATCTCGAGCGGCTCTGGGCCGTATCCGAGTCGAACTCTACGGGATCGGGTTTGCCGCGTCGGATGTTGTTCGAAGATATCCGCGGCGTTGCTGAGTCTAAACAGGAGATTGACGACCTCCTCCTTCCTTAGCTCGATCTCGGCCAGCTCAAGACCGAGTCCGAGTCGAACACCGAAAGGAAGAGTTGTCCCAAGATCCGGGCAAGTGGAAGATTGCCGTAGCAAGTCAACGTGGGTTGCTGCGGCATCGTGTTGGCCGACCGGCGCAGGGTTGGCCTGTTTCCCGGCCGGTCGGATCGAGTCCGAGTCGGACAAGATGAGGTTGCCGAACTTGTCGACAATGAAGTCGAGGCTTCCGAACATGATCGTGTCTCCAAGGGAGAATTTGCCGCCATCTACTCCGGTTGTTGGATCCATCGAGCTTGTGGTTGATCTCGCCGAAGCCCCTACTTGGCGCGCCAACGTCGATGTTTTACACCGGCAATATGAATATGGGGCTACCCAGCGGATGGAAACTCGGTGGATTGCAAAGGAACACGGGGAGATTTATACTGGTTCAAGCCCTCAATGTGAGGTAATACCCTACGTCCAATTGTGGTGTTATTCCTTTGAGGATTTGTGTCTACTTCTATGAGCTCGTGCCCTCAGGGGGTGCCCTGTCTCCCCTTATATACTGGGGGACAGGGGTACAAGGTAGGAGTCCCAGCCGGATACGGCCAAGGGATCTCCTCTTAGAGATACAGTTTACCCGACTAGGACTCTATATTTCTTATCATACAAGACAAAGTCTACCGGGTGCTACTATATCTCTAATTACAAGACTAGACCCATCCTCTATCCAAGTGGCCCATATGCTTGTGATGAGGTACTCAGGGCCATGGCCTCCACACGACTAGGCATCGATGCCCGATCCCCTAGCAAAACATATGGTATTTCATCATTTAGTGAAAAATGTTTTATCGCTTAGTAAAAAAAAGTTTCAAGCAGATGCAACATTCAAAAATGCTGATTGCAACACCAAGAACCCATTATGTGCAGCATCGAAGAAAACCGACTAAAACAAGAAGAAAACATTACCTGCAGCATCATGAAAACAATGGGTGCAACACCACGACATATCAATTACAACATCAAAGAAACAATGATACCGCGGAGGACATGACTCACAATATGCATCAGGTGCCACATTCTATCAAAGAGGGTGAAACATTCGAAGTAACAAGATAAAGCAATGGATTGCAACAACACTACCGTCCGCCATTTCTCTCTACTCTAGTGGGCAATTTTGAGCTCCCCACGGCATCGGCTCACAGTGAAGGCGATGCGACAACTCAAGCTCTTAGCTCCACATCCCTTGTTCTCGGCTGCCTTCTACCGTCTGCACTTGCATAATCCCTCGCTGGAGCAGGGGTAGAGAGAGAAGAGAGAGCATAGGGATTAGAGATGGAGAGAGAAGAGAAATTAAAGGGATTAGAGAGAGGGCCAGGGGGGTGTGGGTAGCTTAAGGGTGCAGGCGTCCGATATTTCTTGCTGGGTCGGATGTCCAAACCGAAGCATAAGACTGCGATAATTTTCATTGCATGCAGGCCAAAGATAAAAGGGCAAAATTCATAAATATTCCCATAGGTTGGTATGATGAAGAGGAGTTTATTTTCCAAGACAAGCATGCAATAGGGGAGTTTAGTGTTCTTTATGCACCATATGACCACCCAATGACTGAAGATGCTGATTTCATTGATGAGAACAATGGTAGTCCAAGTGATGTTTATCCTTCATCACATTGTGACTCAAATAGTCCCCTTGAGCAAGAGAACAACAATGGAAATAGTAGCTCATCTTCCAATGTCCAAAAGGTGGCAAGACCAATAAAGGTAAAAGAGCTAAAAGTTGATGTTATTGTGGTTCATGACATAACCGGTGCTATACATGTTATGTTAGAAATCATGCGTTTGGCGCACCAAAATGAGGGCCTATTCAAGATAATTGATGGGATGGAAGAATACCCTATTATAGTTTGACTCAAGCTGTAGAAGTATCTTGCCACAAATGAGAAGAAGGGTTTAGGCCATTGGATTTTCTTAAGGAGTATGTGGCACGATGGATAGTACATAACTATCTAGCTCCCATGTGATCTCCCTGCTGAGATGTTTGAATAATTGCTATGCGTTCCAGATTACTATTTTAAGGAGGAAACATGCAATTTAGATATAATTTTTAAAATAATTACTATGTTTTGGTGCGCACTTGTAATAAAGCACTGTATTTTTTATTTTTATTGTTTCTTGAATAATGAGACCATTACCCTTATTGGTTAGTACTTGTATCTGTAGTGTTGGCAATACTATATTTGTGGAAAGAAAATGCAAGCTTGTTCATATGATCAATGCCTTGTTATTTTGCTGTAAAGCAGTGTAAGAGGCAGAAAAATGATGCCCTCAAAGTAAATTTATTTTATGGAGGGACCAAACAGCTAGTAATTATTCCTTGCCACAGACAGCAAAAAACAACCAAATGCAGAGGGTACAGCAATCCTAGCAAGCAGGCCATGAGTTCGTTTGCCTTTACTTCCTCGAGGACGACCTGTGCAAAGATCTAGTCTAGCGTACCCAAGAAGTCCATTGTACGATCTAAAATCCTGCAAGGCTAATGAGAGGCCAGCAACCTTTTTGTGTCCTATATAATCTTTTGTTCTTCCTCATGCCACCCATTTCAATGTAATATGTGCACAATTACACCCAATGTCCAACTAAGTTAGCAGTCCAAATTATAGTGTTCAACTACAACAGGCCAGGAACTGTAGAAACCGATTTTTACAGGCGAACGTCTTAATATGTCCGCCTATAACTTTTGAGTTTTTTAGCATAAGAAAAACACGAAAAAATATTTCGAATTTTAATAGTCATCTATACCTGGTCATGTGTTATAAGCTACAAGTCGCACGTGAAAAAAATATTTCACAGTTCAATTGGGTGCATGGATTGATCCAAACCCTACTTAATTATATCGCAGTTGATGTAGTGTGAGTGTGTGGACGCCAATAAGTCCTTTGAATGAGACTAATTGTTAATATTGTCCCGTCGTGGATCTTGCATTTATTCCTCTCGCACACAAGAAACAAACTTGGTGGTTCTCTATGAATATTCCACGGGAAGGAGGCAAAGTTTTCGTTATTTTTCTGGAAGGAAGACAATCTGATCACGAAGACAATTTATAACATTTAATTAATTGATTGACTTTTTTTAAGGTAATAAAATTCATTCCAGTCTTTGCTTCAAAGACTACAGCCAATTATTACAAAGTCTACCGTTCAAAACGCGGTAAATTACAAGACATAGCTCGTTGGAAAACAAGAGAAAATGACTTCCAATTAATTGTTCTAATAACGCACATATCACAACATTACAATGGTTGGTGAAGCGGGTTTTCCCTTAATACTTTGTGTTCTTTCTGCATGCTCTAATCTTTTGGAATTTCAATAGTGCAAGATGCTCACACAAATTGTTGGCATATAACATGCTTTCTAGTTATCCTCTGGTTCCTAAAAGGGGAGGTTCACACAAATGCTGACAGCAACAACCATGGACACACACACCAGCGAGTGCACCTTCTAGGTAGTATACTTTTGCAATTAGATGTATAATCAAGTATAATGCTAGCTAGAGATGATACTGCAAATACATTAGTGATCCATAATTTGATATAGGCTGACTGGACTATCTATTTTATCATATTGGTTTGCCTCTATCAGGCTCGCTTCTGGCCTATTGCCCGTAGATTAGTATTTGTCTCACAAAGATCATAGCTAGCTACCTAGCTTGCATATTCGCAACATGATCATATGTGTAAGCATATGCATTCGCCCATCGACATGTAGGAGACAATTAAGAAGTGTTTTCATATGCCCAAACAATAGTATGACAAGCAGAACCAAAAGCAAACGTCATGAGGAGCATATTAATTGGACTGTGCCTTGTGACTTCTCAAAGGAATTGAAATATGCCTGGTGTTCATATATGACACTTGTGAGAAGATTACTAAGGACGCTAGCAAACTAAGCTTGAACGTTATTATGTCTCGAAATCGCCGCTGAGAACAAAGGTGCTCATTACTAGTAACCACCACAAGCACCTCTGTTTCTATCCGTGTTAATTTGAGACATGAAGAGCAGTCTAAATGTTGAACCTAAAAACAAAATTTAGGAAGCATGACCTTTATCTAATGTTAGGAACATGCAAAATTAGTGATGATTTATGATTAATTGAACTGACCTTGAATCAGCTTGAAGTGGTGAAGTGGGATACGGCCGCGCTTGAAGCCGCTCCACCATCTCCTAGGCGCTGGTCAGCACGTCAGGGAAGGCCTCTCGGGGCCGTCCTCCACGGGGCCCTAGCCACCGCTGGCATCCGCCCCGCTGCCGACGTGTGGGCGGGATCGCGACCTCACAAGGGCCAAGCCACCAGCCTCGGCCTCCAGCGCTGCTCCCCCCCCCCCCCCTCCCCTTCCCCTGCGGCAAGGAGTTCACGAGGGCTACGTCCCCGTGGTGAGGCACGCTGTCCGCAGGCTCAGGCACCACCTTTTCGTGCTCGGGAGCAGCCTCCTCGCGTAGGAGGGGACTAGCCTCGGGCCGTGCCATCGTGGCCTCCTCCTTTCCTCCTGTTTTGGGGGCGCTCGAGGCCCCCGAGCTTGGAGCAGGCCCCACTTCCCTAGGCAGCGTGGGGCACGTGAAGAAAAACAGAAGCCCCAAGGAGATGTCAACAAGGATTGCACGAAGGAGGGAACAACCAAAAATCACATGGAAAAAAATGAGGAGTCATGAAGAAATTACTTGGGCCTCAGCCTGGTAATGGCCCATTGCGAGCACGTCAAGGGGCTCTCCTCAGCAGCAGGCGCCGCTTTCCTCTTCTTTGCCGGGGGCCTACGAGTACCTCCTATCCCAGGCCTGGGCCTCTGCTCGGTGCCCGTTGTCTAGGCCCTGGACCCCGAGCTCTGTCCCACCTCGGGGATGGTCGTCTTGGTCTCCGTCCCAAGCTCGGCTACACCTTGGGACTGCGCGGCCTACCTGATCCGCCAGCCTCGGCATTGTTAGCCATGCTCCACGTTGTGGCAACCTAAGGTGGTGATGGGGGCGGCCACGACATCTATGACCTCAAGGGGCTTGGGTCCTAACGGTGTTTGCCTACCTTCTTTGAGTCCTTGGGGTCTACAGCACTCCCCCCGAGGCTGGCACCCGGGTCCTGGGTGGCTCCGCCATTGAGCCGGACTCCATCATCGTCATTCCCTGGGATCTGCATCGGCTCGAGGGCCATCCCTAGCACACGCTCCTAGATCCCCTTGGCTTCGCACTTGGGGAGGGTCTCTTGGAGCACCACTCACCTTCGATCACTGGAAAGGGCGAGGGCCTCCCTCGGCAGGATGCTGGTGGCAACGTCGCTGACGCCAACGACCACCCTCTGCATCACCATGAGATCCTCCTGCCTCAAGTTGTGGTCCTCGCCAATGTGCGTCCGGGTGGCATCACCGATGGCCGGCTGTAGAGCCACACCGGGCGGGAGCACGTTGCAAGTAGGCCAGCCGATGCCGTACGAAGTCACCCACCACCATCGTGGTGGTCAGTCCCACTGCGCGCGAATCAGCGATACAGTTCATCACCGGCTTGAAGCAAGGGTCTACCTCGGGGGTGTCTTCCCAGGCTAGGGTGCGATGGGCCAGCTCCTCTTGGAAAAGAAGGCGGCTCTCAGGCTCCACCTCGAGGTACACCCAGTCGTCATGCCAGTTGTCCCAATTCTTGCGCAGCGACTACTCGATGTATAGGCCCCCGGTGCCATCCCGTGGATGGAAGCCACAGCAGCCCACAGTCTGCTAGTCGTCGGAGTTCTTCTTCTTCCCAACCGACCATAGTGTGGAGAAGCGCCTAAACAGCGCCACGGATGGCATCACCTCCACGAACATCTCGCACAACTGTGTGAAGATGGCAAGGGTGACTACCATGTTGGGGACCAAATGCGCCAGCTGGATATTGAACATTTCCAGCACCTGCATGAAAAACGCGAAGAATGGTGGCACGAGCCCGGTAGACGCGAAAGGCAGGAAGAAGACAATCTCCCTCAGCTTGTTCGGAGTGGGCCTGGCTTCGTCAGCCCTCACCACGATGGCTCCCCTCGAGTTAGGTGCCGGCATTAGCCGCCTGACTCTCTTCACCCTTGCCTCGTCGCTGGGGCGTGAGGGCAGCAGAATGCTGCTGCTCGCCGTGCGGCGTGAGCGACTCATTTTCGGCATGGTGGTGGATTGGAGGATAGAGAATGAGAGAAAGCGGAGGGCTCGAAGGCAGCGAGAGTTGGGAGCGCAAGGAAACCAACAGCAAGATGGCAAGTGAAGCAAATGCAGAAGGACGGTGCGGGTGCGGCCCTCTTCCATGTTATAGGCCGTCCCGCCTGCTCGCCCACCCACTTGCGTGCAGATTGAGGAAACATCTCCTCACCTGGCGCAGGTAATCATTTCCTATCCCTAGAAATGTGTGCGGTGAAGTGGGGGAAACAGAATGACCGGCGTCGTTTTGTTTCCCACGCTGTTGGCCCATGCGCGAGAAGAGCGATTCCACTCGGGCCTAGGGCAACAGGCCGTGGTTGGATGAAGTGTGCTGCCAGGTGACTAGGTGCCACGCCGCCACCGCCCACCGAAAAGATGGGCCTCACCCCTAGTCTCCAACAAGCTGTCGCCCAGCACTAAGGCCGGGGTCTGCTGTCAGTGAAGTGGGAACTAGGGCGCCAACCACCGGCGGCTCGGGGCAGCCTGGTGGCACATCATTGTATTGCCAAGAGCAGTACGCACAACTACAACAATTATGAAGCTACACGTGGGGTCCCCAGGTCTAGGAAGCAAGACCCCGAGCTCGCGGATACAAGGGTTGATCTCGGGGCGGATCTCGAGCTCATGGCCACGGTGGCCGCGCTCGAGGGGCAACCTAGCCTTGCCCCTGATGTCAGCTTCCCCGAGCAGCTCAGGTTGGCATGGTGGCAGGGGCATGAATATCAATGTGACAGAGTGTGCTGCCTCACTTCGGTCCTCCCGTGCTTCCAATTAAGGGCGACGAAACGTATATCTATCGGGCGTGCGACGTGGGGGACAAGACGGCTCTACACCCCCCGCCATGCGCCATCATCATATTTTCCTGACAGGAGGCGTGAGCTGGCAAGCGACGCGGTTGACTACCATGCCACCTGCCTAGGCTTACTGTATTTCACCTACTTCTATGGGAGGTTGACAGGAAGGGCCCACGACCAGCGTGGCAAGCCCAATCTTTAGCAAGCACTCGGTGGCCACGTCAGGATATGTGGCGGGCGACTGCCCCCTCACTCCAGGCCGGCCCCAAGGGGCCCACAGGAGCGTAGTGAGTAGGCCCACTAGTTAGAGGGCGGCAAAATCTACCATACCTAATTCTGCAATAGCGCTCTCTACTTCCATAGTCCAGCAACTATGATATTCCCCTAAGAGCTATAAGGGAAGAACCAAGGCCAAGGAAAAGGGGGATCGGATCCACAAACTCTGGGAGCCTATGTTTTGTAAACACTTCTCACAAGCAACCATGAAAGAAACTAAGAACACAACAGGAGTAGGGTATTATGCCACCGTGCGGCCTAAACTTGTATAAACACTTAGCCTTATTTACTTACACATCAACCTACGATAAATCAAATGCATTCACCTCTCAGCCGAACTCACAGAGGGGGTCTCACAGGATCCCTGTATATGGTGTTCACACACCGACAATAACGATACCAGGTTGTTGCAGGCCTTGTATAAGGATTGACAGGAGAAGATACTGCCGCTTATGACAAAGATATGTAGCAAAGTTGTATATGGTCAATATGACTAGCCAAGTGTTGTGTGAGCTGCTCAAGTCACCGAAAGGATTCATTCTGTCCGTACTCAATGCAAACCTTATATTTCTCGGCTCCATCGCAAAATTTTGGTATAGGGTATTGAAGTTTTTCCACTATTGGCCATCCGCAGGGTGTCAAAGCTTCCCATCCCTCTTGCACTTGTCATGATGCCAGTGCATCAATTCTGCATCCTAGGATTCAAGAAGAAGCGTCTCAAGCAATCGAGCACAGGCAGGTACCACATCACCATTGTAGGAATTCTTCTATTCCTTATGTCATGGGAAGTAGTATCTTCAGTGTCATTACATCCATCGATATTCTTCTTCTTGCTCTTCGCTTTGGATAACCATTGTCAGTGTGGAAAACACCTATAGCGGGAATCTAGAGGGACCCTCTTTGTGAGTTTGGCATAGAGGATTGAATGTGCTCAATTCATCATAGGTAGCTGGTGAAATAAATGAGACAAAAGCGATTATATAGGTTTGGGCCACCCAGAGGTGTAATACCCTACTCCTATTGTGTTCTTGCTTCACCCAGGGATTGCTTCCAAGCAAAGCTTACAGGACTTGGGCTCTGGGAGCTTCTCTTCAGTTGGACTGAAGTCTAGAGTTGGAGCTCTTTTTTTGTTGTGCTCCCACCACCCTCCTCCCCTCCGTGTAACCTTGGCTCTCCCCTTATAACCTTTTTGGGAATACCATAGTGGTTACCCAGTGAGTGTTAAAGAATTCGGTATGTTAAGTCCCATCTTCTGCAGACCGGTAGACCTGGCTGCTTGTCCTCGTGGGGCCCCCCATAGAGCAGGTGAGGAGGGGAACAATGGTTGTTTGTCATGCGTCCGGGAGTGGCCGTCGAAGGCTTGCAAGGGAAGACTGGGCTTGTACCGCTGACCATGGGACTCACTGACTTGCCTCACGTTGAAGCAATACGGGCACGACGAGATAGAGTAGGTTGCATGGCAGTCCACCACGCCACCTGCCATCCCATGCTCCTTGTCAGAAAAAGGGCAATAATGGCCTGCAGCGAGGTGTACAGAGCCGTCTTATCACCTACGCCTCACGCCGGGTAGATATACGTCCCGTCGGCCTTAATGAGTGAGGCGCGAGGAGACCGAAGCGAGGAGACGAGCTCCATCGTGTCGTCATTAATGTCCCTATCTTCACGTGCTCCTCAAGCCACTTGAGAGGAAGCAAGCTCAGGGGTAGGGTGAGGTGGCGCCCCGAGCTCGGCTTGCTGAAGCCATGAGCTGTGGGGCACCCCGAGCTTACCCCAAGGGGGCGCGAGCTTGGGGCCATGTTGGGAGGATTCCCTATTCGACTTCATGACGATTGAGGGTGGCCCTTGCCAACGTGGTGATGTGGCCTTGAGCCACCCCGAGCCACTGGCGATGGGGACCTAGTTCCTATTTCACCAACAACCATTCTTGGCCTCATATAAATCATCATTGCTATTGTATTGAGTGGCCTAGCATGTTTGGCATCTATCTAGCAATTCAAACTCTTATGGTATAAGATACAGTGGTTCGGACATGCATGAAAATTCTGCACACCTAGCGACAAAGGACAGATTAGCTTTTTCGCTTCATATGTGTTTCTTGGCACGACGTTAGGCTTAGGAAGCAAGTCTCTTAAGAGACTCAAGAGTTTATTAAAGCTACCGTCAGACCAACACTTGTTAGCCTTCAATCTTAGGAGTTCAAGTATCGACGCAATATAGTGAATTCTTCGGCACAACCCTTTTCTTTATCATACAAAAGATCCTTCACTACCTTCTGTAACATCTCAAAATTATCTAAGCATTTTGCCGCCCTTGTTAGCACTTCTGGCTCAACATGGCACAACATCTCCTCCAGATTGAAATCCTTGTCATCGGATACATCATATAACAAACCATGACTATTATCCTAAATCATCGCATTACAAGCATCATCTATAATCGCATGATTACCATCTACTCTGTACATAGCGTCATGGTCACTTGGTTTGGAGACGGCTTTTTCACCGTGATGGGTCCAAACCGTGTAGTTCTCAACAAAACCACACTTCACCAACTGTGATCTAATTGTATCTAGATTTGCCATACTTTTTGGTTCCTAAATCAACGCATGGACACTTTATTTCCTTTTTCTTCAGAGAAAAGGCACGCTTCTTAGCAGCTTCCACAAATTTACATACTTCTGTAATATAAGATGGATATGGTCTTGTGGTATTATACATCCATGCCCTGTAGTCCATCTACAAAGCCAATTTAATTGATTTAAAAGATATACCTTGCTATTACAAATATCATTAACACATATGCTGAAATAACTATTTCCTAAATTTACTTAGTAATATAAATAGTTCATCTTTTTCTTACAAAATATATTTTAATCATGGTACAAATGAACAAAACATATAGATATATCTTTACACAATAATTCTACACAACATCTACTATTTTTTGTCCAAATACACTAGATATACTCTTCATCAATATTGGAGAGTTGGTAAAAAAAATAGATCTAGTCTAGATCTACCCTAATATATATTCCTCAATTCTAGATCTAGACTAGCTAGATCTAATTAATTATGAGTAGATCTATACAATTAAGTGATTTTAATATAACCAATTGAGTTCTCTAATAAGGAAACAATGTGCCACTTCAAATATTGCAATTTTTGCAATTGATTTGATCTATTTGAACTCCAAATTTTATGGAAATATATTCATGTCCAATATATGTACCATGGCAAATTTAGTTAAAAATAAAAAAAACTAAATTGATTCTTAAAAATGACACTAGAAATAGCAAGCTCTTATCTTAGAAAGCCAAATTCAACAAGAAATCGAAGAGCAAAACCTTCCGCCCTCAATTTTGGAAGGTTTTGGGCCGAGAGAGAGCTGTTCTCGCCCTATTTGAAAAGCAGCTCTCTCTCTCGAGAAGACGATAGGCACTTATAGGTACCTTTGTATATACGGGTCTCTTAAGGGACCGCTTGGGTAAAAAGATTTATACAGATAGACAGAAATAGAACAATTTCCATAAGCGGACCACCTAAGCGGCCGCTTGCTACGAATGCAACAGCTCGCCTGCGAAAATAGGGTTATTTCCTTAGGTGGGCCTGTTAAGCTGCTCGCCTGCGAAGAGCTATTTCCGCAGGTGGGCAGTGATGTGGAGCCCACCTGGTCTACTGCACAGGCGCAGTCCTTTATGGCCCGCCCGTGAAAATATTAGAGGGATATCAGCGAAAATCAATTTTGTACTAGTGGGATGGTGACTAGTTTCACATCCTCTGTTAGCGGTTGAACGTAGTATCTTCTACTCTAGGGACAAACAACGAATGGACATAAGTGATGATGATTCACTAATGGTACATCATTAATTCAGCCCTTCGTGCACGGCCTGCTGCTTAATTACATTACATCGATCCGATCCAAAGCTGATGAGAGCTAGGACGAACTCACTCGATCACACACACAATTAAGGTATGGCTACTACAAGTGTACACATGGATACATCATCTCGATCGATGGTGCCGCTCACTTGCCGGGGACGAAGTTTGTGGCGTAGGCCCAGGCGTTGTTGGCGACCGGGTCGGCGACGTGGTCGAAGAGGTTCTCAATGGGGCCCTTGCCGGTGACGATGGCCTGCACGAAGAAGCCGAACATGGAGAACATGGCGAGGCGGCCGTTCTTGAGTTCCTTGACCTTGAGCTCGGCGAAGGTGTCCGGATCGTCGGCGAGGCCGAGCGGGTCAAAGGCGCCGCCGGGGTAGACCTTGTCGAGGCCCTCGCCGAGCGGGCCGCCGCCGACGCGGTAGCCCTCGACGAAGCCCATGAGCACCACCTGGCACGCCCAGATGGCAAGGATGCTCTGCGCGTGCACAAGGTTGGGGTTGCCCAGGTAGTCGAGGCCGCCCTCGGAAAAGATCTGCGCCCCGGCCTTGAACCACACCGCCTCGCCGAACTTGACGCCGTTCTTGGACAGGATCTCCGGGAAGACGCAGCCCAGCGCCCCCAGCATCGCCCACCGCGAGTGTATCACCTCCAGCTCCCTGTTCCGGGCGAACGTCTCCGGGTCGGCCGACAGCCCCGCCGTGTCCCACCCGTAGTCACCGGGGAACTCGCCGGTAAGGTACGACGGCGTCTGCTCCGAGAACGGGCCCAGGTACTTGGGACGGTCCGGGCCATACCTATATATACATATATTACATGTTTGTTTCCATCAGCAACGACATGCATATGCATGCCACTCACAAAGACAGTTTATATTTATGTAGGAGTACCAGATGCTCTGCGGCGTGCTCTTCACGGTGCGGCGCATGGTGATGCGGCCACCGGAGTCGCCGACGCGGCGGACGAGCTCATCCCGGCGAGGGGCGGTGCCGAGGAAGCTGGTGGTCTGGTGCAGCGCCGACGCGGCCATGTCTTCTTTCTAACAAAGCGAAAGCGCCGGTGACGAGGACGACGACGGCGGTTGATTATTTTTTTTTTGGGTGGAGATGGCCGGCGCGCGAGGGAGATCTTTATACGGCGAACGAGTGGCGGAGCCTTGGACTGGTGGACGCGCGGCGCGCCACGTCCGTGCCACACCATTGGCTGCCGCGCCGCGACTGGATATGGCGCGGAATCTCCTCCCCGTCCTCTGGACCAATCCCCGGCTGCCAACTGGACGGAAAGATCTCGTCCCCTGCATCCAACAATATCTGCAGCCACCAACTCCAACTCTCACCTTGCTGCTGATGGCTGATGAGTGAGCAGCAAACAAAAATGTACTTATATACACCTAGCTCCGTCAGAACAACAGTTGGGATACATACTCACATGCTTGCGGACCGTGTCATGTTACTTGAAGCCTTGGATGAGGATGCCGTTCTTGTATGTCATCCAAAAAAAAGTTTGATAAGGTATATCATATGAGATATATTACTCTGAAAGATGAAAGTTTAATGGTATGTTCGAATCTGCACATTTGGATGAGCTACTCCGTTCTTTTCTATGGGTATGTTTCCCGAGCTATTAAACGGTGTATCTTTTAAAAGTACTTTATATTTAAAAGTTTCTTTAAAAAATAAATAAATCTATTTTTTAAGTTTATAATAATTAATACTCAATTAACAACGTGCTAACAACATATCTCGTTTTATGTGCCATAGATAATTTCAGTCGTTAAGCCAATTCGAAAGGGGCCTAAAGACCTAAACTAGTTGGGGAAAAAGAACAAATTTGACTATAAATAGTATACACCATTGACGGTCATATTTTGTCTTTTTAGTAAATTTCACAAAACCTTAGGTTCCGTGGCATGCATAATGCAATACCCTAGATATTACTATTTATTTTAAAGAACCCCATGTTTTGGGACAAAAATGTTTTAAGGAACCCCATGTTTTAGGGCAAAATATTTAAGGAAACCCATATTTATGTAAAATACTTATTTCCAATATTATATATGGCATTTTTAATATATATCACGTGTAAATAGGCTCAAAATGCATATCCCTCCCGCCTAGTTTATATTCTTTCTAAATCTCGTACTGCATCATTGCAAAACTAAAAAAATCATCACTATTAATGATAGATTAACTGATTACTTATGCAGAAAAAGGGTTATACTACTGATTACACATACGCTAAAACCTAGCGTTTTGTGAAATTTACTTTTTTTTATTTTATAGGTCTAGCTTAGAATTTCATGTTGGTGGCATAATATATTACATGTTGATATATCTTGTTAATTTTTTTTCTCATGACTGTTTTGATGGCATACAAAAATGAGCAGCCATCCCTTAAGGGATGAAATTACTTTCCCATATTATGTTCCTTTATAAATGATCACTTTCTCCGTCCAAAAATATATGGCACTCTTGTTTTTGGAAAAATCAACATCTAAGTATTGTCAAGCATGTGATATATTATATTCGTATTTTAAATACTTTCATATACTGTTAATTTTATAGTTATTGATAATATATTATAAAAAAAATAATGCTTAAAACATCACTAGTTCACAGAAGTGCATCATTGCTGGTTCGTAACCGGCTTCACTACCTGCCGATTCACCTCACGAACCGGTGGATATAGCACCTTGGGTGGAGGGAGGGTGAATATCATGGGATGGCTGGATGGATCGTGGGGGCATTCAAATGGTTTGGACGATCAGGCCCTTTCAGCACCTACAATGGTCAACTTGGCAATGAACATTGGAAATTTGAGAATTCTAAGTAGACATGGATTATCTCGATCATCCGATCATAATTCTGATGGTTTAGGTTACATCAAGCCATTTGAACTTGATATATATTGTGATGTGGATGTGAGGTGAAATTCACTCATTGCAGTCTCGGACTCTCAGTTACATAGATGAACAGATGTGCTAGACAACAATGTCATTGAAAAGCAGCGAACTCGTTAAACTAGGGGCTTTTTTATTCGTGGTCGCTGCTGTCGTATTATGGGTCTGTTTGGTACAGCTCCTACTCTGAGGGCGGAGTAGGAGCTGGAGAGCGACGGGAATACCGCTTCACCCTCGTAGTGTAATTTTTAGGAATGGAGCTGCAACACCACTCTATATTACCTAGGATCTCGAAAGTATTTGGCACAGTTCCAGCTCCACAGGACAAGAATCTCGGAGTAGGAGCTATGCCAAACGGGCCCTATATGTTGTTGGGGGAAGCTAATGATTCTACAACAGCTCCGCTTCCTCATCTTGCTTCTACCTTACTCAAGGAACGCGGCATAGCTCAGCCGTGGGCTACATGCTTATAATGTGACAATATTGGTGCGACCTATTTATCAGCAAATCAAGTCTTCCATGCGCGAACTAAGCATATAGAAGTGGATTACCACTTTGTGCGTGAATGAGTATCTCAAGGGCTGCTAGATATTTGGTTTGGTCGTTCAGGACATCAAGTAGCAGATGGCTTTACCTATAACCTAGCGATGCACAAAATTTGACGGGTGGGCCAGGGATGCGTTTTAAGTATCACGAATTATAGAAGGCCAAATGGGCCGCCCAGCCTGGCCCGGCCCTAGCACGATAGTGGCACGGCACTATGCGGCACGGCACTATTAGGCACGGTGACCTGATTGTGCCGTGCTGTGCCGACACGCCGTGCCTGTTTCTTGGCCCAGGCATGGCCCTACGGCCCCAAAACCGTGCCGTGCCAGCCCGACGGCCCGCTAGGCCCGCCGGGCTTAGTGCCGGCCCAGGCACTAAAAGATCAACCACTTAATCAGCACAGCACAAGTTCAAAAATTTGAATTATTCAATAGAATTCACAGATTCAAAAAGTTCTCAACAGATCACATTACATCCAGAAATCATCAAATACTTAAACAATTTCAACTGATCACAGATCACATCACAGACATACAAGAATATAGACCACAGAGACAATTTTTTTAAGTTTGAGCTGGTGCAATGGTTGCCTCATTAAAATCTATCTAGGTAAAACTCACACCTTGTGAGAAACCCTAGATAGGAAAAAAGAGTACAACCCAGCTCAATCAATTCAACTAGTTCATCATTACTGCAATACAGTTCCATCATAGATTACACATTTGAATCATGATCAAGATATAAGTTTTCAAAACTAGCTTTAAGTTCCTTGTCCTCCACCATGTGCTGTAGTCTTGCTACTCTAGCCTCCCAATCCTTGATGCAGAAGAGCATCTCCACCATCTCAGGGCTCAGCCGACGCCGCCGCTCCTTGATGATCCTGCCAGTTGTACTAAAAGCAGATTCTGAAGATATGGTAGAAACAGGCATAGTCAAAACATCTTTAGTTAAAATTGAAAGAACTGGGTATGTAAGTTTGTGCTCATGCCACCAGTTCATGATGTTGAAGCTATCATCATGGTGGTTGATAGTGTCACTGTCTAAGTAGGAAGAGAGTTTAGAACAACCAATACTAACTGTTCCAATGCTTGCTACATGCAGCAAGGCACTAGCAGAAGTTCTTCTAGACAGAGTAGGAATGGGGGTGCAGAAAGAACTCAAAGAAGTACTAGGACCAGGACCAAGTCCAAAGTCAGGTGTATCATCACCAGCACCATCAGAAAAAATATCATCCCAAGCACTTTTTTTCTTACCAAAACTAGAGGGCTGTGAAGGCCTTTGCAACTTAACTGCATCAAACTTGTCATCATACCTCTTAAAGAAGGTAGAAAGTTGAGCTCTTACCTCAGTGAAGTAAGCTGAATAATCAGTACCAGTGAGGTTAGATAACAATCTAAGCACATTGCTAAAACCTTTCAACTTAGCTCTAGGATCCAAGATAAATGCAACAGAATAAAGCAATGGAATGTCCCTCCAGTACTTAAGATAGTAGTCATTCATAGGCACAACTACATGTCTAAGCAATCTATCATTTTCATAAGTCTTTAGGTGCTTAGATATCAGAATAAGATGATGCAACATTAGCGGAGATGTAGGATAATAGACACCAGATAGTGCAACAGTTGAATCATAAAACAATTTACGAAATGATAGAACTTTCTCTGCAACATACTAATGATCTTCTGTCAAAAGTAAAGGCTCATCTTCACCCCTGGGATAGTGAGTCTCAATGAACACACCAAAAGTCTGCTTGTAAGAGACTAGATGCTTAAGCATGAGGTATGTAGAGTTCCACCTCACATCCATGTCCAATCCAAACTTTCTTGGCCTCACATTAACAGCAATGCAATACCTCTTAAATGCAACAATGTGCTGGTTAGAAGAGTTTAAGAAAGAAATTGCAGTTTTAAATGCTTCACGGTATTTCTTAATCTCAGACAAGGCAGACTTTACAATCAGGTTAATAATGTGACAAGCACAACGCTGATGCAAGAATAGATCACCAATATAAATAGACAGTGCAGGTGTAAGTTTGTCAATGGCATTAGTATTAGCAGATGCATTGTCTAAAGTAACAGAGATTACCTTTGCACATAAACTATACTCCTCAAGCACAGAAGTCACACGATCAGCAATGTTCTGACCAGAGTGGGATTCATCAATGAGCCTCATACCAATGATCATCTTCTCTAATTGCCAATCAGAACTAATATAATGAGCAACCACACTAAGGTAGTCTTCCTTAGCATTACCAGACCAAATATCAGATGTAATAGCAACAGAAGAAACACTAGAGCTTAAAGACTCTATAAGCTTACCACGGCAATCATTAAAGTATTTCACAAAATCTCGAGTGGTGGTTTGCCTCGAGACAGAAGCAAACCTAGGATTATGTGCAACCTTAATGTACTCCTCAAATGCATCAGATTCACCAAAACAGAGAGAAAGATCTAGTCTAGCAATCAAACGACAAAGCTGTGTACGTGCAACAGCAGGACTGTACTCCCAGTGACGAACATTACCATCTGAATCGAACTTAAGCAAAGACTGAGACACGCAAGACTTTTCCTTTCTTGCTTGGCATCTATCAACATGCCGCAAGAGATGGCCAGTGCCATTAGAGGATAAGGCAGAGTACTAATTGCCACAATGAATGCACTTGGCACCAACCCTTACTTTCTTACCGTTGATTACCTTGAAGATCTTCTCGAAATCATTCCAGGCTTCAGAGGTGGATGGACGGGTCCTCTTGTTGCCCACCGTGCTCATGGTCTCTGGATCGAGCCGATCGGCAGCCACAGCAGTAGTTGCAGCACTAGCCCCATCATTGCCAACAAGGTTGATGGGATCGGCTGCGCTGCGGCCAAACAGCTCATCCCGTCCATCGCCGTGGTCACTCTCATCATCTCTAGTCTGGCCCATCATCCGAAGATCATTGTTGATGGAGTGCCCCTGGTACTCGTCGGCGCCGTCCTGCTCGAGCCCGTCCATCGTGGAACCGGAGCACCAGAGGGGATCCTCTGGTTCCTCAACGGCTACGCGAGGTGGACGAACAACGGCTCTGGCCCGGCCCTCTGGTTCCTCAACGGCTGTGCGAACAAGAAGAAGAAAGAGAGGAAGTCAGGAAGAGCAAGAACTCATAAACAGAAGAACACATGAATAGATCTAGGGTTAGGGTTTGGGGTCCGAGCACTTACCTACGAAACCGGAGCACCAGAAGCGCCGGCAAGGTCGACGAGTCACGGATCTAGGAGATGACGAGATGGAGACTAGGGATTAGGGACAGATTCGAGGATCCGTTCACCAGAGATTAGGAGAGGAGGAGAGGAAGTAGAGAGGGAGAAGACGAGAAGAGCTCTGGCGGAGTGTGCCGTGCCGGCCGGCAGCAGCGCAGAGGCGGAGAGCCACCACCGAAGATGGAGAAGACAGGAGAAGCTCTGGATCTAGAGCAGCGCGTGGCGGAACGAGCGAGGAGAGGCGAGAGGGAGAGGCGGGAGGAGCTCTGGCGGAGTGTGCCGTGGCGGCCTGAGGCAGAGAGCCGCCGCCGGTGAGGGAGAAGACGGGAGGGACTCTGGATCTAGAGCGGTGAACGACGGAGCGAGCAAGCAGACGAGGTGACGCTAGGGTTTGGGGGGGTCGGGATCGGGAACGGGGAGCCGGTGGCGCCGGCTTATATAGTCCCGGCCCCCCTCGGCCTCCAACGGTTAGCAGGCCAGGGCCGTTGGCAGGCCGGCCAACGGCTTCCTTGGCAGGCCAGGCTGGGCCGCTGGGGAGCCGGGCCACCATCGTGCCGGCCTAAAAATTGGGCCGTGCCCGGGCCAGCACTACAGGGCGGATTGGTGGTCGAGGCACTGCCCGATGGATAGGGCCGGGCCGGCATGGGCACTATTCACATCGGGCCGTGCCGTGTTCGGGCCGGGCTTTTTTGGGCCGTTCCTCAGGCCGCCCAATGGGCCTGGCCCATCTAGCCAACTATATCACAAATATGTGTTTTCCCTGATGCTAGGCATATAACAAATTTCAGTCTACTACTTTGTGGCGCAGGAAACATTTTTTAATAGAATTGTTTTTTGTCAATGCTATTCTATCTTACTGATTATGTCTCTTTATTATATTATATACTCTTATCATAGCTAAGTAATAAGTGGGGAAGGGGAACGGTAAGGTGGAGGCTGAAGGGTCTACCCATGAGATATATATCCATCATCTAGGATGATGAACTAAGTTCATGCTTGATTGGTACATCGAGTACAAGAAGGACCAACATGCAGGCTTCATATGAAAAATTCATCACCATCTGAAATGTGTGAATGGCTTAAACAAAGAATTTGCTATGGGTGTAACATTTGCCTTAGTATCCCGTCACTATAGGCACTATAAAGAGGACGGGAAGATTGTTCAGAGGGCTTTAAGTAAGAGTGGCAATGGTTTAGATGCTGCTAAATGCAAATTGACTATGTCAGAGTTAAAAAAGCTATCCTCAAAGTGCTCCACCAGTTCTAAAATATAGTCATTTTTAAAGTTTAAGTTTGTTCGAAATATAACTATCTAGAATATATAAAAGGTAAATTTTGGCTCAAAACTTCTCATACTATCTCTAATTATCCATATAACCCTAACCAGAGTGGGTTGTACACCCCACCCACTATAATAAGGGTATTTTTGATCTTGAACCATAATCCTTAACCCCATTTTAGGGAGGGAGCATCTGTCAACTAAACTTATTTAATTTATTGCCGTTAGTTCTGTGAGATCTATTGTTAGTGAGATTTTGCACATTTACTAGATATTTTTGTTAACGGATGAATGAATATTATTGATTGCAATACTGTTGTATCAACATTCAAGAGAGGAATAGGTGCCTGCTTGCTAAGCCAATCAGATATTTTCATGAGCTGCAAGAGCTTTTCTCAGGAAAAAAAATAAAAATATTTTTTTTCTTACGTTATATATATATATATAGACACACGTAAACGGGAGGAATTTACAGAAATATCCACGTGCCGCTGGCCGAGTACACGCCACCACGCAGGACTCTGGCACGGAGAGGTGGCGCGAAACGGCGAAGCGCCACCGTGCTCAGCCAGCAAGGACCCTAAACACAGTCCCAAACAGTATTTAGGTGTTGGAGAAAAAAAACTAGGTCCAGCAGAGACCCGGACCCTAATAGGGCCCCTAAAATGAGGAGGCACTCAAATTTTTCCCCCAAGCCTCCAGTCCTGGGGACTCTATACCATAGCCCCTATCGTCGTTTTTTTTTGCGCCTATGATAATTTCCTACCCACATTCGTACGCTGTCACATCTAGGAGCAAGATCGGAAAAAAAAAAGTGAGAACCCTACCTACCCTCCACGCTCTACTAGCCGCCACCCTTCCGTGCTCAATCAGCCGCCGCCCACGCCAGGCGAGGTGCCGGCCTGCCCCGTTCCGCCATCCGCTGGCCAGCCATCCGCTGGCCAGCTGTAACATCCCGGGTATCCACATACCTAGAGTGTTACACTAGAACACCCTAAACCACTAGCTCGTAATATTATGAGAAATTTCAGCAAATCTCCCCTGTAAATATGGATATCCATGACAGACAGTTGTAAAACAAACCAATAACATTAATATCCATACGTTCCAACCCACCATCAACGCCACAGGATCACTCATTTGAGCTCCACAACATTAAACGACCATTTACAAGTTCAATTCCTGACTGATGCTAAAGAAGATTATGAAACTAAAGCTACGTTTTGAAAGTGTGCAATAAAAGGTGAAATAGAGGGTGCTACTCCCATCCCATGCATGTCCATGTTATTTTGTACCTAAAACCAAATAAAACACAAGAGTGAGTAAAGAAAACTCGGCAAGTATATTATGGAACTAGAAAAAAAACATACATATCTCTCATTTGCCATAAGAAACTATATGAAACACTTTTCTTTTGTTATTGGAAATCAAGTAGTCAAAAAATAGTAGTCCCCCTCCCGGACAGACGTGGACATCCTTTAGCATTACCAGTAAGTGGATTAAGCAGGACCAGCGCTTACTTCCAGAATCATGAATAAAGAACCAAATAAAACACTCCATGCCTATACATGGTATTTGAATGAAACTGGAACAGAGAATCCTGAATAAACTAGAACATGATTTATAGCATGAATAAACTATCTAATCACATGAATAATAATGATATAATGAAATTAAAATAAATACAACAAATTAGTCTATCGATCACATCATACAAGTTCTTCAGGCACTTGCCTTAACTCCTTCGATAACCTGACTCTACTCCTCCCACGTTGGAACCCTCCACACCTATGAAGTAAAACTGCATGTAAATCTCTATACATGACTAACAATAGTTTCATAGGAAACTTAGAAAGACCAAAAAAACCTAAAATTTTTCCATTGATTCGTATTAATCAACCTATAGCAGTCCCTCTACCGTTTCATGCGTAACTCACAAACCGCCAAACGAAACCTTGCAAATAATAGAACTTTGGACATGTAGAGAAAATTATCTACGACTCTCATGTTGGGAGAAAAATCAGATTACTCCTCTATCAAGCGCAGATTAAAGAAAACTAACTGCCGTGCCAGTTCCCGACCTGGTTAGCAGCACTGATTCCAGCGTTTCTCCTGAACCACTTAAAGAAATCAAGTGAAACCAGTGCCGTTAGAAAGATAATAATGGTTGCTACAACTTCTATTTAGCCACCTAACCTGAATCCCGATGGATTACTACCAGATTGGAAATAACGGTTTCAGCCTACGTCGGGAATTTAAAATATGAACATCTAGCTATCGAATCGATTTCTATTCGAAATTTTTACTTCTAGAGACTACAAAGTATTATGTTTACAGTGAGGACACCTCAATTTGAGACAAAATGCAAGAATTTCGTGAATCCACCAAAAAAATCCCCAATTCTTTCTCTTCCTTTCTTCCTCCTCTTCCTTGTTCTCTCTGCACCCTTCTGTTCTCTGGCCACAGCAGCAGTGAACGGCAGCACATACAGCAGCAGGAGGTCAGCGCAACAGCAGAAGCAAAACCACAGCCAACTGGCAAGGGCAATGCAGAGGCAGCAACAATTACCTGCAACAGCAGCAGCGGCAGTTGCTGCAGCAGAAGGAGCAGCAACCAGCGGTGGGGGCGAGCAGCTGGCGGTGGCTCAGGAGCAGCAGCAGCGACAGCGCAGCAGCGATGGGCGACGGCAGCTAGGGCTAATGAGAGAAATGGCCTGGCTGGTTGCTATCGATCTGATCTGCCTCTCTTCTTTTTGTTTTTTTATTTATATGGGTTAAATAGGGAAACCCTAATGAAAATCAAACGGTCCAAACTGATTCAATCGGTGCGACTGTACCCAGACTCCGATCGCCACAAACTAATAGTCTATTTTGCCCTACTCAATGAGCTCTACGTATCTATGGTCTCTGGTCGTCTATTTGAGACTTGGTTCAAAAGTTGAATTTTCAAGTCTCCTATTAACTATTTACCAAATACCCTTATTTAAAACTTGGAGTATTACATTCCTCCCCCTTCAATCGAATTTACCCTTGAATTCGTTCAATTACGCCCTGGACACTAGAGAAAGGGAAACAAAACGTAAGACTAATATATCACTCACCAGGCATGAACAACTTCGGATATTTCTCCCGCATCTATGACTCAAGTTCCCACGTTGCCTCTCGCTCAGCCTGATGCGTCTAGAGAACCTTGACATACTGGATAGTTCTATGCCTCAACACCCTCTCATATTTCTCCAAAATCCTCACCGGATGTGACTCAAATGTCAAATCCTGCTCAATAATCACTAGTTCCAAGGTAATATGATGTTCAGGGTCTCTCAAATACCTCCGCAACATGGAAACATGGAACACATCATGTATCCCTTTCATAGATTCTGGTAGTTCAGGACGATTTGCTAGGGTTTCAACTCTTGCCACTATCAAGAACGGTCCAATATACCTAGGGCTAAGTTTGCCTTTCGTCCCAAATCTCACAACACCTTTGGTAGGAGATACCTTTAGAAGTACCTGGTCGCCAACCTGAAACTCATGTCTCCTGACATCGGCATAGCTCTTCTACCTACTTTGTGCCGCAAGCATGTGTTGCCGCATCTCTGCTATCCGTTGTGTAGTTTGTTGAACCCAATCTGGGCCCAAAACAGCTCTCCCCTCTACGGAATCCCAACATAATAGGGATTGACACTTTCTACCATAAAGCGCCTCATATGGTGCCATAGAATACTAGCATGGTAACTGTTGTTGTATGCAAATTCCACAAGCGGCAGATGATCTTCCCAACTACCTTTCCATGAAAGAATGCATGATCTCAACATATCCTTTAGTGTTTGAATAATTCGCTCGAATTGACCATCTGTCTGAGGGTGAAAAGCAGTACTGAATTTCAATTGAGTGTCAAATGCCTCTTGTACTGATTCCCAGAACTTAGAAACAAATTTAACATCCCTATCAGAAACAATCGATCGAGGCACACCATGTAACCTCACTATCTCACGTGTATAAATCGGTGCCAAGTCACTTGCGGAGTACGTGGTGCGAATAGGAATGAAGTGTGCCACCTTACTTAAACGATCTATCAAAACCCAAATAGCATCCTTTCCTTGTGGAGTACGAGGCAACCTAACCACGAAATCCATAGCAATGTCATCCCAAGGCCACACTGGAATTTCTAATGATTGTAACTTCCCGGCAGGACTCTTATGCTCAGCCTTCACTCGCTGACATACTCCACATGATGCCACATACTTTGCCACATCCACTTTCATCCTCTTCCACCAATAAATCTGTTTCAAGTCATGATACATCTTGTTCTCACCAGGATGCACAGTATAAGGAGTTCAGTGTGCTTCTCGCAAAATCTCTTCTTTGACTTTAGCTTTCTGTGGTACACATAAACGCCCACGGAATCGCATAGCTCCCACGGCATCCAAAATGAAGTCCCCGGTCTTCCCTTCCTCCACACGCCTCTTAACCTGTTGCAGCAATGGATCATGCTGTTGGGCCTCCAGAACTCGTTGGGGTATGGCGGACTCAAGAATAACACGACTTGGCACTCGCCACTCCGGTATAACAATAGGAGATATTCATCCACTCGAAATCGGCTATCAAACAACTTAGAGTTGGGGGAACGGCCTTACGGCTTAAAGCATCCACAACCACGTTCGCCTTACCCGGTGTGTATTGAATATTGAGATCATAGTCTTTAATCAACTCCAGCCACCTCCTCTGCCTCAAGTTCAAATCCTTCTGAGTAAAAATATATTTAAGACTCTTATGATCAATGAAAATGTCACAAGACTCTTCATACAAGTAGTGCCTCCAAATCTTGAGAGCGAAAACCATTGCTGCCAGCTCAAGATCATGAGTGGGATAATTTTTCTCATGGTTCTTTAATTGCCTCAACGCATACGTTATAACATTACCCTCCTGCATAAGAACACAACCAAGACCTACCCGTGAAGCATCGGAATAAATGGTGAAACGTTGACCAAGTTCGAGTAAAGTGAGCATGGGAGCAATCACCAGCCTCTCCTTCAACTGCTAAAAACTACGCTCACAGTCATCTGTCCATTGGAATTTCAAATCTTTGTGTGTGAGCATCATCATTGGCTTAGCAATAATCGAGAAATCCTTCATGAAACGCCGATAGTACCCTACCATGCCCAAGAAATTCCTCACCTCCTTAACATTTCTTGGTCTATTCCATCCTACCACAGTTGAAACTTTGCTAGGATCAACTGAGATACCCTGCTGATTAATGACATGCCTAAGGAAAGCCACCTCAGAAAGCCAGAACTCATACTTTTTTCAATTTACCGTAAAACTTGTTCTCCCGCAAAGTCTCTAGTACCATTCTCAAATGGCGCTCATGCTCCTCCGCATTTTTGGAGTAAATCAGAATATCATCAATGAATACCACTACGAACTTGTCTAGAAAAGGATGTAACATACCGTTCATGGTCTCCATAAAATAGGCTGGTGCATTAGGTAGTCCAAAAGACATCACCCTATACTCGTAATGCCCATACCTCGTGGAAAATGTTGTCTTCTCAATATCCTCTTCTCGCACCCGAATTTGGTTATAACCACATTGCAAATCAATTTTTGAAAACACCTTTGCTCCTTTCAACTGATCAAACAAATCCTCAATACGTGGCAGTGGATATTTGTTCTTAATGGTGACAGCATTTAAACCCCGATAATCCACGCACATATGCCAGCTGCCATCCTTCTTCTTAGTAAATATGACAGGAGCACCCCATGGCGACACACTTCGTCGGATCAACTTCTTGGACAATAAATCATCTAGCTGTTTCTTTAGCTCTTCCTGGAAAGGGCGAGCTAATTGGTATGGTGCCTTGGAGATAGGTCGAGTACCAGGAACAAGATTAATACGAAACTCCACATCCTGCTCAGGTGGCATCCCCAGCAACTCTACCGAAAAAACATCTGGATAATCCTATACTACAGGGATCTCTTCGATTAATAAAGACTTGGATGTCTTCTTGGCTAAGGCCCAGAGTAATCTAGTCTTTATAGGACGTTGGCCAGGAAACAGTCTTGATATCATGAACAGAGAATGAGAAGGCGCGCTTCCTTGAAAAACCATCTCCTCACCCGATGGAGCTTCTAATGTAAGAGTCTTCTAGAAACAAGATATTACAGCACGGTATCGGTTTAACCAATCCATACCCAAGATCACGTCGAAGAGCGGTAATGGAATCACCATTAGATTTGCCACAAATTCCTCTCCATCAATAGACCACGAAACTAGAGACCAAACCCACCGGAGAGCTAACTTGGACAGATTGAGAGACCTCTTGACTAAACAGCTTTGCTCGCTTCGCAAACTCGAGTGAAACAAAGGAAAAAGTAGCACCAGAATCAAACAGAACAAGAGCATCATGCGAATCAACTGAAAGTATACCTGTAATCACATCTAGACGACCAAGGAATGAAGCTGCAGGCATGTTGTAGACTCCTCCCATAGATAAGGTAGAAGAACCAGGTGCCTATGGGTAAGGTGTAGTAGAAGCAAAAGAATGCACACTAGGCGGTGCAGGCAACTGAGGTGGAACAGGTGGAGCAAGGAGTTGAGGCGTGGGCCAGTACAGTCTGGCATCCCGGTGGACACTAGGGGTTGAACTTGGACCTCGTGGAGAACTAGCTACCGAAGAGCTTGTTGAATAAGAACTAGGCTTCTGCCACTTGATGATAGAATTTGGGTTACGCTTACATACCAGCTCCATATGTCCAGCCTTGCCACACCCACGACATGCCCTAGTAAATCTACACTCAGAAGAATGGTGGTTCTTTCCGCACTTGAAGCAAATCAAGGCTTGCCCTGGTGCCGGGCGAAGCATCTGAGACTCTACAGGACGAGTACCTGAATAAGACTGAGAACCCAACTGCCAAGGTTTGGATGCCAAGGTTTGGATGATGGCTGATTGGGTTGATTCTGCTTGTACTTCTTGAAAGGTGGTCGCTATGAGTTCTTGCCTCCTTCCTGATGGACTCTCTTTTGGTCACCACCAGCGGCATTCCCAGAATGGTTCTTCTGTGCAGCAGTAATTTGGAGCTCGATATCCATCCCTCTAGCCTCCTTAACCGCATTGAGGTAGACAGTAGGCGGGTTTCTCCCCATCACCTCCCTATATCGTGCATTGAGCCCTCGAAAGAACCTTCTAGTCTTCTCACGCTCATCACTTGCCACGGTAGGCACAAAGCGTACAATATTGCTAAACTCCCGCTCATACTCATCCACGGTCTTGCTTCCCCACTGGATATGGTTCAGTTCATCACTCATCCTATCCCTAAAAGATTCTGGATAATACTTGGCCCTCAATTGCTGAAGAAACACCTCCCAAGTAATAGCACCACGAGCAGAGTTCCAGGCTTCAACAACACCCTCCCACCAGATATCCGCCTAGCCAGTCAGTTGAAAAGGCACAAAAGTAACCTTATCCTCAGCAGTCATTTTAGATCCATTCATGTACTTCTCCATCTTGCGTAGCCAATCTGCAGCATTAACCGGAGTCCCTAACCCGTCAAATGTGTCTAACCGCATTGACATCCACCTAGTAAGTGTCATCCCTCGAACAGCTCTAGTAGCATGAGCAGCCTTAGATTCAGCAGCTAAATGGTCATCATCCTCTTCAGCAACCATATCCTCATCCTCCAGCTGGTTCGACAGTTCTGCTTGATTATGGCGACCTCTACCACGGCCTCTACCATGGCCCCTACCACGACGGCCTCCACAGTTAGGAGCTTGTGACTCATCAACAGAGTTGTTCCCAATCTCTTCATTTTCCTGATTATCATGAGCCATCTCCTCCGCATCCACCTCTCCATGATGACGACCTCTACCGCGACCTCTACCACGGCCTCGGTTAGCTAACCGAGCACTCACTCTAGGAGGCATAGCTATATCAAACAAAACAACAAACACCACGAGTTTAACAATTGGTTCGACAACAATAACAAAGTAACACAATGTTATACTCCTATATGTAGCAGAAGTGTAAATGCAAGGAAAAACCGAAGAAACCCACCCTATCGTGCACCAGTGTGTCATGTTTTAAATTATTTAAGTGTACCTCAAGTTTACTTTTATTATTTCCTATTCTAACCAAAACTAGAAAAACTAATTTCATTATTTTAAGTTGCTTTATAATTCATATTACTTACTTCCCATGGACCTACAGCCTACTCTGATACCAACTGTGACGCCCTAGGTATCCACATACCTGGAGTGTTACACTAGAACACCCCAAACCACTAACTCGTAATATTATGAGAAATTTCGGCAAAATCTCCCCTGTAAATATGGACATCCATGATAGGCAGTTGTAAAACAAACCAATAACATTAACATCCATACGTTCCAACCCACCATCAACGCCACAGGATCACTCATTTGAGCTCCACAACATTAAACGACCATTTACAAGTTCAATTCCCGATTGATGCTAAGGAAGATTATGAAAATAAAGCTACATTTTGAAAGTGTGCAATAAAAGGTGAAATAGAGGGTGCTACACCCATCCCATACATGTCCATGTCATTTTGTACCTAAAACCAAATAAAACACCAGAGTGAGTAAAGAATACTCGGCAAGTATATTATGGAACTAGAAAAAAACATACATATATCTCATTTGCCATAAGAAACCATATGAAACACTTTTCTTTTGTTATTGGAAATCAAGTAGTCAAAAAATAGTAGTTCCCCTCCCAGGCAGACGTGGACATCCTTTAGCATTACCGGTAAGCTGAGTAAACGGGGCCAGCGCTTACTTCTAGGATTATGAATAAAGAACTAAATAAAACACTCCATGCCTACGCATGAAACGTTAGAGGGACTGCTATAGGTTGATTAATACGAATCGATGGAAAAATATAAACTTACTTTTCTTCGGACATGTAGAGAAAATTATCTACGACTCTCATGTTGGAATAAAAATCAGATTACTCCTCTATCAAGCCCAGATTAAAGAAAACTAACTGCCTTGCCGGTTTCCGACCTGGTCAGCAGCACTGATTCCAGCGTTTCTCCTGAACCACTTAACGGAATCAAGTGAAACCAGTGCCGTTAGAAAGATAACGATGATGGCTACAACTTCTATTTAGGCCACCCAACCTGAATCCCGATGGATTACTACCAGATTTGAAATAACGGTTTCAGCCTACGTCGGGAATTTAAAATATGAACATCTAGCTATCGAATCGATTTCTATTCGAAATTTTTACTTCGAGAGACTACAAAGTATTATGCTTACAGCGAGGACACCTCAATTTGAGACAAAATGCATGAATGTCGTGAATCCACCTAAAAAATCCCCAATTCTTTCTCTTCCTTTCTTCCTCCTCTTCCTTGTTCTCTCTGTACCCTTCTGTTCTCTGGCCACAGCAGCAGTAAACGGCAGCACATACAGCAGCAGGAGGTCAGCGCAACAGCAGAAGCAAAACCACAGCCAACTGGCAAGGGCAATGCAGAGGCAGCAACAATTACCTGCAACAGCAGCAGCGGCAGTTGCTGCAGCAGAAGGAGCAGCAACCAGCAGTGGGGGCGAGCAGCTGGCGGTGGCTCAGGAGCAGCAGCAGCGATGGGCGACGGCGGCTAGGGCTGATGGGAGAAACGGCCTGGCTGGTTGCTATCGATCTGATCTGCCTCTCTTCTTTTTGTTTTTTTATTTATATTGGTTAAATAGGGAAACCCTAATGAAAATCGAACGTATTCAATCGATGCGACTGTACCCAGACTCCGATCACCACAAACTAATAGTCTTTTTTTGCCCTACTCAATCTCTACGCATCTATGGTCTCTGATCGTCTATTTGGGACTTGGTTTAAAAGTTAAATTTTTACGTCTCCTATTAACTATTTACCAAATACCCTTATTTAAAACTTGGGGTATTACACCATCGTGCTCCACCCGCCGCCGGGCAAATGCGCTCGGCCAGGCGGCGCCCCAGCACAGTCACCTGCAGGCTGGCCGCCGGCCTGCCACACTCCTGCTAGACGTATGCGGGAAGAGAGAGAGGAGAAAAAACAGGAAGAAGGGTTGTCTGGTCAAGTAAACAAAAAGCCTCATGTTTACCTTGTCTTGGGTGAAGCCAAATAATTCTTCCCGTCATACTTCTAATCAAACTTTTAAAAAAAATAATTTGTGTATTACTATTATAAATGCTGGGAAAATTTACGCTTAGGCTCATCATATGATAGGCATAAAAAAGTATATATGTTTACAATATGATAACTTTAATTATTATGTCTTGCTAATAAATTACGATATATAATTTACATTTAGAATCCGTACAAATATGTTTACAAATTTGAATTGTGGTGTTTCAAATTATTCAATTGTATAGGATGAATTCTATGCGTTATAAATATTTATGTTTCAATTATTATCGTGTCAAAATAGACATATACATATAGTCTATGGTGAAATACAATAGAAAAAAAATAGGGACTGAGAAATGGAAATTGTTGCTGGAGTTTGGGGCTTTTTAGGATCCAAAAGAAATAGGAGCAACCCCCATTTAACCTTTGGACCCTAAAATAGAGGCTATTGCTGGAAATGCTCTTAAAGCATTAGTTATGTTGGCCTGCCTAATTAGAGCATTAGCTATGTTTGTTAGTATATATATGCAAGGCACGGCCTAAAGCAGTAGCTATACTGGCCTACCTAATTAGAGCATTATCTATTTGGTTACGAGTATATATATGCAATCCAGTGGCGCATCAAGAATTATAAGCATTAGCTTAATTATGAGCATTAGTGTAACGCCCCGGTTTCCAGGCCGTTAAAAACTATTTTAGTAAAAACCCTAATTTCAAAAATTTTGGCTTTTTGTGTGTGCTTAAGGATTAAGTGCCGTAGATCTCAGTCTAAACCTCTTTAAAACCCTAAAAACCTCGCTCATAAACTCTCTCCAAATTCCGAGACTCGAATTTTGCAATTCGACTGTCTCTCTCTAAATTTCCTCGGAAAATTCAAAATCAAATATCTCACAAAAATTCTCTGTACTCAAGTTCGAATTTTGCAATTCGAAGCCCTCCAATAAAACCCTTTAGGAGTTGCCTTTGAAGCCTTTTAGTAAAAATCCCCTTGTTTTGCCCTTTCTAAAATTCAGGATTCTATCAAGAACTCCCTCCCCAAAATTGCCAAATTTATATATTTCTAAAACCCTCAAATCCCAAGAATTAAATTCAAATTCTAAAATTCCCTCGAGGACCTCCAATTCTAATCCTTTGCAAAAAAATTTTTTCAAAATATCCTTGAGAATCAAGTTCCAGTTTTAAATCAAACCCCTCTTAAATCTCCTCTTTTTTTTTTTCCAAATATCATCCAAAAATCAATATATATATATATATATATATATATATATATATATATATATATATATATATATATATATATATATATATATATATATATATATATATATATATATATATATGCTCACATCTAAACCATAGAAACCCCTCTTAAAAATTCTCAAAAGTCATAGGAGTTCAAATCTCAAAAAAATTAAATTCAAATCCGAAGCCTTTTGAACCCTCCCTAAGATTCTCTCTCTCTCTCTCCATATATATATGTGTGTGTGTGTGTGTATATATGAATACCAAAGCCCCTCTTCAAAATTTCCTTGAGTTAATTCCTAAGAATATTATAAAATCAAATACCAAATTCCAAATTAAAATACCCTTTCAATCTCTCCAAAAATTCCTCCAAATAAATCTTTAGAAAATATGAAGGACTCCTCTTCCTATCGGGCCGCCCCTTTCTTTTCTCGGCCTAGACCGAACCAGCTCAGCCTCCTCTCTTTCTTCCTTTCTCTCCTCCCCACGCCGGCCCATCACTGCCACGCGCTGACATCCGGGCCCCACCGGCCAGGCGGCGCACCCTCGTGCGCTTGCGCTATCAAGCAGGCCCCCTCCATCGGCCCCTCTAGCCGAGCGCCACGGACACCGACACGCGGGCCCTGCGGTCAGTCGGTCATCGTCGTCTTTCCGTCGTCTTCCTCCTCCCTCCTCCTATCACTGCATGTGGGCCCCTACCTCTTCCTCTCTTCTTCACCCAGTGACACATGGGGCCCACCCCTATTACTCTCCCCTAAGTCTCTAACATGTGGGTCCTCTGGCATATGGGACTCCTGGTCATACCCCCTCTCTCTCCTTCAATGACAAGTGGGCCATCTCCTCACTTTCTCTCTCCCAATCAGTGACCAAGGGCCCCACCTGTCAGCCAAGGGAATATTCCCTTGGCATATTCTTTTTCAATTCAAATAATTCTTTTTAATTCCAGAAAAATACATTAAATTTTCAAAATCCATATCTTTTCAACCGTAACTCCAATTAAGCATGTTCAAGTCTCTAAATTTTTCTAAAAATGAGATCTACCTCATGGCACTATTATCTATTAATAATAGTATTTTATTTCTAGGGTTTTTATGTTTTCTCTCGTTTTATGCGTAGTTGACGCTTTGGAAATTCGTCGAACGTCGGATTTTCGCGAGGATTCAAAGACGAAGACTGAGGCAAGTCACTCCTTGACCATATTGCTCCTAAATTTAAAATGTTTTATTTGCAAAATTGCATGGTTAGTGTGCACATTAAATTGTTCGGCCTTGGTTTGCGTGTCGAACCGACGGACCTACCTGGTAGTTGCATAAACCCTATAGGTCTTTGGTATCCTATTACTTGTCGCTCCACCTTGTGGTACCTCGGTGATCGTGCTCATTGAGCATGGATTCCGATGGTTCCACCCACATCACTATTGTTTGTCGATTTGGGAAAATAGGGTTTCCAAAGATTTTAAAAACCCGACATGCGATGTCGGCGAAATTGCGAAACAAAATTATTTGCGAAAATCCGCGGTGCAAAGTGATCGCCTGTGTAGTGGCACTTCGTATTCGCATATAAGGACTGTTTCCTTGGGGAATTTTATCCGAGCATCTCACAAGTGCGACCACACGGGTGGAATGGGACACCCCTGCCAAGTAACTAGTGATCCCAGGATAGTTTTCGGTTGCTAATAAATGTGGGAGCGGTTGGGTGCCAAGAGGGCGATATACCCCCGTCCCTGAGTACAGAAAATGAGTTCCTGGTGCTTAGTTGAGAGAACCCATTTATAGGGCAACGTGCTATCCTAGGAAGGTTTTGGAAAGGCCCTGTCGCGAACCTTCCCCACTGATGAGTGCGGGAAGTAAGCTCGTGTCGTGTGGGTAAAGTGTGCATCCTTTGCAAAGGTCTATAAACTGTTCGAACAGCTGTGCCCATGGTTACAGGCGAATGTGAGGTGATTCCTCTAGCGTTGTTTTGTTTGCCAAGTGCTTTGTGAAAGTGATTTGTGGTATGGGAATCATTACCAGAATCAACCTCAGTGGCTGATGGAAGACCTGAGTGGTCTGAAATGGGGCTGTGTGACCAGAATCAGCCTCATAGTTTAGGCTTCTCGAGTGGAAGCAGTGTATGTTTTAAGATGAGATTGAGGATGGCTCGAGGAGCCATTGAGAGGAGTTATGAGATAAGATGATGTCCTGGATAGGACAAAAGTAAAAGGAAAATAATAGAGGAAACATGAGATCACGTCCTAGAGTAGACGAAATTGAAAATAAAGTAATAGATGAAGATACAATGGGAAGCTGCTTGTGGGCAGATCCACTAAACCGTTGTCGCGATCTGACAGGCAGTAATAGAATACCTAAAAACAATTAAAATCTGATTCGTCCGCTTGAATTGTTGAAAAGCAATTCGCGGATAGGATTGAGGCGAGAGCCTCCTTTCAGTCACATTGAGACAACTCACACTTAGGTTTTCGAAAATGTTTTCAAATAAAATGGTTTGCGAAATAAACCCCAGCCTCTCTTTGATAGCCTGCATAACTCACGTTTTCCTTGAGTTGCTGAGTACGTAAGTACTCAATCTATTTCTTTTCTCCCCTCTTTCAAGAAGAGTGAAGTGGAAGTGAAGATTAGGGTTTCTTTCTTAATTCCAAGCCGTTGCTTGTGGATTGGGTTCTCGCTACGCTGTCGTTCCGCCCCTGTTGTTCTGTTTGCAGGTTGCTACTCAGGGCTTGCCCGAAGTCGCAACTTATAAAGGTATAATATATATACTTATTTATTTAGCTAATTGCTGTGGTACATCTCCGTTGACCGTGGGTACCAACAAGCTTTCCTGGGACTGCTACCGGTATTGCGGTTCCGTGGGAGTTGGTTCACGCCAATCTCTTGCGGCGCTTCCTCTCTGATGTCACTGTAGGTGGTGCCAAGGCGGGGGCGCTACAGAGGTGGTATCAGAGCATAGGTTTGGTATAGGAACGAAACCCCTTTTCTCATAGGATGCCTTTAAGGACAATATATTTAAATATAAAGACTATTTGCGAAAACTTTCTGCTCTCTTCTCTCACTCTAAGTTTGCAAAAAGAATTTTCTCATTCTTCACCCCCCTCAAAAGACATAGAATCTAGATACTTTCCCCTTTCTCCCCTGAAGACATGAAGTCTCCGCGTCACTCAAGACAGGACATGAAGATGGAACCAAGAAGAGTTTAACCTTAGAAATCGTCGTGAACTCATTAAAAGTTTTGCGAAGATAGTGCGTGAGTGTGTAATGTCTGGTAGTCCGTTCTTGCATGGTGTGTTCCAGCCTTGGACTTGGCCACACCTAGTTTGGTCTTCCCATTTGTGAAAAGAATTTTTCGTGAGTATATTTCTTCTTCGTCTCTTCTGTTTTCTCCTATCCTAGCAATTTCCCTCTTACCTTGACCTTTCTGGGTTAGAATGGCTCATCGTACCCGTCGTCGAAACCGTGCCCCCAACCGCTACGGATACGAGGATGATCCAGCTCAGGTAGCCAGCCATGACCCCCAATAAAATCAAAATATGGATCAAGTAGCAGATAATGGACATGAAATCGCCAACGAACCCGTCAATCAGAATGTAGACGCGAACCAACCTGAGTTTCCCCCACCTCCACCACTTCCCATGAACCTCCAACAACTCCTGGCTATGCAAACCCAGGTATTGCAAGGAATAGCCCAAACCCTGGCAGGATTGCAACAGGGGCAGGTACAAGCCCACCAACTCCAACCTAACCAGCACAATGGCAGATCAAAGCTAATAGACTTCCTAAGATCAAGACCCCCTGAATTCTCCCACACCGTCGAGCCAGTCGAAGCTGATGATTGGCTTAAAGATGTGGAAAGGAAGCTAAACTTGGTACAATGCACCCCACTAGAGAAAACCCTCTTCGCAGCTTATCAATTAAGAGGACTAGCCGCGGAATGGTGGGAAAATTATTGTGCCGCACATGAAGATGCCGCGACCATCGAATGGAAGGAATTCGTGGAAGCTTTTCGAGCATCATACGCCCTTGAGAGTATAATCGACATGAAAAAGGATGAATTTAACAACCTCAAGCAAGGGATAGCAGTATCATCAAATACCTGAGTCACTTCCATAAGTTGGCTCGATATGCCCCTGAAGAAGTAAATACGGACAAGAAGAAAATACGGAAGTTTCTAAAAGGAATGAATGTGGATTTAAGACTTCAACTCATGGCGCATGAGTTCCCAACATTTCAACATATGATCAACAAGGCTCTATTGGTAGAAGAAGCTGATAGAGAAATAGTGGACATAAGGAAACGGAAAGCCTCACAGTTTGGTTTCCAACAAAAGGATGGAACTCCTCGAAGAACCAACCCATCAGGATAGTTTAATAGAGGCACAACCCAATATGCCCCTTCTACTAGCTTCACTCCTCGCTCATCTACTCCTAGACTCCCACAACAAGCGTCAGGTGTCAGTAGTGGTAATAGTAGAGGAAGTAACTCCACGACACCCGCCGTATCAACCAGAAGCTTGGCCGAAGTCGAGTGTTTCCGTTGCCATCAGATGGGACATTACTCTCGACAATGACCTCAAGGCCAAGGCGATACCCGACCGGTGCAGTCCAATGTAGGAAGTAACAGAGTTCCCACAATCGGTCCCGAGAAAGTCAATCCACAGAATAGTGGATCAGTGTCATAGAACTCACCTGTTTTCAGGAGATCTCGTCTCAACCACATAGATGCAGAAGATGTTCAAAATGCCCTAACTTTTGAGACCATAGACGAAGCAACTGAAGATCAGGTTCCGCTAGAGCAGATGAACCTACAATAAGACCTGGAAGATTAAGTGACAAAACCGGCGTAGTCACCAGGATATCGTGAAGCTTTTGCCAAGACCCAAAGGTTGAAGTTCAGAATAATGCAAAGGACTGACGAAGACCTAGTTAGATAGGTTGCCCTAGTTCTCCCTCATAGCCCTCGTCGTCTCCCTTATCTCGAATCTTAGGGTCGAGAATCTTTTAAAGGGGGGGTAGGCTTGTAATGCCCTGGTTTCCGGGCCATTAAAAACTATTTTAGTAAAAACCCTAATTTCAAAAATTTTGGCTTTCTGTGTGTGCTTAAGGATTAAGTGCCATAGATCTCAGTCTAAACCTCCCTGAAACCCTAAAAACCTCAGTCCTAAACGCTCTCCAAATTCCGAGACTCGAATTTTGCAATTCGACGGTCTCTCTCTAAATTTCCTCAGAAAATTCAAAATCAAATACCTCCCAAAAATTCTCTATACTCGGGTTCGAATTTTGCAATTCGAAGCCCTCCAATAAAACCCTTCGGAGTTGCCTTTGAAGCCTTTCAGTAAAAATCCCCTTGTTTTGCCCTTCCTAAAATTCAGGATTCCATCAAGAACTCCTTTCCCAAAATTGCCAAATTTATATATTTCTAAAACCCTCAAATCCTAAGAATTAAATTCTAATTCTAAAATTCCCTCGAGGACCTCCAATTCTAATCCTTTGCAAAAAAAAAAAAATCCCAAAATATCCTTAAGAATCAAGTCCCAGTTTTAAATCAAACCCCTCTTGAATCTCCTCTTTTTTTTCCAAATATCATCCAAAAATCAATATATATATATATATATATATATATATATATATATATATATATATATATATATATATATATATATGCTCACATCTAAACCATAGAAACCCCTCTCAAAAATTCTCAAAAGTCATAGGAGTTCAAATCTCAAAAAAATTAAATTCAAATCCGAAGCCTTTTGAACCCTCCCTAAGATTCTCTCTCTCTCCATATATATATGTGTATACATATATATATATATATATATATATATATATATATATATATCTATATGAATATTAGAGTCCCACTTCAAAATTTCCTTGAGTTAATTCCTAAGAATATTATAAAATCAAATACCAAATTCCAAATTAAAATACCCTTTCAAACTCTCCAAAAATCCCTCCAAATAAATCCTTAGAAAATATGAAGGACTCCTCTTCCTATCGGGCCGTCCCTTTCTTTTCTCGGCCTAGACCGAACCAGCTCGACCTCCTCTCTTTCTTCCTTTCTCTCCTCCCCGCGCTGGCCCACGACCGCGCCGGCCCATCACTGCCACGCGCTGACATCCGGGCCCCACCGGCCAAGCGGCGCACCCTCGCGCGCTTGCGCTGTCAAGCGGGCCCCCTCCGTCAGCCCCTCCGACCGAGCACCATGGACACTGACACACGGGCCCCGCAGTCAGTCGGTCATCGTCGTCTTTCCGTCGTCTTCCTCCTCCCTCCTCCTATCACTGCATGTGGGCCCCTACCTCTTCCTCTCTTCTTCACCCAGTGACACATGGGGCCCACCCCTATTACTCTCCCCTAAGTCTCTAACATGTGGGTCCTCTGGCATATGGGACCTCCTGGTCATACCCCCTCTCTCTCCTTCAATGACAAGTGGGCTATCTCATCACTTTCTCTCTCCTAATCACTGACCAAGGGCCCCACTTGTCAGCCAAGGGAATATTCCCTTGGCATATTCTTTTTCAATTTAAATAATTCCTTTTAATTCCAAAAAAATACATTAAACTTCTTAAATCCATATCTTTTCAACCGTAACTCCGATTGAGCCCGTTCAAGTCTCTAAATTTTTCTAAAAATGAGATCTACCTCATGGCAGTATTAGCTATTAATAATAGTATTTTATTTCTAGGGTTTTGTGTGTTATCTCTCATTTTACGTGTAGTTGACGCTTCGGAAATTCGTCGAACGTCGGATTTTCGCGAGGATTCGAAGACGAAGACTGAGGCAAGTCACTCCTTGACCATATTGCTCCTAAATTTAAAATGTTTTGTTTGCAAAATTACATGGCTAGTGTACACGTTAAATTGTTCAGCCTCGGTTTACGTGTCGAACTGACGGACCTGCCCTGTAGGTCTTTGGTATCCTATTCCTTGTCGCTCCACCTCGTGGTACCTCGGTGATCGTGCTCACTGAGCATGGATTCCGATGGTTCTACCCACATCACTATTGATTGTCGATTTAGGAAAATAGGGTTTCCAAAGATTTTAAAAACCCGACATGCGATGTCAGCGAAATTGCGAAACAAAATTATATGCGAAAATCCGCGGTGCAAAGTGATCGCCTGTGTGGTGACACTTCGTATTTGCATATAAGGACCGTTTCTTTGGGGAATTTCATCCGAGCATCTCACAAGTGCGACCACACGGGTGGAATGGGACACCTGGCCGAGTAACTAGTGATCCCAGGATAGTTTTCGGTTGCTAATAAATGTGGGAGCGGTTGGGTGCCAAGAGGGCGATATACCCCCATCCCTGAGTACAGGAAATGAGTTCCTGGTGCTTGGTTGAGAGAACCCATTTATAGGGCAACGTGCTATCCTGGGAAGGATTTGGAAAGGCCCTGTCGCGAACCTTTCCCACTGACGAGTGCGGAAAGTAAGCTTGCGTCGTGTGGGTAAAGCGTGCACCCTTTGCAGAGGTCTACAAACTGTTCGAACAGCCGTGCCCACGATTACGGGCGAATGTGAGGTGATTCCTCTAGCATAGTTTTGTTTGCCAAGTGCTTTGCGAAAGTGATTTGTGGTATAGGAATCGTTACCAGAATCGGCCTCAGTGGCTAATGGAAGACCTGAGTGGTCTGAAACGGGGCTGTGTGACCCGGGATGTCTAATGGCATCATAGTTTAGGCTTCCCGAGTGGAAGCGGTGTATGTTTTGAGATGAGATTGAGGATGGCTCGAGGAGCCGCTGAGAGGAGTTATGAGATGAGATGATGTCCTGGATCGGACAAAAGTGAAAGAAAAATGATAGAGGAAACATGACATCACGTCCTGGAGTGGACGAAATTAAAAATAAAGTAATAGATAAGGATACAGTGGGAAGTTGCTTGTGGGCAGATCTACTGAACCGCTGTCGCGATCCGACAGGCAGTAATAGAATACCTAAAACAATTAAAATCTAATTCGTCCACTTGAATTGTTGAAAAGCAATTCGCAGACAGGATCGAGGCGAGAGCCTCCTTCCAGTCGCATTGAGACAACTCACACTTAGGTTTTCGAAAATGTTTTCAAATAAAATAGTTTGCGAAATAAACCCTAGCCTCTCTTTGATAGCCTGCATAACTCACGTTTTCCGTGACTTGCTGAGTACGTAAGTACTCAATCTATTTCTTTCCTCCCCTCATTCAGGAAGAGTGAATTGGAAGTGAAGATTAGGGTTTCTTTCCTAATTCCAAGCCGTTGCTTGTGGATTGGGTTCTCAATGCGCTGTTGTTCCGCTGCTGTTGTTCTATTTGCAGGTTGCTGCTCAGGGCTTGTCCGAAGTTGCAACTTATAAAGGTATAATATATATACTTATTTATTTAGCTAATTGTTGTGGTACATCTCCGTTGACCGTGGGTACCAGCAAGGTTTTCTGAGACTGGTACCGGTATCGCGGTTCCGTGGGAGTTGGTTCACACTAATCTCCTGTGGCGCTTCCTCTCTGGTGTCATTGTAGGTGGTGCCAGGGCGGGGGCGCTATAATTAGCTATGTTGGTTAGGAGTAAATTAGCTGATTTTTTCTTACGTTATGCCATCCACTGAATTTTTGTAGAGTACTTCTTTTCCGCACCTGATGGCGCACATCTGTTGCGCGCCACCAGGGCGGTGGTGGCCGGTGGCACGCATCTGTCACATGCCACCGCCCTAGTGGCGCACAGGGGCTGCGCAGGACCGTGGAGGCGCACATATGAGAAACACCCCCACCTCGGTCCCGTGCCGTTCTCGCGCACTGCCGATACGGTGCCACGGCCCCAATACGCAGCATCGGACAGGCTGACAGCAGGCTGGCAGTGGCGCACATCAGGTGTGCAGGTATCGAGTGGTGCCGCGGAATAGGGGCGCGACACCAAGTGGTGCTGCATGATGGTGGTGTGGCACTGCCGCGGTGGTGCGCCCCCAGTCCATGGAACATGTATATTTCTCGAAATCTTTTCTCTCACTGTATATATTTACAAACTTTTAAAAAATGTATATTTTCAAATTTTTTTCTTTTCTCAGGCAGTAATTAAGATGGCTCTCTTGCCATGGATCAGCAAACATAATGGGTAGCAAATTTCATACCACTGACCGGGAAGGATTGAATGATATGTCTATCTATTAACATCCTATTGACACTGTTGCGGACTGACATTTATCATCACCTACTAGTCGCAAACATGCATCAAGTATGGATAATTGCTCTTCTAGCACATCTCGAGTTGGTAAAAAGTGATCAAGAGGTGTAAAGTTCCCACGTAAGAAGCAAACAAAGCCTAAGAGTAGTTTCACAGATGCTACTGAGAAAATTAGCAATACAATGAATAATTTGGTGAACCACCTTGCTAATCCTCCTCCTCCACCCCCAACGCCACAACTTTGTAACCCTTATGCTACACTGTGGAAGAGGATTGAGGCATTGCCCATTGTTACCAATGACAAGATGGCTATCGGAAATTATTTGGGATTCTAGGAGAATGAAGGAGTACCGGGATTTCTTGCTGCTTCTAGTGACACAGTTCTAAGAGACTTGGGTGTACCAGTTCATGCGCGACCAAGATGGTGCGTAGGATAAATGGACCTAGTGGCCAATATTCGAGTATGTTCCCTTTTGCTAACTTACAATAGATATACTAATCAGCTATTCAGGATCCTTGGGAGACATGTTAGGTCCAAACAGGTTGTTGCTTTTGGAAAAAAAGATTAGAGCAAATTTTGTGGTTCGCTATGTACATTTATCTAGTGGCTTAGTATTGTCGTTCACATGTGATATTTTGATTTATCTTAATATAAGGGCACCCCGGATCCATATTGTACGCTACCATTAGCCATGTCAACACAGATTTGACATTGCTACCAATAGACACAATACAAACCCCAGGCACTGGACTTAAAACAAAGGATATACCCAATAGGATAGCCACACCAGTCGTTCCCGAGGTATGCTCGTCAACCACTTGAATGCGGCGACCAGAAAACTACATACCACGGAGAACTCGATCTACAAAAGGCCATCCCGCAAGTATCTCAATTGCTCCAAAGCCCGTACTTGTGTTCAGCTAGCTCCTAGAAAGTGAACTAGTCTCACACTTTCATCTCACACAATGTTATACAACAATAGGGTGTACAAATAAATAAACTAGATTTATAACTAAAAGTTTACATAAGCCAACTAGTCAAATAGTCAGAGTTCAGCAAGAGCTTGCCTATCTATTCCCACAACAAGCTGACTAGAGGTAGACCCCTAATTAGAACCGTACTGAAGAACCAACGGATCCCACGGCACTCAACCTAAGCAACTCACCGCCTGCAACGAAGACAAAAGCAACAAATATACAACAAAGCAAGAGTTAGTACATTATCGAAATAATGTAGTAACAAGACAAAAACTAACATGCTACCGGCAACTTTATATCAAAGGATGACTATTTATAGTCTTATTTTCTGCATAAAGCCAATTTTAGTTCACAACCTTTTGCAATAGTATTTTAAACAAGTGCATAAAGTAAATCATAGTAATATAATCATCGATATCATGTCATCATGTTTGCTGCCCTCTATGGCAATAAGCCACCATTTCCATATCCATAAGCTCGTGTGTATCATAAATCATCCATTTCCACATCCCATTTTCATAAGCATATTTATAAAGTATAAATCTATACTCAAGACACTTCACTATGCCGCTTATGACCACGAGCAGGGCTAATCGATTAGTTTTGACTCTGCAGAGTTTGTATAACTTTACCCACACGATGTGATAGAAACCAAAAGGCTACACCCTAGGTTATTCAGTATCAGTCGATACCCCACATTCTACACGTTGAGTATGGCCTAGAGGTCACAACATAGCTTTTACATTGCTCAATATTTAACCTTTCACCAGTGATGCCAAGCAAGAATCTACCCTAGGAGCAACCCTAGAGCCATTAGGTAGTGGGCCCACACCTTAACCTAACGCCGTGGTGGCAAACCCTCTGTTTCCCCATGAGGCACTATACTGTTGTATTGGATAGACATAGACACCTACATCGTTATGGGGTTGACAGGTAGTTCCGATGAGTCAATACGACAACTTAACCCATACTACTCCAGCCAACCAAAATGCAAGGCTAAACATTAAACAACTTAATCGACGGTTTTTAGAGGGTGTTTTCGTAAATCACAGGGTGCAAGGTAATCTCCTTTGATTTCTCTACCCATTTGTTGTTTTTATCAAGCTTTTATTAAGTTTAGGACAAACCCTAGGAAGGGTGTTTGGGTTGAGGAATGTAATCAATTTTTTTGGCAAAGTTATCGCAATACATGTCGTGGTGCGGATTATAGTGTCCATACCATTTTATTTTGTTATTATCGATTGGGTTATTGATTGTGGGCACCCGATTATTCTGCACTATAAGAGGTAATTAGTACGACAACGCGAAATATATAGTTGGATGGGATCTCGAATAAAAACCAAACAAATGCAGTAACCATCCAACCTCATCGCAGCCTTGTCACACAAATCACCAATTATAATGCAAAACAACCGAACGCCAGACTAAGAACACAAGAGATATTTGGAAGAATAGTTACACCAGTCCACACGGCGAGATATGCCCGTCAAACAACATGAAGGCGGCGACCAAACACGATACATATCTCTGAGGACATGGTCTACGGTTAAACTATTCTCCATGCATCTCAACTGTTCTAAGTCTATACTCATGCAGACTAGCCCCAGGAAAATTGCTAGTCCACACTTTCATCTCTAGCAATGGTATACAATAAGTGGTTGTACAAGTAAGTAAACTAAATTTTCTACATCAGAGTTACATAGGTCAAATGACCAAATACTATGATTCAGTGAAAGCTTGTCTACCCATACCATAGGCAATCCGACTAGGGGTACACCCCCTAAAGAATCAATCCTGAAGAAGCAATGGAATCCCGTAACACTCAACCTACAACAAGGTAATCAACGAAAATACAAGCAAGAGTCAGTACATTACCGAAATAATGTACTGGCAATGTCAATCCTACAATACATGCAAATTCTAAATCAAGGAAAGGCTATTTGTGGGTTTAGTTTTGCATAAAGCTAATTTTAGTTCACAATCATTTGCAACGGTATTTAATAAAACATTAGAAACATGTATAATAAGTAGCGAAGTGATCAACATAATAATTTTCCAACATAATGCCCTCCATGGCAACAAGTCATCATAAACATTGTAATAATCATAGTAGTTCTCATAAATCACCAATCCTCAACCCAATTTCATAAAGCATTTTAGAAATATAAACCTATACTCAATGGACACAACCATGCCGCTCATGACCGTGAGCACGGCTAACCGATTAGTTTTGACTCTGCAGAGTTTGTACATCGTTACCCACATGATGTGATAGAAGCCCAACGGCTACACTCTAGTTTGTCCGGTACCCGTCGGTACCACCACACTCTTCACGTTGAATGCGGTCTAGAGGTCACAACACAGCTTTTACATTACCTAACATTTAGCCTTGCACCAGCACGAGGTGTGTTACTCCACACCGGGGCGCTACCCCAATGCCGTGGGTGGCGGCAGCCTTCCTGACTCCCCACGAGGCACACAACGTTGTACTGGACCAACTTAGACGCCTATGCCATGAGGTGATCACAGTCCCTCATGGTTCACATAGGTAGCTCCGCTGAACAGCCCTACAGTACATTCGTAGGTACTGCCCATACTACTCAACCTACCAAAATGCAAGGCTAAACGTTAAGTAACTTAATCCGCTATGGCTATCCCATAACTAGCACATGTGGTTGTACTGTTTAACATGAGAATATGGCACTGAGTTCGGTCCTTAATTGACCTGGGCAAACACTCCCCCTATCGGTGTGCAACTACTCCATATGCACACCACTTGCCGCCCAAGTCTAAATTCAGGTTTTTCATCATTTTAGTTCACAAATAACTAGAGGCTTCACCTCTGTCCAGAAGTTATAAAATTCCCAAAATCTCATTTATAAAGTGATCACAATCTATTCTAGCATATCTCTACGCATGGCTAAGCAATTTACATATGTATAAGCATGTATAGCCCCAAATAAGCACAATTAAAATGCTCTAATAATTCCTAAGGTTACAATCAGCAAGGATACAAGTTCAAAAGGTTGATCATGCGACAATTTGGTTATAACTACCAATTTCCACAATTTAAATACCGATAGTTGCAAATACGCATGCAATTTTACAAACAACACATTTCATTCCCCAAAACATAGGATTCAATTTGTTCAAGGAGGAGGGGAGAATACTTGCCTTACTCTTGAGTACTCAGACACCAACTATTTCACTCCTTCACCGATATCGAATTCGTTCTCTAAAAGGAAATAATCGTACGATCGTATAAATAGCAAATAATGCAAAAAATCCAAAATGCTCTAATATGCATAAGGTTTATTCTTTAGGTTAATACTGGTCTAAAATGAATTTATGTGAAAGAATTCCTATTTTATCACGTTCTGTTTGAGAGTTATGAATTTTACGAGTTCTATACGAAAATACGTCCGAACACGATTTAAGGTCAAAGTTGAAGTTATTCTGATATGTGTGAGATTTATATAGTGACTAGGTACTGGTTTTATATACTCTTTGGTGAACTTATTTTTATCTTTGCACTTGCCATTTGTGAGATATGATTTTTACGATTTTTATGTGTCCTTTTAGTAGTATAAAATGTACTGATTATGTGTGGCCTAATTCTGTGCAAACTGAGTTCATAAATGGAAAGTATACATTTTTCTAAGAATTACAAAATTGGTTTGACATTTTTCTGAGTTATAATGGATTTCTTATGAATTTTCTAGTTAAAAGTCCCATTTTCACCCTTTATTTACTCTTATAAATTTTTTTGGCAGATTTTCTGTACAGAATGTGCTACTGTTTAATTTACCAGATTGTATAGAATAAAATTACCAAACCAACAAAACTAGTTTCACTCAATTTGGAGTTAGGATGGATTTTCTATAAATTTTCAAAGTTAACTCAATTTTCACTGTAACAGAAAAGCATTTATTCATTTCTTTTATTTTTTTCTAGGATTTTAAATCAATGGGTTCCACCGGTCAGTGAGTGTAAATAAGCAGAAAGGTCCCTGAAGGTCCTGGGAATCAACCCACAATCCTTTCTGGCGAGTGGATCCCGTGCGTTAGCAATGCAGAGCAGGGTGAAGAGACAATGGAACGGACCGTCCGGTCTAGGAGAGGATGGTCCGGCGTGTTAGTCAGGCAAAGCAGAGCGAGGCGAGGCAGAGCGGAGCAGCGGCGACCCGACGAGGTTCACGGCGGTGCCGGCGGCGAACGACGGCTCAGCTGCAGTCGGGGCCAAAAGAGAAAGGATAGAGGAGTTCACGGCGAAGCTAAGGGTGGCCTTCTCGTCGTCGGCGGTGGCCGGAATCAACGGCAAAAGTGGCGCAGGCGGCGGAGTACTTCGGGCGTAGTGGCGATGTTTGGTCTCGAGCTCGATTCGATAGACTATATGCATGCATGTGCATCTAAGAGCTTGTAGAGCCCTCACCGAGCTATTTCCCGTGGCAGAGAGGCTCTGGTGAAGCAACAGTGACGGAGGAATGGCGCGGCGGCGACGAAAGCTTCGGGTTCCACGGGAGAGCTCAATCTAGCCAATAATCCCAAGATTTGAGACAGGAACAGGGTTAGATACCTCTTAAGGATGGTATACGCGCGAGGAATTGGACCACAACTCACCAGAGACAGGCAATTGCACGGCGGTGGCTTGCAGCCGGGCTTGGGGACGACGACGCCGATCTCCTCGTTGGCTCTACCTCCGGTCAAGGTTCTTGGGGCATTCTGCAGCTAGTGGAGACACGGGCTCGGCGGCGAGGTGGATCGGGCTGGGATCGTCGGAATTCGCCGGAACCGCGAAGACATCGCGGCGGTGCTCTCTGGACCAAAAGTGAGGACGGCGACGACTTCGGCCGGCGGTCCCTAGGGTAAAGTGATACAAAAATGGATCGGTAGGGGATGGTGATCACGTTCCGATGGTTAGGGAAGGACAGATCTCACCGGAGTTGAATCAAGTTGGATCGAACAGCTGCCGGCGTCGGGGAAGATGGTTCTGTTGCCGGCTATTCCGAGGTGGTTTGTTTGGGTTTCTCTGGGGAACGCGATGTGGTCGAGGAGGAGATGTCCATGGCGGATTTTCACTGCAAATGGAGAAGCTTGACGTGGAGCAGGTCGGCCGTGGTGTCCCTGGGCGGTGCCGACGCGTGGAGGGGTGGTGTGGCGTGTTCCTGGCGTGGAGAGTGAGCTTAGCCGGTTCCTCTGACTGTCAGGTGGGCCCAGATGTCTAGTGGGTCCCACTTGGAAGTGAAGAATGAGAGAGGAGTCATGTAGAAGCTAAGTCTTGCTAGCTGGCAAGCATGTAGTTTTTACTCAGGTGTTTTACTAAGTTACCAAGGGGTATAAATCTGGGAAAAATTACTGTGGGCAGTAGGTGGTATTGGCTAGCTCTGTGCCAAAATTCAGAGTTGTGGGACTTGTGGATTTCTCTGGAGAAAATGGCAAAGTTCGGCCAAAAAGCAGTTTCTGCTGTGCACTAGTCTGAGTCAGTGAGCTTTGACCTATTATTTTATGTTCACGTTTTGTGAAGATTGTACTGAAATTTTTACTGAAATTAGTTAACAATATAATCCAGGTTCTGGTAAATTTTGGTGAGAATGTGATTGATGGATTAATTCTGGCAGAAGTGTCAAATATGCTGTCTGCAGGTGAAAGTTTTTCTGTATTGCTGAATTAAGAGTACTTATTTGAGACACTTATTGAATTGATGAAATTTGGTAAAAATTAATGGAGATAGAGAAGAATGTGATTAATTTTCTGACCAAATTTTGTTGCTATAAGTGATCTGGTTTATTTTTGGTGAATTTTCAAAGTAGGGTTGTTGATCCAGTTTTTCTGCAGTTTCATTTATTTCTCCAGTGCCTTGATCTTATCATTTTATGTGTTTTATTTGGGATATAAATCAAACCAAAATTCCTGGTGGTACGATTATTGTTGACACACCTTTTGGTATAATTTCAGTGCCTACTTAATCTTCATTTTTATTTGGTGAATTTTAGAACTATACCTATTCATCTTTAGCTAGCTTCCTAGTTTTGCTGATTTGAGGGATTTGATTGGAGTATTTATTGAAGTGATAAAATCATGTAAAATTTACAGTGGATTAATTATGTGGGATAGTGTTTACAGGAATTTTTCTATGATTTTATGTTAGACCTATTTTTCTTAGAAATTATTTAGGCTATACAAATGTATATGCATCCTATTATGGAAATGCACTTTAAGATCCAAAAACAATCCAAATAAAGAGTATGCACACAAAATGGTAATTGCTTTATTTATCTCCATGTTTTTATGTCAAACTTTTATCTATACATATTTAGTCATATTACATTTTCTGTTTATTGTGAGTTAACTCTTAAAATCTTTATGCACTCCTAAGGTATTCTAACTTGGGCGAAACCTCTTATCATTGCTCCCTAGTTTGGAAATTACAGGATTTTACTTCCGTGGTCTTTTTGTTAATTTGTTTTGGTTAGAATTTCGAAAATCGAAATTCTGGTATGTTACATTGATTGCATTGGAGGACAATCAACCCTAATCCTCCAACTCAATCAACCCTATGTAAGTAGTGATACTATATCGATAGACAACCCTAATTGAAAATAGGAGGTGGTGAAATAGTTGAATAAAATATTGTTACATTGTTCCATTTGATTTACCAGGTTATTGTATAGAAGGGGTATTTTGGTAGGGGCACCTATTATTATAAATAGGTTATTTATCAATGCTTTTTTGTATTATTGATGTGTTAGTTGCTATATGTTTTATATTTAGCTTGTAGTGTGTTTGGAAGGATGGATACAAGTGGTTATATCCCTCATCAACAACCTCCGGAGGGCATCCCTCGCCCTATGTGTTGGTGTAGCGATGAGTGCAAGTTCGCGATTAGCAAGGTGAATTTCACGTATCACCAAAGGTATTGGATGTGCCGTAACTACGCATACTCTCGGAAAAAGCCAAAGCCTCAAGGGAAGAAAGGAAAGTTGAAGAAGCCGGTGGAGGCAAAATTTTTTTGTACCAAATTTGAATCATTTCATCCATAGTTGCTAATACTTTCTTATATGTGAAGTACTTATGCCACCACCTCTAGTATGTGACTTTGTGGAGTGGATAGATACAGAAGTCCATCTCGACGATGCACGGTATCTTCTCATGTGTCAGCAGTGGGTAAGGGAGGATTTTGAATGACACTACAAGGCTGAATGCAAGGATGAGGAAGAGTAGAAGAGGAGGGAGGAGAAAGAACGCAAGGAGAAAGAAGAGCATGAGGCCGAGAGGGAGAGGAGTGGCAGAGGGCACAACGTCCCAATCGGCTATGATGGAGGCAATCAAGCTCATTGGTGTAATGGTAGTAGGTCATGGTGTTCTGGCCGGTGCACGACTGTGGTACTTGCTCCCAAAGGAATGCTACTGTGGGCCACCATGACTCCTCCTCATATGGCCATTCCGGATGGCTCCGATAGGAAGGCCGACTAACGGGCAATCGCATCCACATCTAGATCTATTAAATAGAAAAATTTTGTAAGTGTGATAGAATGAAAATAACAAACGACATGGGCAATTAAGACTAACTTGTAGTAAGTATACACATCCACTAAAATTTGATCCTCTACTTGTCCTTTGGCAAGCATCACAAAGCTCACAGTATAGCCATGCATGGGCAGCAGATCCCCAACTGAACTTCCCAGCATCATCCCAATAGGCCAGCAATGGTAGCCACATCCACGATGCCATGTCGTCACCGAAGTTAGGGAATAGGACCATACTGAACATATGAAGTTCAGCAGATCCCCAGCTGAACTTCCCTGCAATGCTGATCGATGGTCACCTCGTCGGCGTCCTTGTCAAGTGGCTCGTTTGGGTCACCAAACGTCTACCTCAGCCACTGCAGTGGTACGCTAGAGGTCTTGGTCTGTCTCTGGCCTGGCAGCGGTGTGGGCGGTGGCACACCAAGCATGTCCTCCACCATAGTCCGCCACCTGACTGACTTGGTTGCACCGATCACTGGTTGACCCCGTATAGGGAGTCCTAGAATCATAGCGATGTCCACGAGCATCACCATCATCTTTCTACAGGGTAGGTGGAAGGTGTGGGTCTCCGACTTCCAACGGTCCACTAGGGCAATGAGTGCGGAGGCGTTGTACACGGGAAGCCCTCTCCTGACCATAGTGACAAAGGTCAAGAGGCCTGCTCGTTGTAGCAGCTCGGTGTATCAAACGTCGTACCTCATCAAGGGCGTGTGCCCCTGAATGTGAAGAATAAGCAGTACCTGTAAGACATACAAAAGTAATGAGTTAGTAAGAAATGCAATTTTAATAGTGAGTTATAATATATTAGTACAACATACCTCCCCACTAGCGATCCTGGGAGCCCAATGCTTCCCCTCGTAATACTGGTCGAGAGCTGGGTATTGCGCCATATTGCAAAATTTCAAATAAAACATTAAATATAATGTGCATCAAAAAAACATAAAGGAAATCAACATTTCAACTAAATTTTGTAAAATTGCACAAAGGTAACCCCCTTGATTGTATTGTTAGTACGTACCATAGTACGACGGTGCTTCCATGGCCTATGTTTGGACTTCTCACGTTGCAAGAATCTAGTTTTATTGTGGCCTTCACCAACTGTTCCGTACTGGAGGTTCAGAATTTAAGTTATTTGTCTTGTCAGCTTGTGCAATCTCCACCAAAGACTTTGTCCATATCATTCTTGAACCTCTTAGACCTTCTTCTGCCACGTCCAGTGATCATCATCGAGATGTCCAGTATGAACGTCTCGCCGTCATATGTAGGCCACTGAGTTGGATCTAGGTTCGGCTCAAATTTTGGGGAGTACGTGTTCTGCAAGGCTTCGTTCGTTATTTGGTAGCACATACGTGGAGGTGACTCGATGTCTACACCCCAAAGTCTACAGACGGTAACCATGTGCGAGCAAGGCATGTGGAAAAGAGTAGGTACTTGGCAAGTACATGTGTTTTCCCTCGTAATGACACAATAGTGCCGACCTACCCATTGCACCCCTGCCGCCGTGACGCCGCCTCATTCCGTTACCTCATACTTTATTTCATCAAAATCAAAGCATGTCGTTCTTTGACCCAAGGTTTTTCACTTTTGCTTATCAAGTTTGGCCTTGACCTTCTTTGGCCAATGCACACCATTCTAAACTTGCTCCGATGCTTCTCGATGTCTGTTGACGAACCAAGTATTCAACTTATTAAATGTGTAAACCACTATAGCTGTGTTAGGCAACTTCCGGATACCCCTCAAGACATTGTTGAAACTTTCAACGAAGTTACTTGTCATGAACCTGTACCGATGGCCTTTATGATCAAATGCCCTTGATCAGTTGTGCTTGTTAGGCATATGCTCATCCAACCACTTCTTAAGATGTTCTCCAAATACAGCTATTAGCCCCTTGATCTTAAAAAGGAAAACTGTCTTCTTGTTGATTTGCATGATACGTTCTAGTTCCTTCATCTGATCTTGGGCAGCTCCTATAAAGTAGAAATTAGCGAAAAAGTGATGCATACACCATCTATGATGAATTGGACGGTGACCGAGTATGTCATTGCCGAGTGAGTTGAGAATCCCAGGATGTATGTCCGAAATGATGCAAACGTCCTTGTTAGGTCCGATCAATCGCCATCTAATTGTACGAATGAACTACTCCCAGTTTGAGGTATTTTCCTTCTCAACTAAAGAAAATCTAGGAGAACTAACCGATAACCAGCATCGACCCCTATCGTTGCCAGCATGGTGCCCTTGAACTTTCCGGTTAGAAATGTCCCGTCTATTGCAATGACCGGCTGTAAATGCTTGAAGGCCTCGACGCACTGCCCAAATATCCATAAAGCACCACCCTACTCTTTTCAGGGTGGGCCTCCACAAGGTAGTACATGGAAGGGTTTTTAGTCTTGATGGCGTTTAGCAGTGTAGGCAACCGGACGTATGCCTCGTCCCATTCACCAAATATGACCTTCATTGCCACCGCCTTAACTCGCCATGCTTTTCCATATGATGGATGGTACCAGAAGATAAACTGCACGGCCTCAACTATAGCGCTGATAGAAATAGTAGGCTCAGCCCTGAAAAAGGGTTGCAACCTATTACCAATGAATCTGGATGTGAGCTGTAGGTGCTTTCCAGATGCCTCGGCGCTACAACACGTGTGTTCTTCATCCAATCCGGATATTTTCTACCGATCGCCAGCAGTCTTCCGTGCACATACCTCCCATTTACATTTGTTGCAACCATATCTTCAACTCATCCATCGGAATTCTAGCCCCTTTCTCGGCTCTTCTCCCATTGCATCATTACCACTGTCATACTTTGGCACACTACCAGCAATTGCTTTGTTCGCATTGGTAAGATCCTCAAACTGAACTATTGCCGGATTGCGACCAACAACGTTCTCAAACATTGTTCTTTCTTCCCGTGTCATCGCTCCGACAGGACAATCATCATCTGAGTGAGAGGCATATTCATCTTCATAGTGCGATTCGTCGCCGGATGGTTCATCTAACAAAGAGGGAGGTAACCGATGATTTTTTATCGCCTCATTACACTCACTTTGTGTATAAACACCCTCTTGCAGTAATTGCCATATGCCAAAAGCTACCTGACTATCTATCATAGGCTTTTGCTCGGCTTCTTGTTGATTGTCCCCATACCAGTCGTTATCCTACTTCGCCTCATTCTCCTCATCCACCGCATTTAATGTACGACCACCCATTGATTGACTATCCGGGAAAATGCCTCAGTTGCCAACGGCCTTACAGATACACTCTTTATCTCACTTTCATCCTCAACTGCTACATTCATTGGTTCATGAAATAAGAGAGGGGAAACCACAGGTGGAGATTGGTTTAGGTCTAGTCACTCCTTATATTCCGTCTCATGTACTTTCCATGCGACAACTTCGAGTGACTTGAATTGTGACCCCATCACCATCTCAACGTATGCTGACCATTCCATCTCCCCGTTCAACTCTAACATGTACATATATGACATAGGCCTGGCTCCGACATCGTATCTACCTTGCAGAGCTAACGACTGATCTCTCCACCCCAACACCTCCTTTATACAGGACATAAGCTCTTCAAAAGTAGGTCTAGCGAGAAATACCAATGGCTAGCACCGTTATTTAGCTCGGTCACACTACCACCATAATGCATACGGACCACTCTATCCATGTATAGTGTATGACAAAAATATTCAAGAGATAGCCCATTAGTACCTTTACCGACAAAATTGAAATAAAATATAAAGTACAAAAATAGGACATGGTACTAAAACTACATGATGTGGCCATGAAACGTGTTGATACAACTATTGCTCATACCATATGTCAACACGAAGACATAGAGATCAAGCCACCGAAGTTTTGGGATCCAATTCGGCCTCTCAACACAATGCTAAGTTCAAACGGCCACCAAATTTGCATGTGAGCTCCATTTTGGACCCATGAGTACTTGATGGAAAAATATTGGAGTCCGCTTTCTAAAGGATCTAGCCTCGCCTTGAAATTCCATCTAAATTAATGGCAATCACAGAAACAAGGTGCTGCGCCACCATTAATGGGCCTATGGGCTTGTAACTTCATCTGGGACCTCGATCCAAGTGGGGCCAAGTAGATTGCGCCCCAACCCGGTGGAGCACGACCCTAGGGACCCCTTGGTGGTCCTCCCAACTCTTTGAGTCGCTATAATTTTTATATTTACATTTAAGTCCCTGTAATTTTTGCAGTTTGGTCCTATTACGTTTGGTTAAAAAAATAAAAAAAGAAAATAAAAAATAGAAAAGTCAGAAAGGTGTTTAAAAAATAAAGATAAAAGCCACACCATAATAAAAAGAGAAAAAAGAAAAAAAAGGGCCCAAAAAAATCTGAAGTGAAAAAAAGATAGGAGAATTTGTTCGTCATCTCCTTTGTTCAAGTGAGTCATTCCCTTTGTTTTGTTCAGCATCTTTTGTGGAATCGTGCTGTGGTATCGTTGGTGCGTAGGCTCGCGTCTCTAGTATGTTCTAGCCTAGGACCAGCAAGGTACTGACTTTGAATGATTATTCAATTTTGCATTCTCTAATTTGAGCATCTGCTATCATTTGCTACATATTTAAGCCTACCTAGAGCTTCACAGATTTGATTGCAGCCGTACAGGAAAGTGTTTGCCAAAGCATCAATACATCCAACCTCCATTGGGTCTTGGTTGAGTCGGTGTGGTCACCATCCGGTTTGCATTGGTAAGAACTTGTAAGAGCTTAGTATAAAGCTTGAGTGTGTGTACCTTTTGTGCCTCCACTACCTAGTAGTTTATAGGAGCATGCATATTTTTGTGTATGTTTTTGTTTTCTACTAACCATGGTAGGAGTACGCAAGGCAATTGGAGATGAATGTGCTCAACTTCGACATCTTCATCGAGACAAGATGAGTGATCAACATGATGCATATAAGGTATTTTCACTACCTTATTTTGAAGGAAACTATGATCCTCATGCATACATTGAATGGAGATAGCAGTAGACAAATAATTTGAAAAGCATAATTTGTCTGAGAAACAAAAGGTTATGTCTGTCTCTAGTGTTCTAGTTAAAAGTGCTTCATATCATTGGAAACATCTTTGTAGGAAATCATATTTGAGAGATCTTTATGTTCCCATGTATTATGTCGATATTCTTTTAAACAAACTACTCTGTTTGAAACAAGATAGCAAAACCGTAACATCATACTATCATGATTTGCATACTTATTTGTTGCATTGTGGTTTAGATGAATGCGAGAAAGTTACAAAGATGAGGTTCTTACATGGGATTAACAAAGAAATTCTTGATATTGTTGTGCACGAAACTTATAATTCTCTCTCCCGTTTATTAGAGATTGCATGCGAAGCTAAAAGTCAAATTAAGAACATGAGAGAGCCACAAGCTATGTTTGTGCCTCCCATTACTAATGTTTTGTTGGAAGTTCAGCGCATTCACCAAAAGGAGTAGAACAAAATAATTGAAATGTCAGTGGCATTGCTTGAGAAGGAAGATGAAGAGCATGAAGCACCAATTTTATATGAGGAGAGTTTAGAAGGTAAGCTAAGTGATACTGAAATTAATCAAGGTGAGTATTCTCAGGCTAAATTACACCTGTCCACTTTTCATGCTATGATAGAGCAACCAATAGTAGAACCCACTGCTGATTTGCCTTTGTCACAAATAGATTTGTTTGTTATTTCTTGGGATAAAGAAGAGTTAAGTGATAATGCTTCACTTATATCTATGCCACAACTTGTGAATGAACATACTATTTCTGTTATTGATTCTTTATGTCTTGATTTTAAGCATGTTATATACCATGATAATGAGAACGAGGAATGTGAATTGCTAGCTAGTTTAAATACTTTCGGCTGTGTTCAGTTCGATGAATTTTGTGAGATCAATGATTTGAAGAAAAAATTATTTGCTAGATCTGAGGTGCCATGTACTACTAGTGTTGTTTTTCATATATTTGGCACACACAATGATCGAGGGATATATTTGGTGCATAGAGTTTATATCTGTTTAGATTTGGATCCTCCAATTACTGTGCAAGAAAATAATGAACTAGAGAGTAGTATAATGATTAATAATGTTATCTCGAGTTTGTCTTGTTTTGAGTTAAATGAATAGGTTGGTTCTAAAGAAGGAGAGCGACTAGATCGCTCAATGTTGTTGCCATACACCATTACAAATGCACCACATGATTGCTTGGATTCTGAACAAGGGGAGCAAGATAAGCCACCAAAGGAGATTACATATTTTGTTACCATAATCTTTGTTGTGCAACCCCATTACCAAGTACATTTGTTTCATTGGAGATTAATTTTATTCACTAAAGAACTAATGATATTATGTGACAAAAGTTTAATGTGTTGTTTTGTATATGTTCAATTATATGGCCAAAACCATGCGCTACGAGAGAAGCTATACATGGAAAAACCGAGGACGGTTTTTCGTGAAGAAGGGGAGGATGATGTGATCATGACACGTGTGGATACAATCATTGCTCACATCATATGTCAACATGAAGATATGGAGATCAAGCCGCCGAAGTTCTGGAATCCAATTCGTCCTCCTGACACAACGTTGAGTTCAAACGTCCGCCAAATTTGCATACGAGCTTCGTTTTGGGCCCATGAGTACTTGATGGAAGGATGTCGGAATCCTCTTTCTAAAGATTTAGCCTCACCTCACAATTCCATCTGAATGGGCCTATGGGCTTGTAACTTCATCAAGGAAGTGGGCCCCAAGTAGATTGCGCCCCAACCTGGTGGAGCACGACCCTAGGGACCCCTTGGTCGTCCTCCCAACTCCTTAAATAGCTAGTTACCCTTTCAGGGTTTCTCGGGTTTTGTTTATATTAAAGTTTAGCCATTCCTACTTTTCCGGGTAAAGCCGTGATCGGTTAGATCGGCGTGTTCTCATTACGGAACCCCACCTTATTGTTTGTATTCAATTCCTATTTGCAATATCAGATTGATTTTATGTTGTTATTGCTTGTTTCTTCGATCTGCTTGTAGGAATAAGGTTGATCTACACTGGCAAGATCAACAACCCTCGGAGAGGTGTATCGATCACTAAGGCGCAACAACACAACGTCTCGTACGGCTGTAGTCGGGTCGTTAATATTTCTCCCAAATCGTAGTTGTTTTCAACTCACCGAAAGATCAGCCCACCCCTGCTCCTATCACTACGAATGAAATTTGATTACTACGAAGAAACGTATTCCAACTAAACAATATTGCCATACACTATTATCCATCTCTTCTACTTGACTAACTAAAAAAACTAGGGTTTGAGCTAAATACACCAAAAATATGTTGGCACATTGCAATATCCAACTTCAATCAAACCCTAATCAAGCTTCATTCCCCCCATATCAATAGGTACATACAATCCACCAACTACATTGCAATATTTTGGTACAAGTTTACAAACTAGAGTTTGAGCTAAATACAACAAAAATATGAAGAAATAACAGGGGAAAAGAGAGGATTTGGCGTAGGATACCTTCCAAGTCCTTGTCCCCGTGAAATCCCCTGCAAAAAGCTTCAATTTGGCGGGGATTTGGGAGGATTTGAGGAGGGGTGGAGAGAGGAACCGTGCGTGCTTGCTAGGAGGAAGAAGAAAGAAATAAGGAGAAGGGGAGGGGGTGGCTCGGGCTGGGGCCTAGCGCTCAAGTCCCCTAGCTCAGCGCCAGCTCGGGGGCTTAGCGCCGTTGGCACGCTAGCTCCCACTACCTGCCACGGTGGTAGGTGGGTCAGCGCCAGCCGGGCAGGTGCTGAAGCGTAAGACCTCAGCACCATCGGGGCTAGCGCTGAGGTCCCGGTTCATTTTTGAAATATGTTTTTGCCACATCCATTTTTGAAATTAGTCAAAAAAAAGGGTTAAACAATGAAATTTTTTAATGAAACCTAGTTCCTATTTTCCAATGTTTGAAATTGAAATTCGAGCTGAGTTGCTCCTAGAAATTCAAACAAAATAGGACATATTTAAATTTGGCATGAATTTATTCAGGGGTTAAACTATCAAAATAATCCTATAAAATTTATATTAATTCAAGATAATTAAACTAGTATTTGAATAAATTATCTAAAGTATACACTTCTGTGCAAAAGATGCGAGATCTTTAGGATGTATTGGTTTGTCCGATTTATGGTTTAGTTTAATTTCAGTTTTTGACCAGATTGGTCGATTTATTTGATGCACTTAATTCAAGTTATAAAATAAAGAAAAAATTAAGGTAGGCTATCTGAGATGTCTAGTAATTTTGGCAATTTTTCCAAGATTTTATGTTGCACCAATTATTTTAGAATTTTCTATTTACCATTCCAATGCATATGAAACCTATTTTGAAAATCTATTTAAGAGCGAAAACAATAGAAGTAAATTATATACACCAAGAAATGAGGTTTTACTTATCTGCATCTTTTATTTCTTGACTTTTATTTATATAACTTTGGCATGCTACATTTCTATTCTCGTGGATCATTCATTAATATTTCTTTTGGCTAATTTCTATTATGCAAATTTATTCATCCAGAGCAAGAAAATCTCGGAAGCACAACAAAGCAATACAAATCACACACGATCAAGCATTCATTATTCATCACATCCATTCTGTGATTTGAAATAATTTGTTTTCCATTAGTCAAGCTAAGAATGCATTTAAAATACTATTCGTAATTTACCACGGAGTTAAATGAACTTTTGTGATTTACCAACTCAAGCCATTCAACTAGAAAGTTTCATAGGTTCATATATTTATCTTTGGTGATTTGTGACACAAGGATGTAAAGGATCTCTTGACCGAGTTTGTATTTGAATATTCAAATTGTTGTGAGCACTGACCATTCATTCGAGTTGAGAATTACATTTGGAATATTGTGAAATTTGTTATGGTACCCCATTGCGGCATCTACACTTAGTATGTCTTGGTCAAAAGGGATCTACTCATACTTCACTTATTTGGGTGGTGGAATAAATCAGTGAAGGGTTCCTTTGGTGTTTAAGCATAGTAATTTAACCTAGGGTTTTGGTCAAATCCAATCGTACTTAACTTTTAGGAGTGTTTAGTGCAGAACCACTGACTACTAGGGGCCCCAGCTTGCTAGGCTACGGTTTCAAGTAGAAGTACCAGAAGAGGTTGAAATGGGCGAGGACTCCGAGGAAAGTTTTGCAAAGATTAATGAAGATGGCGATTTGAAGAATGGAGCTGGGGTTGAGATAACCAACTCAGTTTTATAGTAATCAAGAAGGCCATGGAGAATGCTGTAGGAGGGGAGAGTGAACCTGTGGCAAAAGAAAGACTCGCGGACGATGATTTCGTGCATCTCCGGTGTGGGAAAAGGCTCACCGGCGGCGAAGTGCCACATGATGAGCTCCTTCGGTGGTAGCACTCCTTCTACCATCAACTCCTCCAGCTTGGATTCTTAGGAAGTTGACGTTTGTCACTCCCCAGTAGGCAAGGGTGTGAATTCGGAGGATGAGACTAATATTTTCAGATCTAGAGTTTGGAGATGGTACAAAGCTAGGGTTTGGGAGGAGTGGCTAGATTCATAAATGAGTGGTGGTGCAGAAAAACCCAAAGGCCGGATGTGTTGAAAGCTTGGGAGGCGTAGGGGCGTGCAAGTAGAAGAAGGAGATTCCTTTTCTTTTTCGGAATATAAAGGGCCATGCTGGGTGTGAGGGTTTGAGCTCGCACATCCGGTCATAGGCCATGTGAAATAAAAGGTTTCTTAAATGACATGCCTTATTGGGCTGTGCGCTGGTTACAACAAAATCATGATGCATGTGCTGTTTGACAAGATTCCGATGAAATAATCAGATACACTTCATGTTAAGTCGACAGTCGGGTGTAATGCACTTGGGTATCTTGATTTATTTTAAGGTATTAAGGATATATCCATTCAAGGATCGATAGCTGGTCTCCAATAAAATTAGGATGCAGATATCATTCAAGTACACCTCATCATGAATTGGGGTTAAGTCCAAAGTGATTAAAGGCTTATAGATTCAGCCTAATTGCCACGAGCAAGTTTCTAGTCATAATTGATTGCAGAATTAATTTTCCAAGTAATTATCACTCGGGAAGGATTTAAAGATTAAAGTTTTTGACTCTATGTTTAGTTTCTTCACAACTAAGCATAGCGTTAGAGGCTACACCTAATAAGCACGCCTAAGGACTTAAATGTTAAAGTTTTTTAGACTATGTTTAGTTTCTTCACAACTAAGCATAGAGTTAGAGGCTACACCTAATAGATACGCCTATTCAGTACACGCTATTTGTAATCTTGCAAGTTACAGACTTTGACTCTATGTTTAGTTGTTTCAAAACTAAGCATAGAGTTGGGGGCTATGTCTAATAGGTGCACCTACTCGGTGCATGCCATTCAATATTTTTATGAAGCTCTTCATAGTGTTTTTGCTAGCTAATAGAAATACACTCAGGAAACTCAATAATATAGCACTCGAGAATTTCTTCACCATGGAGGAAGAGCACTCGGTGGCAAGCTGTGACTCGACTATGAAAGTCTCAGGGGCTACTGTGGAGGCAATATTGTCGATATTTTGCATCGGCAATAAATATATAGGGTTATTCGTCGGACCGAAACTTGACGGATTGCAAAGAAACACGGAATAATTTATATTGGTTCAAGCCCTCGAGATGAGGTAATACCCTACGTCTAGTTGTGGTGTATTTCCTTTGAGGTTTCTCTGGTGAGATTTCTTCTTCTTCTGCCTTCAGGGGGTGCCCTGCCTCCCCTTATATATTGGGGGACAGGGTTACAAAGTAGAAGCCCAGTCGGACTACGACCAAGGGATCTCCTTCTAGAAATACAATGTACCCAACTAGAACTGTATTTTTTCTGTCGTACAAAGTTAAGTCTACCGAGTCCTATTATATCTCTAATTACAAGGTTAGACCCATTATCTGTCCGAGTGGCCCAATAGCTTCTCATAAGGTACCTCGGGCCCATGGCACTGATAGCAGCCCCTGAGGCCTTCATAGTTGAGTCACAACTGATGTCGAGTGCTCATCCTCCACGGTGAAGAATTCCCGAGTGCATTGCTCCCGAGTACTCTTTGTCCGAGTGCTTCTTCTCCCGAGTCCTGCTTCACGTCAGCTAGCAACGAGTCTATTAAGGGCTTTGTGTAGAAATATGAATAGTGTGCGTCGAATAGACGCACCTATTAGGTGTAGCCCCCGACTTTATGCTTAATTGTGAAACTGGTATATGACGTGCACTACTGGTATATGGGACTCTTCAGCATCATGTCAGCTGGAATGATTTTTGCTCATAGTAAATAATAGCTAAGCATGTAAGCCGAGTACCACTTTATGGATTTTAACCCAATACGTGGTCTGATGAGGACATCACTAGCTCGGATATGACCATAGCTACCTTATGTATTCATCAACCAAAGGTGCATACTTTCTACGTAAGATTTACGTGTTATATATTTGAACAACCGTTACTGCACCATGAGTTTTATGTGTTATCATTTGCAGAGATACTTGCTTGGGTGAAGGGAAAGAGACCGAGCGCAAGGAACGTATGCATGATCAAAGAAGTTGATTGGGGACCAAACCAAGACCTTACCCAAGTCTACTCCTACATCACCAACATCACCACGTCACTTTTGGTCCATAGAAGGCAAGAGATGAAGTTCTGCACGTTTTGGATTCGGATTCGGGCCTCCTAATAGCATCAACTTCAAACGGACCTAGCCTCTAATCCAGAAGGACTTTCGGGGCCCATGAGTACTTGTTGGAAAGCTTATGGAGTTTACTTTCAGATAGTTTTAGTCCCATGTCAAAATTCCTCCTGAGCTGTTCGGAATCGTCGAAACAAGACAAGTACCTCTTCTAGTCCGAGTCTATTTTAGGCCTTGGGCCTTGTAATTGTGTCGTGGGCTAAGCCCAAGGGGTGTGCGCCCTAGGGTTAACCCTAGGACGTCCCAACTCATATATATATATATATATATATATATATATATATATATATATATAGAGTAACCGTCATCGTTTAGAGTCGGGTTTTGCTTAGATTAATCTATCTTTGAACAGTTTCACCATTTATCGGTTTGTGAGACCCCAACTTTGAGAGTATAATCATTCATGTGCAAGTTGAGGTCTTCGATTCGCCTTATAAGCAATCTTCTTTTTTTCTTGCTTGTGTTCTTCGATTCACATGCAGGGATTAGCCTTTGTGGTGAGGTCAACCGAGCAGCACATGGTTGATAACAAGAGGAGATGTGGTGCTGCGATTGCAGGGTTTGGGTCGTGATGATCAGAAGCCGGATCATGAGTGTCAATTCTCCACCAAATCGAGAGTTATCCTTACTTAACAGAAGATTGAGCACCCCGTTGCCATCATGGTTAGGTGTACTTGAGAGATACCTACATCCCTAATTTTAATGGAGACCAGCTATCGATCTTTATAAGGATATATCCTCAATACCTAGTAAATAATGAAGATACCCGAATGTATACACCCGGCTGTAGGCTTAGCATGAAGCATATCTGATTTTTTTAATCGGTTTCTGTGAATAACACCTGCACTGTGATTTTAACACAGTCAGCGAGCAGCCCAATAGAGTGTGCTATCGAGAAACTCATATCTTTAGCCTACTACTGAACAAGCGCAACCCTATAGAATTGGCATCCCTAATGTCAGGATGGGTACTTCAGCTAGAGGAATCCTTCTCCACAAGCCTTTCCGACTTATGTTCTGGATGCAGCATGGTTACCACAGATGCCCAAGTAGGTATATTGTAGAATCTGCTTACCCTTCTCAAGTGTGACGCCATGCATGAGAACTCTGGATGCACTTTGATGATATAGGTCTTCTCTAACTTCAGTGAAGCCGAATAAGGTACCCAAGCCTTGCATTAGTATAGGATTCGGCTAGCGACCCTCATGGGGCATATCCTACCTAACAGAATTATGCCAAATAAGGTACCCAAATCTCGTAGGATTCGGCTGGCGACTCTCATGGGGCTACCCAACCTGGTAAAATTGTAGCTGAATAAGGTACCTGAATCTCATAGGATTCAGCTATCGACCCTCATGGGGTGTACCCAACTCAACGGAGTAGTACCCAAGCTCCGGCTGGTGCCGGAGGTCGGTTGTTAGCCAAATATGGTACCCAAACCTAACATTAGCATAGGATTCGGCTAGCGACCCTCATGAGGCGTACCTTACCCAACCGAGTGGTACCCGAACTCCGACTGGCGCCGGAGGTCGGTTATTAGCCGAATAAGGTACCCAAACCTTGCATTAGCATAGAATTCGGCTGGCAACCCTCATGGGGCGTACCTCACCCAGTAGAGTTGTGACCGAATAAGGTACCCGAACCTAGCATTAGCATAGGATTCGGCTGCGACCCTCATGGGGCGTACCTCACCCAGCCGAGTGGTACCCGAACTCCGACCGGCACCGGAGGTCGATTATTAGCCCACATGGAGCGTAGCCAGGGAAGATGACGTCCCGGCTGGCGCAAGTACTTGGTCAGTAGCCCTCATAGAGTATTCCAAGTGGTTCTTGAAGCGTCGCACTCCAAGTGTATCTTAGCAGACTAGTCCAGCCCTCGAGCGTAGGAGATAGGCTCGTAGCCCCAAGTTCCTGTCACACGTATCCGGAACTGGCCCTGCATTATAAACATATCGAATGAGTAGCATCTGATGTTGAAAACAATCACCCGAATAAAATTTATGTATTTTATAATGTATGTAAATACATGTTCTTCCTCTTATTGATATTAATTTCCTCTTATTGATACGAGTAGTTGACCCCTTACGTTTAAGCACTCTGCCCGACTAGTAATAGCCCCTGAGCGTCGGGAGTTGGCTCATGGCTCTTTCCTAGACACGCGTTTTGGGTGACTTGAGTTTGTCTTTCATGGAGCAAAGTTCCACGGATCGGAATTTATGCTACTCGAGTACTTTTGCAGTCATTAAGAGAAAAAACAGAAAAAATGTGCAGCTTGTACACCTATTAGGTGTATGCGGCTGTGGTATTGGCGAGGCCGAGGGAAGAAATATTTATCAAAAAGTGACTTAGCTGTTCAGTATTTGGGAGTAGGGATGCCATCCTTGCAATTGAGGTTGTGAGCCCCCGAACATATCATTTTTCGTTCTGATAATCTCTAGTTATAGGAGGTCGAAGACGCTTCTGGCCGACTGCCATAATAAGGTCGTCCGACTTGCGTTTGCGGTTCCAAGCCTTAGTCGGGGCCGCGTCATTGGTGTTCTTCTGCTTCTTCTGTCAAGGTGTCTTTTTGTCATCGAGGGCTGCAGCAACAGCGTCGGCCGAGTCGGCGTACTTGTTCGCCATGTCGAATAGAGCCTTGACAGAGTTGGGAGGCTTCCGAGTGAATTTAGCGATGAACGAGGTGTCTTTGACTCCTTTTCGAAAGGCGGCGATGACGACCTCGTCCTTGATCTTCGGGATTGAGTTCTTCGTCTCAGAAAACCTATTGATAAAGTCATGAAGAGACTCATTCTTCCTTTCATGCAACTAATATAAGTCGTACTCAGAAGATGGTCTCTCGTATGTTCCCTGGAAGTTGACGATGAAGCATTCCCGGAGTTCTCCCCAGGAGCTGATTGACCTCTTTGGGAGTCCTGTTAGCCATGTCCTCGTTGAGTCAGCTAGAGCGACTGGGAGGTAGTTAGCCATGGCCTTGTGATCTCCTTCAGCTGCTCAGATTGCTAGAGTGTAGACTGTGAGCCAGGACTCGGGGCTGGTTTTCCCATCGTATTTTTCAATTCCAGTCGGCTTGAAGCCTGTTGGCTAGTCGACCTGTTGAAGCTCATGGGTGAAGGCCGGTACACCTTCATCTTCATGAGGACTCCGACTCTGCCTATGATGGCGAAACCGCTCATGGTAGAGGCCGAAGCGCTCATTCTCGTCTTCTAGTAGACGCTACACATCTTCCTCTTGTTTGCGGCATCGAGCGTTGATGTCCTGCTGAAGATCACGTCGTAGTCGGCCTTGGAGATCCCGGTTGTCCCAACGGTCGTCTGGATGTCGGCGTTGCCGGGCATTATTATGGTTGCCGAGTGACGTGTGGCGTGATCCGTGTGTAGCCGACTAGAGCTGGTCGCTCGACGTCGTGTTGAGGGAGACGAGATCACGGTTGGAGAAGCCGACCGATTGGTTGGTATGAGGGTATCGCCCGACTGTTGATACTGTTGATATGCAGCAGCGGTAATCATGGCTTTGATCCTTGCGATAGTCGGGGTAGCCTGGTGATCAGGCTTGAACTGGAGTGTATCCAGTAGAGTTGCAGCGACCACGATGTTCTGTTGAGGAGTAACGAAGACGTCGTGGTCGCCGACTTGGGTTTGGAGGATTTGTTGCTGAGCAGTCCACCCAGCCCTACGTAGGTCGTTGTTGCGGGCGTGCAGGCGTCTTGCTTCTTCCTCTTGTTGTTCTCGCAGTCGGCGGGCCTCCTCCTCTTGCTGTTCGCGTAGTCGGCGTGATTCCTGAGTAGGAATAGAGCCTTTGGATGCCATGAAGATTTCTTGTGGCGGAGAGAAGCTTGCCGAACTGCTGTCCGACTTAGAGTCAGAGTCCGATTGAGAGTCGAAGTCAGAATAATTGATGGGGGTGATTATAACTCCGACCTCCCTAGATCCGATCTCGAGCGGCTCTGGGCCGTATCTGAGTCAAACTCCAGGGGATCTGGTTTGCCGCGTCGGATGTTGTTTGAAGATATCCGCGGCATTGCCGAGTCTGTACTGGAGATTGACGATCTCTTCCCTTCTTAGCCCAATCTTGGTCGGCTCAAGGTCGAGTCCGAGTCGAACACCGAAGGAAAGAGTTGTCCCGAGACCCGAACAAGATGAAGATAGCCGTAGCAAGTCGATGAGGGTTGCTGCAGCGTTGCATGGGCCAACCGGCGCAGAGTCAGCTTGTTTCCTGGCCGATCGGATCAAGTCAGGTTCAGACAGGGTGAGGTTGCCGAACTTGTCAGCGACGAAGTCAAGGCTCCCAAAGCTGATTGTTTATCGGGGGAAGAAGTTGATGCCGCTGACTCTGGTGATTGGATCCATTAGGCTTGATGAGATGATCTCGACGAAGCCCCTACCTGGCGCGCCAACTGTCGATGTTTTGCATCGGCAATAAATATATAGGGCTACTCATCGAACCGAAACTTGATGGATTGCAAAGGAACATGGAACAATTTATATTGGTTTAGGCCCTCGAGATAAGGTAATACTCTACGTCCAGTTGTAGTGTATTGCCTTTGAGGTTTCTCTGGTGAGATTTCTTCTTCTTCTGCCCTCAGGGGGTGCCCTGCCTCCCCTTATATACTGGGGGATAGGGTTACAAAGTAGGAGTCCCAGTCGGACTACGACCAAGGGATCTCCTTCTAAGAATACAACGTACCCGACTAGGACTGTATTTTTCTTGTCGTACAAGGTTAAGTCTGCTGAGTCCTATTATATCCCTAATTACAAGGCTAGACCCATCCTCTGTCCGAGTGACCCAATAGCTTCTCATGAGGTACCCCAGGCATATGGCACCAACAAATATGTCCCAGGTACCCTTGCAGGAAGCAAATACAGCCACCTGAATAGGAGATGGGCCGGCCCATGTAATTAGAAATAGAGTAGAACCCAGCTTCATGTTACCTTGTACAACAAAAAAAGGGATAGAGTCCTAGCCAAATACTCTATGTACAGATAGGGGAACCCTAGGCCATATCTGGTTGGGTTTCGTACCTTGTAACGCTCGCCCCTCAACCTATATAAGACAAGCAGGGAGCCTCCTCGGGGAAACTATATATACACAAGCAAAAGCAATCCACCACAACAGAAGTAGGGTATTATCTCTCGCCGAGGGCCTAAACCTGTCTAAATCTCTTTATTTTTCTAATCCATCCAGCTTTAGGTCCGACGTATAGCCCCCATATCTTTATTGCCGATACAAAACACTGATAATATCTCATGGATCATGGTATGGAGATACCAAATCAATAATGTGAACACATGTTAGAGAACATATTGTTGGATAGACCCAACCTGAGACACTGCAAGAGCTATATATCATGTGCCATCAGTTGGTCTCAAGTAGTGTTGGTGTAGAACCCTTATACCTGAAATTGTCATGGTTCCCAACATGTGTAGTGGCTTACTCTAGGGCTACCAAATGCTACTCCAAATCAGGGTAATTATAAAAGTAGTCTACGGGTTTGCTATGAAACATGTAGTGGGATGTTAATAATCAAGATGAGATTTTTCCTCCTAGTTAATGGGAGAGATATCTCTGGGCTCATTGATATAATGGACTATAGAAATGCATGACCATACCGAGTAATTGAGGAGTCAATCACGAGTTGAGTAATCCATCACATGATCGAGTGAATGATTGAGCTATTGAAAGGATGGCACGCATCTCGCCTTGAGCTTAATTGATATCGTGTGGCAAAGAGGTTCATGCATGTATACACTGTAGGTTCAGCCGATATGATCTTTATGTACAGTCGGCGGGTCGATATGTCTTGCTAGAGACTGCTATTGACTTGGACTGAAAAGTTATTTTGGCGTTGCAACCAAGTGTACATGAACCTACGGGGTTCCACAATTAACCGGTTGAAACGAAGTGTTTGGATAGGGATCCGAGTAGATTTCCTAATGGGCCAGCGAGGCATTGTTAGAAGCTCTATATTTTCAGTGGCGTGGGGCAGTGCAAAGACACACTTGCGTGAGAAAACCCTAGCCACACCTCTCCCCACAAGCAAAACCCTAGCCGCTGGCGGGTGCTAGCACTTCTGTGCACGGCGTTCTAGCCCTAGATGTGTGGATACCAGTAGCGATGCTACTGCGTTGCGGCGGATACCGGCATGGAACGTGGGAAGGCGATCGCTCGAGGAGGAGATTCTCATGCAAGGAGGATGTAAGTTCAAGTGCAATTAAAATGGTTTTTGATAATTAATGACAAATCCAATTATATGAGACTAATATTTTTATGAGTTTTTTTTGTCTAGTCTCACTTAGATATGAAAATGCAAATGGTGAGAGGTATATAATAAACTCCTTGTATTCTAAGTCTATCTCTCTTATGGGTCCAAAATATAGCATGAACTCCTTTATTGTCTTTTATCATATATGTGCACATGGCTTTCTTCATATTCATATGTATTCACATCTTGGGGAGCTCACTCTTTATTTGGTTGTCTATTTGTATTGATGCATTTCTCCTTCCATATATATGTGAACTCTATATATTTTAAATCGGGTTGTCGTCCATCACCAAAAAGGAATAGATTGAAAGATCTATAATAAACAATTTGTGTAATTGTTGTTTTGGTGATTTATGACAAACCGGATTTGTGGGACTAAACTCATTTCATGAGTTGGCAAATAGGTCATTCCTAAACTTCATATGAGTTGAGATAGAAATGTATTTATTGACGGTGGACCATAATCACAACAAGGATAAAAAGCATGGAGATTAAGTTATATGTATCACTCTTTCTCTCCATCTACATGTTGATTTATTCATATATGTGATTTCCATGTCGTTGATTAATGCGTGTGATACTAATGTTTTATTTGAGCCTTATCTTGTTTAATCTCTTCACATTGAGAACATGGAGATCATAACGGTATGCATTTATTATTATGTCCATACTTTTGATAAATGCATTCTATTCTTGTATAGGATGAACTCCCATTGGTTTATTTCTAGATATGCATACACTTGTTTCACACAAATATTTTGTATGCATATATTTAGGGGAGCAAATCCTATACCTTAGTTACGCATGTGTTTAATCCAAGTTATTCACTTACATTTAATTGGGATCTTTATATTTTTGCACACATGTGAGTATATGACACTTGAGGTGTTGATCAATACTCATCCATTTATTCATATCCTTTTATATGCAATCGGTTGGTCAATAAGTGGAGATTGACAACCGGATCATTGGGACTAACAATTTCATTGAGTTGAATGAAAGAAATAGGTCCTAAGGATTGTAAAAGGTGTGATGCTCAAGTGAGATCATGACACCTAAAGATCAAGATGAATGGCTTGCTTGGTCAAAGGATGACAAAAGTTGAGATATTCAAGCAAAGATCAATTGATGAGAATCAAAATGAAGATATTGAAGATGTGGGGTACGAAGTGGCTACCTATGGCAAGACGGTGAAGGACAAGAGATGCTCGCTACGATAGACCATGCGGTGATGAAGGTCAAGCAAGGGGCTTGGCACTGAAGAACTAAATCCGGTGGTGAAGGACAAGTGAAGGTTTTGTCATGATGGACCATGCAAGGCCATTTGAAGCTCTGAGTAGTCCACATCAATCATTTAAATAATACAAGGTGAAATGGTTTTGGTGTTACATCCCTCGAGACAAAGAAAGAAAAGGGCATGAAGATATTCCTATTGGACAAAGAAAGTAAATGGTTTTGGTGTTACATCATCGAAAATGGACTTCCAGGCAAGGAGTTATGGCTGTTTTACCTAAGTAACCTCGAAAGTTCTAATGTAGGTTAGAAATTCCGATGTGAATGTTGACGGAATGCCCGATTTTCCCTAAAGTTGAGCTCTCGGGTTGTGTCCAAAGTTTATGGTCAGAATTTCTGATGTGACATCAGAATTTTCCATATCTCAAAAATTCATGCTGTCGATTTCGATGGCCTGAAATTATCGGAAGTTCTGATGTGAGCATCTTAATTTCCGATGTGTGTAAAATCCTAGGTTGAGAGCATGTGTTTGTGACCATTGGACTGCTGTTTGAAATAATCGGAAGTTCCGATGTGGGCATAACGGCTAGTTTTTTGGGGCTCCCTCCACCCCATCCAACCTTGGCGGCTGCGTTTTTTGTGAAGATACATCTATACAAAGCCAAATAGCACTTCCTCATTCCCTTACCTTAGTGGTGGCTCTTTGTGAGAGGGATTTGAGAAGAGGAGAGTGTTGGGTTGAGAGGTTGTAAAGTTGAGAGCCAGTGAGCTTCACTCCATCCATTTGAGCACTTAAGGTCATTGCAAGAAATCGTCGATGTGTTTGTTACTCTTAGAGATCAAGGTCTCATAGATGGCTAGGCATCACCGGTGAACACCCAAGGTTGTGGTGTGCCATGGGAAGTTTGTGAAGGCTTTGATTTCTTTTCCGTAAGAAAGAAATCAGGAGTGAAACCGAGGAGTGTATTTGTGCAACCTCGTGAGGAAAAGGGTTAAAAGAGACCCGGCCTTTGGGGCTCTCAATGGAGACGTAGGATCGGTGGATCCAAACTTCGGAATACAAATCACGTTTCTCCTCTCTTGGTTTGTCTATTCTTGCCTTCGTTCATATTATGCTTAAATTTGTTTTTACTTGATCTACTTGTTTACTTAGTTGATCTACTAGGTGGTCTTATATCTTGCATAGATAACATGTTTGACACCTTTTGGTTCATATATATATTGTTTGTTTGAGCTACAAGTTCATAGTTGGTGTTTTACCTCCTCTATAGCCGGACACTTCAGTTGAGACCGGCTCAGAAGTTTCGACAATATTAATCCGCTGCAAAGTTGTGAATTTTTGTTTTTGGAATGCCTATTCACCCCCTCTAGACGACATGAAGGTCCTTTCAAAGGAGATGGTCGGGTTGCGGAGATCAATTGCTTCCTCTACGTCGGTGCGCGTTTCGATGGATCAGGCTACTCCGACTCTATTTCTGCTACTCTACACGTCGAGATCCATTATCCTTAACTCGCATGGTTTACTGGTTTACTCGCATGGTCCCTACTATTCCATCTTCAATTCAGACGCATAGTAGAATTTGGGAAAAAATTGAACAACATTTAGGAAATTAATTAAATTGAGTATATCAAGGAAAAGCTGATCATGATGGTTCTTCAATCTACAACGTACTCGCACTTCAACACCACTGTAAACCAGATTATATAGTTTAGAGCACTGCTAACATAAACTGGACTGATGGCCTCACATCGCGAAAACACACAACATGGGTCAGGCAACATGATTTCTCTCTTCTTTATTTTTACTAGTAAATTGTCTATGCGTTACAACAAAAAGAAATTTATGGTTACAAAAAAGTTCCCAATGCTCTAATAAATTCAAGCGCATGACATGATTGTAAGTTTGTTCTCACAACCTGTAAATAATACATATTGTTAGATGGACAAAACATTATTTATAGAACCTACGTATGACACGGAAATTGACTGAGTGAATAAACTCAGAGATACTATTGCTTTAACTATATTAACATTTAAAATCAGTAGTAATCAATAGCATCAAGGTAACTGTAGATAGCTTCTACACGATTATTCTGTATAATTAACCTGTGGCTTAGAGAGAAAAGGCATAGCTTCACATGTATGCGGCTACGACGGTAACCACAAGTAAGAACTTGCAGCCCACTGAAAGATCTATAGCTAAAGAGCATGTATGCATGAATTAGGTTAGTGGAGGAGGAGAAAGAGGGGGCATGCAGCATGTAGCGATCAAACATGTGGATCTCCGGATGCAGTCGATGGGGCGACGGGTGGCTCTCTATCTCGTGAATGCATGGGCCAGTGGCAGGACAATTAATCGATCAGACGCGACACGCGCGCGAGCGATCGCGGGCCGCTTCTCGGGTCTTTATATACTGAGAATCGAATTTTTACTGTTACTAATTTAATTTTTTTTTAATTTACAAAACTAATTTTCGATTTAGATCATTTGCAAAACTACCCTCTTGCCGCCCTGGGCCACGGCGGGATTTAAAAACCGCCGTGGCCCAGGGCGGCGAATGGCATCCCCGTCACCCGGGGCTAACGGCGCCGGCCGCCGTTAGCCCCGGGGAGGCCACGTGGATTCGCCGCCCTGGGGGACGGTGGCGAATGCCCCCAGGGGGCCGAATGCAAAATTACATTCGCCGTCCCCCAGGGCGGCAAATCCACTGGACCGTCCGCCCAGCAATCGGACGGTCCGAATCCTTGGATTGGACCGTCCACACAGGGATCGGACCGTCCGATTAGATATCGGACCGTCCGATCAGACCGTTCCCTCCCGATCGGACCATTGCCCAGCCCAGGCCTCGGCCCCCTGGAGCCATTTGCAAATTACCAAATTTGAAAATTTTGTTGCTAATTTTTAACCCCAAAATTTTTGAAAATTTATTTGTCAAAATTAAATTCTTAAATTCTATTTATTGTGCCATTGCATTTATTGAGTCGATGTTTAAAAAAAACCAAATATCATATATTGTTCACGTCGTGAAAAGAACTTGTCAAACTAAGGGTATTCCCGGATCGCCACTCGCATTCCACTCCTCGTATGTCTGGATTGGCACTCGCAATCCACTCCTCCCCGTCTTTCGCCTACACGCTTAACAAAATTTAGTTTTAATTGTGGTTTAGGGTATGTTTTTGAAAGTTTTTTTTTATAATCCGACGATGGTGGGCGTTGGTTTGTAAAATTGTGCTGATCATTTTTTCAAGTTTATTTTTGGTAAAACTTAATTAATGACATGGTAATAGGCCGGTCCGTTTTAATGACATGATAATAGGTAGATGCGAGCCATTCGCATTACGGCATGATGAATGCGACACCCATAGTACGAAATACAACAAGCGAGACTACATTGTTAGCAGTACAATGTATCTGAAGGATGGGATCGAGTCTACAGGAGGTGAATATGGACATGACAAATTTAAACAAGTAATGCGAGACCTATAAATAAATAAATACAACAATAGCCCCTAGGTCATACGCCTCCTCGTCCTCCTAGGCTGCGCTCGCACGTGCCCGCGCGAGTACGTCAGGCGGTTCACCGGTACCCCACGGGTGGCTCGGACCGCCTGAGCAGCAGGAGAAGCACCGGCGTCGTGCGGCTGTGTGTGCGGTGCACCTCCGAGCTGTGACGACCCGATCACGTCCTGCTCCGGAAGGAGGTCGTCCTCGGTAGAGATCCAAGCAGAGGTGCTCGGGGCAGATCCCCGCCCAGTGTCCCCCAGGTGGAGGTGAGATCCGCTGCGTGGGTCTGGTAAAGAAAATCTAGCGTTAGCCGCATAAAAAGTGCAGTTAGTTATGTAGAATAGGTTCAATCCTGACGTACCTGACAATCCTCGCCCTATCGTGGAGGCTGCCGACCTCGATCCTCCGGCGGTACCAGAAGGACCTGCTCCCCACGACGTACTGGCCCCTGCAGAACCCGCCGCTCTGCGATGTCCCTTCACCTGGGACCTCGCATATGTATCTGCATCGGTGGGACTGCATCGGGACGGCGACAACTCAGAGCACGGACAACCGAGCGCATCGTGTTGCACATCCGGTCGAACGTGATCGTCTGCTCCTGCTGCGTGAGAGGGATGCCAGCCGTAGCGCTGCCGCAGTAGGTCCAGCTCCGTGTGGACCTGCCTAGCATCGTCCGCCTGTTCAGCAGGACATGCGTGGTTAGTTGCGCGTGGCACCTACCATTGAAAATAGTATGAAAACCATTGACTCACCGCGGAAGTAGTCTTGGTCGCGTGCGTCGGTATGCGTCTCGCACCCCCGCGACGTGCGCCTGTGGAGCCTCGGGAGTGTACGTCACCCGTAGTCTGGTACGGGCCTGGTACCAGGAAAGGTACTGCTTGTACCTGGCGGCTGTGTAGGGGTGCAACTCCGTGATAACGTCCTCCGTGGCTATGAGCCAGTCGTTGATGTAGTCGACGACGGTGGGTCTCCACAGCCTACCGGCGGCCTGGCCGCGCCGATTTATCCTGCAGAGCACAACCGGTGACACAATGCATAACAATACGGAATATTCATTTCCACATATACCTATGAACGTGTTGCGGTACGCCCCTACGTTGTTGATGGCCGAAGGTCTGTCGCATACCGAATTGCCACATCACACTCTGCGGGCAGTGCGGCTCGACAGAAATGTCGAACAGCATCGGCGTCATCGTCAGCCAGTACGCCTGGTCCCTGGTGCAGAGGGACGACAGCACGTGCGGCGCACGCGCGTGCGTCGCCTCGGCGCTGTACGGCTCCCAGACAACGTCGTCGTCCGTGATCCTGTCGAACTCCATGACGAAGTCTGGGTACGACTTCTGCACCTGCACGTGAGCGTACCGACGCTACAAACAGAAAAAGAGTTCTCGTTAGTCCAAGTAACATAAAAAACCGAGACGGTTCTAACACCGAACATACCTCACGACGACACCACACCGTCCCCATCGTCGGATAGTCCTCCGGTGGGACACCCACGTACAGGCTCGCCTCGTACGGACTGTGGTCCATAACGGGGCGGCCGATCACGAACCGCTCTGCCGCCCAGAGCTGTAGGAGGAGTGGACAACCCGTGAAGACCGCTTCTGGCTCGGTCTTCCTGCAGCCGTCGCACAGACCCCTATACGTGGCGGCAAGGACTGCCGATCCCCAACTGTATTAGGGAACAGCACCGTCCTCGTCGTCGGCTATCTCCCTCGCGTAAGGGATCAAGCCCTTGTCGACTGCGTGGCCGTGCGAGTTGGTGAACATCACCCACCCGAACACCCACAACAGGTACGCCTCTAGGCTCCTCTGCAGTGAGTACGCGTCGGCCTCCGGTGCTAGCTAATCAGACTGCGTTAACATATAACGAAGTTGACACTGTAATTCTAGTACGGACTGAAGGACGAACATAAAACAACAAGAAAGCATTCTTACCGTGTAGCTCAATACCCAAGCCTGAGGGGGGCCTGCATGCGTGTACGGGGAGATGTCGCCGACGAGGGAAGCCCCGGAGCACGGTGAACAGGGGCGAACTGCTGTAGGATCTCCTCTCGCCACGCCTGGAGCCCGTCAACTGGCCCCACCGCATCGCCTGCTAGAGGCAGCCCAAGGAGGAGCTGACGTCCTGCAGCGTGGGGCCATCTCACCGCATGGGAGGTGGAAGGTGTGCGTCTCCGGTCTCCACCGTCCACAAGAGCTGTGAGCAGCGACCGGTCGATACCCCACTTCTGTCGGTCATTGGCTCCACCGCGCTGCTACCAGCCTACACAGCGCAGAAGGCCTGCCTCCCGCAACCTGACAATCAAACAAAGCAAGTTAGTAAGTTGACATATACAGATTCACAGTACAACGTTCGTACGTACCTAGTCGTAACCTGTCGTCCACGGAAGTAGTCGCCTGAAGGTCGAAGACGTAAGGTACCGAGCTCGAGGTTCTGCACCGCCGAGAGAAACGACCGATGGACTGATCGGTGGCGTGATTAGCAGTTCAGGCGTCTGGTAATCCATACCTGCAAGGAAAAGAAGCGGAACGGATTAGCTCAATTAAACATAGTGCATTACAGTCAGAAAATTAACAGAAAATTAACACATTACAGGGAGATTACATCATCAACCAGTGGCTATACTAGACAACATAACCCGAAGGTGCACGAGGACGCCTGCGACGACGCTGCCTATCAGTGGTGCCTTCCCCAGTTGGCCGCCTTCCGTCGGCGCCTGATCCTTCCATAGGAACTTCCGCTGCACTTGGGGCCTCGGCGTCTTTCGTGCACTTCTTGTAGGTATGTCCCTCCTCTCCACACCTACTGCAACGTTGAGCGCTAACGTCGGCCTCGGATTCGTCCATATCATTGCGTATCCTCCGTGTCCGACGTCGGCCTGCCTTGTTCCTTGCCTTTGTCAGGTCAGGGATGTAATAAACTGGACTTGTGTCTTCAGTGAAAGTGCCGACGATGCCGAAACCAAAGATCTCGGTACTCCATGTATGCATGATTGCTTCCTTTTTGAAGTACGGAGACACATATTGGCGTTCATCAATGCCGCACTCCCCGCAAGCGGCAATGACATGAGAACAGGGCTTGTGGTACAAGCTTGGTTTTCGGCAGGAGCACGTGCATGTCCCATCTTCCTTTAGGACACACTCTTGTATAGGCTTCCTTGCGAATATGCCACGCCTGGACCTGTCGGCACACAATATCTCAAATCTACGCTCTCGTGTGCTCTGCACTCGGACTCGGTGCTCTCTTGCCTTCTTGCATTTCCCTCAAGGTACTCTGTCATTTTTGGTGCCGAACCAAAGGTTTCCATCGGCCATAGATGGGCCATTCTGTCTGCACCTGTCGTGGAAGTACGTCTGTCTTTTATGTAGGATGAACTCCACGATGGCAACAAGGGGGAGTTGCCGAACACCACGCATGACCCAGTTGTACACCTCTGCAAGGTTCGTGGTCATTATGCCGTACCTTGCTCCACCTTCATCGTACAGCAATGCCCATTTCTCCTTCGGCTCATGCTCGATCCACTGCGAAAATCTGCTAACCGAGGAACCGGGCCTCCTTCTGAATGTACCGTCATCGGTGGGAAGTGCATCTAGAGCTTCAGAGACGTCAACACCTCTAGCTGGGGGTCTTGCAGAACTCTCGCGTCTATATTTGGCTGTCAGCTCATCAAGTCTCCTCCACAGCTCATTGAACTTCTTCTGTTGATTCTGGGCGCACAAACGTTTGAACATGGCTATCAGCTCCTTGTTTCTGAACTGCTTATAAAAGTTTGCGCCCATGTGACGCATGCACCATCTGCTCTTCACATCTTCCCACACCGGAGGGTATCCCTTGTCTGCGCAGCCGTTTCGCAGCTCCTGAATTGCACGCAGCATCCCTGGATGACGGTCATGTATGAGACATACATCTGGCCTCATCCCCACCACCTTTTCCTTAACCAGCTTCAGAAACCAGTACCAACTCTCTGTGTTCTCGCCCTCGACGAAGGCAAAGGCCACTGGCAACACTTGGTTGTTCCCGTCTACTCCGATTGCCGTCAACATTTGCCCTCTGTATTTTCCAGTTAGGAACGTGCCGTCGATGCAGAGAATGGGCCTGCAATGAAGAAATACAAACATGCACGCCTGCAGAGAGAGGAAGGCCCGCTGAAGGACGCTCTGTCCAGGACTTGCTAATGATGGGAAACTTTTGATTTCGGAGTAGCTGCCAGGATTCCTTGCACAGATGGTTTGCAGTAGACGAGGCAAATTATTGTACGAAGCTTCAAAACTACCGAATCTCATTTCAATTATCTTCTGTTTGGCCCTCCATGCCTTGGCATATGTAATGGTGTACTTGTACTTCTCCTCGATGCGGCTGATAATTGACTTGGGCTCGAACCGGAGGTTCTCCACAACAGCATAATACAGCTCTGAAGTGATGAATGAAGATGATATGTTCTTGTGGTACTTCTGAACACCCGGAAGATAGCAGTTGTGCTCTGTCACGATTGACACGGACCAACAGTCGTCATATTTCTTCCTGGATGCGTACATCCTCCATGGACATCCATCGCTTGAACTTGCACATTTCACTTCGTACACCGTTCTTGTGGACTTTGATACCCAGAACTCCCTCCCAAGTGACACGGCCCACATCTTCACAGCCTCTGTCAACTGTGCTTTTTCGGCGTATCTAGCGCCTTGCACCACTTCATTCTGCCGATACTCCCATGCCACGGTGTGCCCCTCTGAGACAACGAGTCCGGAGAAGTCCTCGTTGTCCCATTCTGCCGGGTGTACATCGTCCTCCGAAGAATCATCATCCTCCATATGCTCAGGTTCTGAGTCTTCAATTTCCATCTCCTGTACTAGACCTGGGTGTCTCTCCCTTCATCTGCAAACCCCCCCGGTCCATGTCTTCTTGCCTCCTTCCTCTCCGGCACCCTCGTCTTCTGCCTCATTTTGCTCCCCTGTTTCATCGGGCCCTTCCGTTGTACTCGGACCAGCCTGATCAATGCTGACCACGTCATGCACTACCACTAGGATGCTCGGTGCCCATCCTCGCTGCAGTGCACTCTCCACAAAAAATACCCAGCTGGCCGTTGAATCTATTGGCATCAATTCCCACCAAAAACCTTCCACAGCCCAGCTAACCAGTGCGTACACCGTAATTGCATTTACTTGAGGATCTACTCCGAATCCCCTCATTAACCAATTGTAAACTCCAGGAAAACTTCTCTCAGCTGGAGCTATAATTCCCTTTTGTGCTACGTTGAACTCCTATAAATCTACCCCATATTGTCCTTGTCTGACATTTCCTTCACCGTGGTATATCGCGAATACAACTCTATTTGCCATTTCTGTTCACAAAAAAGATTTTATTAATCTGTACTAATCAATATTCGTTCCATAAAAAGGCTATACGTATGAGTCAAACCATTACCGTTTCTATATTTTACAAACTGACCCAGCGGCGCTAATAAAGTTATACGCTAGGTTTATCTAACGTGTCAAAATGACGTATACCAACGATGGCCATGGCGGAGCATATTTATTTTTAAAATATCTACAATTTACTACTTCTCCGCTATGTTCTTCTAGTACGGCCAAATAAATTTAACACTAACGATGGTTATGCCAAACCGCTAATATTTTCATACTATATCGGATACTACACTACAAGTCTACTACTAATTAACATTTGTCTAAAAAATTGACTACATAACAGAGGGAGATCAAAAAAATACCTGGATTCGGCTAAAAAATCTGTGAGGGCTTCGCCGCTGTACTTCTCCTCCTTTCCCTCAGCTCTATTGGACGAACGCTGGAGGCGGAAGGGAGAAATGACGCGCGGCGACTGCAGGAAGGGATTTTATAGGGGAGGACAAAAAACCGCCCTCCCCCAGGGCGGCGAATGGCTATAACCCGCCCTGGGGGACGGCGGCGAATGTTGCATTCGCCGCCGTCCCCCAGGACGGCGAATCCACGTGGCCTCCCCGGGGCTAACGGCGGCCGGCGCCGTTAGCCCCGGGTGACGGGGATGCCATTCGCCGCCCTGGGCCACGGCGGTTTTTAAATCCCGCCGTGGCCCAGCGCGGCAAGAGGGTAGTTTTGCAAATGATCCAAATCGAAAATTAGTTTTGTAAATTAAAAAAAATTAAATTAGTAACAGTAAAAAGGAGAGACTCGATTGGAATTTTTTTATTTTTATATTTATTTAATAAAATATTTACAAAACTACATTTTCATTTCAAAAATTTACAAAAATATACTCCCGCCGCCCTCTGGGAGGATGATATCTCTGAAATCGCCCAGAGGACGATATGATGACGTGGCACGGCCGTCAGCCATTTTGCAGGCGGCCCCCCCGGCCACACAAAAACCGCTCTCTGAGAGGGCGGCAAGGCGCCCCCCCTTGCCGCCCTCTCAGAGAGCGGTTTTTGTGTGGTCGGGGGATCGCTTGCAAAATAGCCGTTTCACAGTATATGGTCCGAACTGTCCGGACAGGATTCGGACGGTCCGGACTGTATAATTTGCCGTTTCACAGTATATAGTCCGGACCGTCCGAACTGGTTCGGACGGTCCGGACTGTATAAATTGTTGTAACACGCGCTACGTACCTTAAAACAGTCATAACTTTTTCATATGGTCTCGGAATTGGGCAAATAAGTACTTTGCGGACATCTACAAAAAATTTTACATCCGCTTCTCCCCACTTTGTCGGGTTTGTCCGAAAAATTTTTGCGAAATTCGGCCGGGAAGATTGAGTTTTTGAGGTCCCAAGTTTCAGCACGCTTTTTAAAGCACGCTCATAATTTTCTACAGGCCACTACATCGGTTTGAGTTGCACCTTCACGAGGTTTTGCTATTTTCGAGTTTCTAGTTGAGAAAAAATATCAAAAAAAGAAAAAAAAATAAAGTAGTTATTTTGCAGGTGGCCCCCTGGCTGCCTAAAAATCGCCCTCCCAGAGGGCGGCAAGGGGGCCGCCTGTAAAAATTCAGCCGCGGCCCCCTTGCCACCCTCTCAGAGGGCGGTTTTTGGATGACCGGGGAGCTGCCTGCAAAATGGCGGACGGCCGTGGGCCGCCGGCCAACGGCCGTCAGCCACGTCATCATATCGCCCTCTGGGAGGGCGATTTCAGAGATATCGCCCTCCCAGAGGGCGGCGGGAGTATATTTTTGTAAATTTTTGAAATGAAAATGTAGTTTTATAAATATTTTATTAAATAAATATAAAAATAAAAAAAATTCGACTCGATTGAGTTGGAGAAGGAAGCGCGTGTGAGTGTGACCATGTAGGATCTGTTTTCTCGCACGGAGAACGCAGGTCTCGTGACCGACAAAAAGAAAGGACGGAAATGCGATCTGAATTAACGTTGATCCGAACCAAATTTATCCGGACGGTATAAGGAACGGCGGATGAACGAAAGCGCTCAAATGTGTTTTAAGTAGTAGAGATAGTGACAGAGAAATGTGTTTAAGAGAGAGATGTGCAATGGAGTTTTTGTGCTCAGAACTTCCACATGTTTGTTTTAATATATCGCAACAGTTTGGACCTGGCCGACGCAGCGGAAGGAAACGAGACATGGCTAGCCTAATCTGGATCAGGCGGCCCATATCAAGGTTCTGGCCAACGCGTTGGAAGCAGCGACGGACGATTACGAAGCGATCGGACTGGGAACGTGGCTGGCGACTTACGAAGCAATACAGGGACGAACGGAAAAGTCCGTTCTCTTCAAGTAGGTAAGATATTAAGATACACAGAAGACGTATCTCTATAAACCCCACGTATTGCTGCGGGATATTAAGAGATATAATTGCAAACTAACAATATATAGAAGTTGTAAATATAAGAGAAACGGCTAATCTAATAGCATGTAAATGCATCATTTGTATAGTCTAAAAATATTATATGATCATACTACGAAGCATCGAAGTACCATTCAAGGGTGTGGACGATTGGACGATTGGTGATGCTGTTTCTTTGTTTCCTAAACATACTCATCAGTTACTATTATATTCTTAATTTCTGTCGGAGTGGATTACTTGATAAAATTGCAAACATCTTTTGAGCTCCAGTCTGAGCGCCCAACAACTAATTAAGGCTCCATCTACTGCAATAAACTCAGTCTGTGGAGGAACATTATGCAAGATGCAGCAAGCCTACAGAAGAAGCGCCATGGAAAGACGGCCCCATTAAGTACGCGTACTTAACAAACTGTATTCAAATATAAAACGAAAATACATATAATTCACTTTGTAGTACCACACGCTTCATTGAGTAAACAGAGCTAAAATTTTTCCTAATAGAGTTTATACACACATGTAGTGAACTAAAGAAACATGTGATGTTTGACGGACGAATTTAGAAATGAAGGAGAAACCATGCAATCCGTGGCATAAATAGAAGTTAATCATAACTAATATTGAAAAACAGGGGTAGAGAACCTGCCATTCAGGTAAAAGATCGCTCGAGCATTTCCGTTTAGGGAAAATTGAACCTTTACATTAAATCCATTATCCCATTCTATGGGCATGTGACCATCTGTTGGGAAAAAAAAAAGAAAGATTAATCTAAGCAACTGTCTGTTATCAATACTAATGATGAATAATAGTAAGAAAAATAAATAAACATGGCTGCCTACCAAAAGGAGAACGGTCACAGAGGAACGTCGAGCCATGTTCTGATTTTACGATGAACCAATCTAGGATGTAGGAGCTATTTGAACTTCTCAAATAGATGCAACATCAATCAATTGAGGTGAGAAGGTAGTGATTACAACAAATTGTGGCTAGAGAATGATACGGAACGCTTGATCTTCTCGACGTAGAATCTATACATGTCGTGCAATCGACGAAGAAGATAAAAAACGTGCTACCCTTATAGCACACATTTCACCATGAATTTGCAAAACCACACGCGAGAGATGATCCACTCAACCACACAAAAGTGGATCTATTGCTCCCTCAATTCCCTGAAAGAAAAAGTAAGAACAATCGACGGCAGAAACTATCGATTTCCCTCTCTAGTTTTGGTGACGGCGGCACAAAGCCAAGTAGAAGAACAAGAACAATATTTCTGCAAAAAATATATGTATATTAAACGTAGTATACCCTCCTAGGTCGTTTACAAAGGCTTATATAACTATTACATAGGTTAGAAACTAACTAAAAATAATATACAATAAATATGGAAACCTATCAGAACTGCCGATGGTTTGTTTCGGCCTTTGCAGTGAAAACAGAACGAACTGGTGTCCTGGGCCCTATACATCATGTGGGCCATAAAGTTAGCTTTACAATAAGTACTCATATATCCAAAACGGACTTCGGATGAGAGAGTTTATGCCGTTTTAGTATACGCGGCTCTGACAGCCAAACCGAATCCGATTTAGGCATTTTCCTTCTTATTTTCAAACTCCTTGTTTTGGAAGACTTAAATCAGTGAGGAACTTATAGATGGAGTCCTTGCCAACCCTAGATGGGCCTTTGAATAGTAGAATCTCATCCAAACAAGTCATGCAAAGCCCACGTTTATCATTAATGCTACTGCCCGCGTGTCATCCGGTCTGCCCGTGCAGTGAGTCTTTAAATAGACGTAACTCGGTGTAGAAAACTCCGAATCACGTGCCGTTTGTTCCATTGGAAATTACACTTGACAATCTTTCTATGTATGTAAGCCGTGTATGCTGAAAGTCTTTGAGTAAAACCAGAATTCACCATGAACTTTGTGAACAGAACAACAACCGATCTTTTTATGTGCGTTGTTACCTCCCTCACCTCTGGCTTGGCCCACATGTATGTGAATGCCAATTGTTCATTGTCTCACATATGCAAACAATGGAGTGATAAATATTATGTAGCATCAAATTCTCATATACTCTACAAATATATTTAGAGAGAAACGAGTTCACCTTATAATTTGATTCACACGTATATGAGAATGTCCAAAAGCATGGTGTATCCATATTATCCTCCCTTTTTTCAAGAAAAGTCGTCCTTGGCTTTTGGTAATCTGAAATTATGGTAAACAAAGGGAACAACATGTACTCAAGATATATTTATATGTCATGAGTTTCAAAGTTCCCTGATTTACACACAATATAATATGCATAGCAGCCTAGGACTTGTATGTCATATCAAATGTGCATAGCAATTTGTTTCCAGTTATTTATATCGTACCTACTCATATCATTTCCCCTTCCCTGAAGAAAAGTTGTCCCTGACTTTTGCAAAATTGCACAAATGGACAAGGAGATGAATAAAGTATTATAATTTGGTGAAAGCATAGTCACAACCTTTCATGCTTCAGCTGTGCTACTCTGATTTGGAGAGCATGTAACAGAAGTATTATGTAACAAATTTTGATTCAAACAATATATATGACCATGCTTATCATTTGTTTCAAGAAACTCAAAACTTTGAACAATAGATTGGTAGTCAATTATATATATAGCAACATCATCAAACTTGGCACAACCTATGTATAACACATACACACAAAATCTGTTATGCACTTCATAATTATCAATCAAAATAAACTTATATCCATCATTGTAGGCATAGGGAAAATGGATTCAAGCAAGTTATTTCATAAATTTCTTCAGTAGTTTCATCAAGCTCAACAAGTTTATCAAATATGACATGAATCAAAAAATAATTCTTGGGTATTCTAGCCAACACTTTCTTGTGAGTAATCAACTCCACATCATGTAAATTTAGCAAATAAAATTCTGAACATGAATCTATGAATTTACCACAAGATGACAAATACAAATCAATTGCAGCATTTATATATTAAAATTTACTTACCATGTTTTGTTGCAATGGCAAATCAACATAATTAAATTTACCTTCTATATCGTTCTGAAGTGATGTAGGTGCTGTACAAAGCACTACATGATCCGTAACATCTCTTTCTTGAATTTGTAACCATGGGATATCTCCTCGTCTTTCTCAACCTGCATTTTGTGAGAAACAACACAAAAGGTAGAGATTAACTCGTTAATTTCAAAAATAACCTCACATGGATTATCATCTACTTCTCTCTTTTCATTTGGTGTATCTCTTACACTTAGAAACTAGATGCACTTAGCCTCACATCTAGTGGAATCATACAACTTGCTATTTTCAACTATCTCACATAATTTGGCTATGTAGCTATCTTCTTCACATGGGTTTTCTTGCATCTCATCCTCGATTGACTGTGGGCCAGCAATGGCGCATTTGCCATCAACCATGGTTTGTTGTGTTGCATGATGCAATGCAACATCTGTACACGACACATTAGCCGAAGAGAATGTCACATGCTCGACTATGTACTCTTGCTTCTTAGACAACACATTCAATTGTTCTTTCCGCCCTCTTCGCTCTATCAAGAAGGAATAAGGTTGAAGGCATTGGACGAAGTATCACCTATCATCCCTTTTATAACAGCAAATAAGAATTTGTGCTACGATCAGATTTAAGTTTATGACTCTTTATCCATTGCCATTCCATTAATATATGACATGATGATATAGGTACTGGAACCACAATACACTTAATATTATCCTAAAATTCTCCTAATGAAAAGTGCAATTTTACACTTCTTGTAATGCTGAGATTGCAACTTGTCCTAACAGTTTAGGAGCAAATGCACAAGTAGTAAATATGTGGATCTTGGAGGGCTTAGTGTATGTCCTAACAATTCTGAATTCTAGCTATTGTTTCGTTAAGTAATATTTCAAGCTCGAACAATATGCCTAGCTGCTAACCATAAGATATAAGTAAAGTATATAGCAACTCACACATAATGATAATGGGACTTTGCAACCAAGGAATGATCTATCACAATATTAATGTTAAAACCAAAGCTCGTGTTACAAAAGTACAAGGAGAGACGCTAGCTGATTGCACAAAAATCAGAATTGGGCTACAAGATTTGCACAAACCAAGCAATTTCTAAAAAGTAGCAAGATTCAATACTAGAGCATGCAACCGATCTTGGATACAGAACTATATAAAGTGTACAGTGAGGGATCTTTATTGGTAGCTAGTCTTTCACTTCCGCCTCTCCACTCCCATGTCTTTCTTGGTCGGACCAACCCAACCGGCGATTTCCATGGATTGCAGTTCCGGTTTATACCAGAACGAACTGGTGTCTTGAGCCTTATTAATCATGTGGGTCATAAAGTTAGCTTCGCAACAAGTACTCACACGTTCAAAATGGACTTTGGATGAGGGAGTTTGGGCCATTTTAGTATAGGCTGCTCTGACAGCCAAACCGAATCCAATTTGGATATTTTTCTTCTTATTTTCAAACTCCTTGTTTTATAAGACTTATTTGTGAGAAACTTGTAGATGGAGTCCTTGCCAACCCTAGATGGGCCTTTAGAATAGTAGAATCCCATCCAAACAAGTCGTGAAAAGCCCACATTTGTCATTAATCCTGCTGCCCGCACGTCACCCAATCTGCCCGTGCAATAACTCTTTAAATAGACGTAACTCGGTATAGAAAACTCCGAATCGCGTGCCGTTTGTTCCGTTGGAAATTACACTTGACAATCTTTCCATGTAAGTCGTGTATGTTGAAAGTCTTCGAGTAAAACCAGAATTCACCATAAACTTTGAGAACAGAACAACAACCGATCTTTTCTATGTGCGCCGCTATCTCTCTCACCTCTCGCTTGACCCACATGTCTGTGAATACCAATTGTTTACTTCTCTCATATCTGCAAATAATGGAGTGACAAATATTATGTAGCATTGAATTCTCATATACTATATATATATATATTTAGAGAGAAATAAGTTCACCTTATTTGATTCGTATGCGTATGAGAATATCCAAAAATATGGCTTATACACGTCAGAGAAGACGATCTGAAACTTGAAAGGCTAGAAGCTATGAATGGCTGCCATGCGTAGGATTCCTGGCGTCTATGAAGATTATTAGATTATTCAAAGCCATGACCACAACGAACTCTTCAATAGCCTCTGTCAGTTTTCGCTTTTGCAGCATTCAAAGGAGGCGGCCAGCCCTGACGTGAGTGGAGATCAAGAATTCGATGGCCGCATGAGAAGGTACCGTTTGGTAGTACAGGTTGAGGTGAAAACTCCTCTTATCTTATTTTTCATAAGTACGTTTTTCGAACTATTAAACGGTACGTTTTTTATTAAAAGGTTTCTATAGAAGTTACTTTTAAAAATTATATAAATCTATTTTTTAAATTTATAATAGCTAATACTCAATTAATTATACGCTAACAATTTATCTCGTTTTTATATGATCTTCTTCTTCTACTTTCTTTAGCTTCAAACTAAACCTAAAGTCTTTCTTTCTAGTCGAGCACACAAGAAGTCTGTAATCCTATTAAGGATACAAAGATCAAGCGTACGATCCAACGACGGAATTAGGTTGATGACATGGCGGAATGTGTAGGTGCGTCTCCACGGTCACGTTTTTTCGGACAACACACCCACGCGTAGAACGACGTTGACCACCCGTTTCCTATGTGTGCTGCTCCGAAGTGCGTTGTTTCCGTCAGTGGGCCTTTTAACAAAGAAGAAACGATGGCCAACAGTTGGGCCTTGGGAGAGCAGAGAAAGTTCATTTGTGCACAGGCTTATGCGACAATAGCTGGGCAGAGAGAACGATCTGGTGCCATCGCTTAAAAATCAAACGGCCAATGTGAAGCGATGACATGACAAGCTATAGCTATAGAGTGAGTTTTATAGCAATTATAGCTTAGTGGTATGAGCTATATAGAAAGAAAAGATACATATATACGCTTAAAGAGATAGAGTTATTGATAAACTACTTACCTCATTAAGGTACTGTTAAAAGCATACTCCATGTGAATAATATTTATAGATATTTAGATTTAAAATTTAGTGGATAAAATCATATACCCACGACTTCATCACCAAACACCATTATTGTCTTCTTTTGTCCCCTTCAGATCTGGAATTGACATTTCTTTAGGAAATTTTCATGGTTAGCTGTACTTTTTCCTTGCTAATCCCAAGAAGATTTCCTAAAAAGCTCAGTTCCAAAAGATGGAAGATGGACAAAACCAATTTGCTCTCTGCATCCAACACGGAGCAGACAGTTTGCCACATAGATACATGCGTGCTCATATAAAATTGTAACCATCAGATCGACTGTAAGGAAGAGTGGTTGAGGTCATTGTGAAGTTACTAGTGCCATATAGAAACACATGAGATTGGGATTTAATTTGAAAGAAGAACATCACAGTAAATATTTAAATTCCTGTCTCCTGATGCCTCCTACTCTCTCACCTGTTGTGTAGTTCTGTAGTTAAAATTTGTTTCGCTTGCAAGCAACCAAGCATATTGCTCATTATATATGCAACCGTTTAAGCCGGTCGAATGTGCTCCATGCTCATAGTTATATTTTCAAATCATGTATACATAGTGCTTCAAACATTGGTATATATGAAGTAAATCTTTGTTTCGGAAACAATATATGGAGTAAATCTACCCATGTGGACACATTCGACTAATATGTCCTACTTATAATCTTTTTTCTATATAGCTGATACCAACTATAACATTAATTAACTCCTATAAAGGAACCACGAAGTTAAGCTATGTCATCAGCACCTTAGAGCAGTTGGACCAACTGCTATCTTCTTTTGTTTACCAGGAATGTAGAAAGTACAACCAAGGTTCAAGTACTAAATTTTTATTGGCATTTCAGCTTTGTGTTGGAAAGTTTGGTTTTGTAGAAATGATGTAGTCTTCAATGGCTCTAAAACTAATTCTTTTTTGCAAGTAATTTTTAAGGAGACGTACTGGACATGACAATGGTAACCGCTGCTTAAGGAAAATGACAGCATTTTGGTGAAAGAACGGAGCATGTTGTTGGAAGGAAGGACTTTAGATTTCTTCACAAAATTTGAATGGAACTTGAGGAGAAGGCTGAATGTTTAATTCAAATTTACCTCCTTCTAGAGTTTATCCTTTTGTTGTAATGCCATGATGGCAAGGAGTCTAGCCTAAGTGCTTGTGAGTCTTATTTATATTGTGAACCTTTTTGTAAGGTGTTAGGTCTAAATACTCATATGGTTTGTGGCCGTGTACATCCTATTGGATGTAGAATCCGGGTTTTACCTATTTTCTAAAAAAAATATAGAAAGTTCATTCATTACCAGGCATGCATGAGGCCCAAGATGTAAGACTACTCAGCCCACCGCCTAATCACATGGTGAATTTTTTATTTTTATATTTTTTTAAAAAAAATATTTACAAAAGTATATATTTTTTTGAAATTTTACAAATCTATACTCCCAACGCCCTCTGGGAGGACGTTTTAGGTGACGTGGCAGACGGCCGTCGGCCGCCACTGTCGGGCGGTCGTCAGGCCGTCTGCCATTTTGCAAGTGGCACCCTTGCCGCCATGTAGCAGGGCGGCATGGGTGCCGCCTGAAAAATGACCGACCCGTGGGGCCCTTGCCGTCCTACTAGAGGGCGGTTTTTTTCTGGCCAAGGGGCCACCTGCACAATGACCGACCCGCGGCCCCCTTGCCATTCTCTGGGAGGGCGGTTTATGCCCGGCTAGGGGGCCGCCTGTATAAATGGCGGCTGCCTAGCCGTTGAGGCAGGGTGCAACTTGCAAAAGTGTTAAAAATCGTCCTGTGGGAAGACGATTTTTTGGTGGCTCAGTATAAAACCCCCTCCCAACCTCCAAAAAGTTCATAAAATTCCCAAAAATAACAGAAAAAAAGAAGAGAGAGCTAAGAGGGAAAGCGAACGAAAGTAGCGAAGCCCTGCCAGTTTGCGGATTCGTCTGCAGGTAAAATCTTTTATCCCTTTGCAATTTCTATTTATATTCATGAATTGATGTAGTATTGTACTAGTTACATGTATCGTACGATATGAAAATAAGTTGTTACACTCGTAGATCTGTATTTTTTAGGTCAACCTATTAGGTGACGTAATTTTTGTAGAGATGATAGTTATAAAATATCGATTACATGGTATTAGATGTGATCAGCATGTTGGTACTTAGTTTAACTCTATTTTTTCGTCAACAGTGATGTTAAATAAGGTGGTATTTCAGTTATTTCACGGGCAAGAGAATGTTAGGTATGGTCCACAGGGTGTAGATCTATCGGAGTTCAGTTCAACGGCTAAGGGCATTGATAAGTCAGCTGAGAGAAGTTTTGAGTCAGTGTACAACTGGTTGATACGAGGCTTCCGAGTCAACCCCCGATCAACGCAATAACCGTGTATGTTGTAGTGAGTCGTGCAGTCGAAGATTTTTTTGGGAACTGATGTCGATGGATTGCACTGCCACTTGGAGATGGTACGTGAAGAATGCATTCCAACGTGGTTGGCCACTTGGCATACTTGTATCGGTGTACGAGAAGGATAACACTGTTTCAATGACCGTGCAAGATGATGAACGTCCAAGTGCGATGGGAGATGATGCCGAAACAATGGAGAAAAATGAAGGAGAGAATGAAGAAGATAGGCAGCCAACAGGTGCGGTAGACGAGGGAGAGCTAATCGACACCATCATTGAGTAAATGGATAGGGAAGATACTGATAATGAACATGCAGAAGATGATGAATCGTCCAATGAAGACAATGTAATGCTTGCAGTATAGACCAACGAGGACTTCTCCGGCTTTGTTATCTCCGAGTGGCATCATGTGCCATGGAAGTACAAGGAGAACGAGGTCATCCAAGGGGCTAAGTATGCATATATAGAGGATTTGAAGGAGCCAGTGAAATAATGGGCGGTGTCACTTCAGAGGGAGTTCTGGGTCATGAAGTCAAGTAAGTCGGTGTATGAAGTGAAATGCGTGAAGGATGGGTGTCTATGGCGGGTGTACGCATTCAAGGGTAAATGGAAGGATTGTTGACAAAGTGTCGATCGTGACCGAGCATTTATGTCACTTACAAGAGGTCGAGAAATACCATAGAAACATGACATCTACATTTGTTGCAACAGAGATGTACTCCCACGTTGTGAACAACCTAGGGTACGAACCAAGGTCAATTGTTAGGCATATTGAGTAAAAATTCAAGTACACAATTAGCTATGCGAAGGCATGGAGGGCGAAACAGAAGGTTGTGGAGATAAGGTTTAGCACATTTAAAGGATCGTATGATAATTTGCTTCATCTTTTAGCCTGTATTTTTCAGAGGAATCCGGAGATCTACTACGACCTAAAAGCTTTTCCATCAATTAACCATCGTAACCAAACTGTGTTGCAACGGGTATTCTTTGCATTAAGTGCGGTGCATTCAGGCATTTTGTGTATTGTCGTCCAAGCTCTGCATTGATGGGACATTCCTGACTGGAAAGTACAGAGGACAGATAATGACAGTAGTTGGAGTTAACGGGAACAACCAAGTTCTACCCGTGGCTTTTACTTTTGTTGAGAGTGAGAACACTAATAGCTGGTACTGGTTCCTAGACCGGGTTAAGTCTGCAGTTATACGGATGAGGCCTAACGTATGCCTAATACATGACCATCATGCCGGCTTGTTGCAGGCAATTGAGAAATTGAAGGATGGCTGCGTAGATAAGGGGTACCCACCAAGGTGGTCCGATGTTCGAAGTAGATGGTGCATGCGTCATATGAGTGCTAATTTCTATAGGCAATTTAAGAACAAGCACCTTATGGATCTTTTCAAAAAGCTATGCGCCCAGAATCAAGAGAAGAAATTTAATGAGCTTTGAAGGAGGTTGGATGAGCTGACGTCTAAATAAACAGAGGAGCAGTCCAGGAGGGTTACCCTTGTGGGGCATGAAGCTCCACAAGCTCTTGGATCTCTCCCAAGTGATGGACCTCATATGAGAAGAAGGTCGGCATCATTGATTATGAAATTTTCGAAGTGGATTGAGAATAAACCAAAGGAGAAATATGCCTTGTTGTTTCACAAAGATGGTTCTCGATTCGGCATAATGACCACAAATTTGGCATAGGTTTACAACTGGGTGATATGTGGTGTTCGAGGGCTCCCACTTGTTGGTATTGTTGAATTTATCTTGCATAGCACATGCACGTACTTCAGAAATCGGTTCAAAGCAGCTGGCCCCTCCATGGCAGACAATAATCTTTCTTTTGGTATATTATTGACTAAGTACATGCTAGATAAAAGTAATAAGGCCTGAAGACCTCGAGCTATACCTCAAGGTACACAAGAGCACAGATTCAAAATATTGTGTGTCGACAAGGGCATGTGTGGAATCTACCGTAAAAGAGTTATGCCAGAGTGCGTGCTGAAGGAAGACGGGACCTACAAGTGCTCGTGCCGAAAGCCTACTCTTCTCCACAAGCCATGTTCTCACATTATTGCCGTGAGCGGTGAGTACGGGATAGAAGCACGTAATTTTGTCTCACCTTATTTTAGGAAATAAGCAATCTTCAGTACCTGGAGTGGTAAGATATATGGTTTTGGTATTGCGGGGACATTTATTACCGAGCATCTCCAAGTTATCTACATTCCTAACCCAACAAAATTGAGGGATAAAACAGGTCGCCGTAAGACAAGAAGCATTTGTAATAACATGGATGAGTCAGAAGTGGGTGAAAGGTGTAAACGTTGTTCAAAGTGCAACCAGAAAGACCATACCTACAAGAAATGTCCAAAAGATGCAACGGGCCCGAATGCGGTGGAAGCTGGACCATCGGGTTCAGGCACTAATGGTAGTCGTCCCACGAGTGAAGACACCACTTCAAGACGACCCCGTCCTAGACGTTCTCGTACATTTGGTGGTGCTGCGATGTAGTGTTAGTCCATGTATCAATATAATAGAGATTCTATAACTTAAGTTATCCTACTATGTTGCATGCTTGATCTTTGTTATAGAACGATATGTACCGTATTGTCGTTTTTTATTGTCATGTAATAATGCAATGAACCTTTACAATAATTTTTAATGTGGTTGTTCAATTAACTTTGCGAATCGACTCTTACTTGCTACTTTCACAATAAAGATTACGCTAACTTTCTATTTGCATGCAGGTATGGCGTACCAGACACTGGAGCTACTCAACCGGGGACTCACCAGTCCCACCGGTCTTACCTGTCAGCCGTTGAGGGTGCCAAGCTGAGCACCTTCCGTCCACGTCCTTAACGTCACCTCTTGCATATAGACCCCCGGTTTCGTGAGAGGTAAGAGCTGTACCAACATTTTTTTTCCCACACTTTTACATATCTATGTTTCGTAATATTGACTACGGTGCTTATTCTACAGATTGCATAAGACTGGACTTCATCCGCTGTGCAGGCTAGTCGAGCCCGCACCGGATGAGAGGGACCCTGCGAGACGGTGGAAAGCTAACCGGTCACTTCTGGCAGCACTGGTGGATTGCTGGAGACCCAAGACGCACACGTTCCGGCTCCCGAACTTCAGGACGTGTCGTACCTGCTGGGCCTTCCCCCTCACAGGGGACGTTCTGGGTCTGGTTGGCGGACGTTGGACATCACTGTTCTGTTCGCTTATGTGCAGCGCCTGCCTGGACTTGGTGCGCCGGGTTTGCTACCTCCTTACACTGTGAGCGGCCCCTCGTAGGCGTGGCTGCTACAGTTCACTGTAAGTAACGTATTTGTTAGATTTATAATTGCCCGATCTTTAAACCAACAATGGAACTAACAATAATCTTGCTTTACAGTCTAATCAGCTACTCCCTGATACCGACGACTACTCGGTATGACGGAGCTTGGAGGCGTACCTGCTCTAGCTGTTCGGCTGGGTGATGTTCACCAGCACAACAGGGCACGCGGTGGACAAGGGACTGATCCACTACGCCCGTGCGATCTCCGATGGCGAGGACGACTGTATACCGCAGTGGAGCTGGGAATCTGCTGTGCTAGCGGCGACGTACCGTGGTCTTTATGATGCGTGCACAAAGACTGATCCAGAAGCGATTATCGCCGGTTACCCTCTCCTTCTGTAGCTATGGGCGGCCGAGTAGTTCGCGATAGGTCGCTCTCTGATTAAGCACTCTCCCTACAAAGGGCGGCCTAGGAGGCTTGTACGGGCAGTCGGCAGAGGACTATCCAACTATGGGGACAGTCTGGTGTCGCTGTGAGGTACGTATCGTAAAATTCTAGGTTTACCACTTACGCGCAAATACTGACGTATTCTCCATGTCCTATTTTTTGCAGCGTCGTTACGCCCACGCGTAGGTTAGGAGGGACTACTCCAACTTCGTGATAGAGTTCGATCGCCTACAGCCCAACGACGTCGTCTAGGAGCAGTACAGTGCATAGGCCATCGCGGACCGTGCACCGCTCAGACTCTCTGCTCTTTGCACACGTGACCATGCCTACTAGATTACGACAGCACCGATGGTGTTTGACATCTTCGTCGAGCCGCACTGTCCGCGGTACGTGATGCGACAGTTCGAGCTACATCAGCACTTCCCTGTGCCCGTGGAGCATGTTGTCCCACGTGACATTCACTGATTAGTACAACTGTGAACTTTGTTCTGTATTACAACTCTTTTATGAAGTCTAATACACTCTCTGTAACTAGCTATACTCGTAGGGGACAGGCAGCCGGCACTCTGTGGGTTCCCGACTGCAGGGATACATGGACGACTGGTTGTTGGCGATAAAGGAGGTCATCGACGAAGTCCGTCCACACACTGAGGCCGCTTACCTAGGATACCTCAGGTGGTACTAGCCCCACACGCGCACACAGGTCATGTTCACTCCAGCTGATCCATAGCCACACGTCGTCGCCGTGACATATGTGTACCCACACCGTGACCAGGATTACTTCCGTGCGGTGAGTCACGTTCTTTTTGCACTTTGTCATTTTCTTTGTAGGTGTCCATGGTTCTAACACATATTCACATCACATTTGAAAAAGGCCGACGCTGCGCGTCAGATTCAGGCTGATGTGGACACGGCGTTCGGACAGTTCGTAGGTCGATGCATACAGTGATTCGTGCGGTCGACACGGTACCTCCCATAGCTGTACCTCAGCACCCTCGCCCGCCTGCAGCAGGAGTGCACCAGCAGGGGTTCCAGTCAGCTAGCTGGCCACTCTAGAGGTAAATTCCACTATCCATCGGTTCATACGATGTTTCCTTCTACCGACATGCACCGCTTTACATCAATATGCTTCCATGCAACTTTCGCTACATCGTACGTCGATCCCTTGGGAGCTGGCACGTCCATGCAGGGAGCGTACCACACACGTCCGCAGGCGTAGCAGGGCATGAGCATTGCCCCCAAGGCCACTACAGGAGGTCCTTCAGGTTAGATGCACGGTGCAAAGTTTTCTTTTGCTTTGCAAAATTCCGGTTTGTAATTATTAACAATTTTTTCCACAGGGTTCCACTCTACACCACCGGGGATGTTTGGTGTCGTTGGCTCCTCCGCGCAGGGCGCACACGGTAGCGGTTGGCCATAAGATCCTTTCGAGGGCGACGACTTGGAGGACGCGGATATTCAGGAGGTACTAGGTTCCTCACAGCTCGGAGGAGCTCCACCACCGCAGATACAGGAGCCGCCAGCTGCCACATCCGTGCACGCGAGCCGCACTGGCCATGCCATACCACTAGACCGGCTTCCAGGGCCACGTGCGAGCGCAGGGTAGGAAGACTAAGAGGGCTAGAGGTCACGGTCAGGGTCCGTAGTACGTTGTACCAATAGTAGTTAGCCTATTGTACATATGTTATATGTTTTGTACGTCGTGTTTTATTCATCCTACGCTTACTGCAGAAATTTATTTCTTTCGTTTATGCTCGTCGGTGCAACGATGTACTCGTCAGGGTCTACATTTTTGACGAAACTGATCAAAAATCATGAATTTTTGAGTTTCAACTTCACGATGAAAGTAGATTCCGAGCGATGAAAACCAATCAGTGCATTCGTAATGCAAGGATAAATAAACAGATTTCAACAAAACACACAGGACGAATTTCAACATCGCACGTTACTTGCTTACAAACGTAATGAAATTATCCATCCAATGTGTACAAATGGCATATGAAACGTTTCTAGTTATCATTATTACATGCCTTAGGGTATTTCAAACGGACATCCGACTAGATATGCAACTACTATGTGCAGCATGGGTACTTTCCCTTCCTCACTGTCTCCGGCCTAGCTTTCTTCGCACGTAGTGCCCTCTTCCGCTTCCTTTCCCTGTCTGCCTCACAGGCTTTCTTCTCATGCCGCTCCTTCCTCTTCTGCTCAGCCTCCTACTCTGCTTCCGCCGCCCAAAGATGTTTGAGGCGCTCCCTATGCCATTCCTGTGACTTGCAAAGAAACTCTGCGTCCTCTAGATGGATCTCCGTATCTATCTACTGCACAAAGTCGCACAGAGGCGGAGGAGGCTTCGGTGCCTTGACATATACAAATTTGTTAGCACAAAGGTTAAAATATTTCGTATTATAAGAGAATTTGTATTACCTCCACCGACTTCTTCGACTTCCCTTTCTTCCCTCGCAGCTTGGGCTTCTCCGGGGAGTACGCGTAATTAGCACACATCCAATAACTTTGCCGATATGTGTGATCCTTCTCACTTATTGCAACTTTACAATCATCTCCCTACCAACACATCGGCGGAGGCATGCCAATCGGAGGTCGTTGACGAGTGGACATACCGAACGCATCTATAGTAACCTACATTATAACTAAATAAATACAAGTTATACCTCGCTAGGCTAACCACACTGTCGGAGGATAGAACTCCAACCGCGGGGAGTCTGGGGACCCCCCTTTGAGGTTTGGCCAGGGGAGTTGTCCCAGGACGGCTGCGGCGTCCGGTGGATATGTGCTCGGGCCCGGGGACCCGAGCTGAGAGATGGCACGCAAGGAAGATAGGAGGCGTAGACAGGTTCAGGCCGCGCAGAAGCGTAATACCCTACTCCTGTGTGTGTTTTTCTCTGTGGGAGATGAACGTGGTTTTGGTGTTACAAGATGTTCTCAGCGGTGCTCTGGAGCTAGCCCTCCCTTCGGCAAAGAGAGACAGAGCGAGCGGAAGAACACGAACAGTAGTGACAGAGCGAGCTAGAGAGCGAGAGAGAGAGAGCCAGGACCAGAGATCGAGAGTTTTTTTTTCAGCCTGTGGCAAGGATCCTCTTTTTATCGATCAAGGGGAGTCCACAGTGCCGAGTACCCGGAGAAAGATTTTAGGTATGCTATGTCTTGTCGTGCACGTCCGCGCCCGTTCACTCCCGCCTGCTGAGCCACGCCGGGGTTGGTCTGCTGTAGAGGCCTAAGTCATGGAGATGTGACGACGCACGCCCTCGCCGCCGAAGTCAAAAGTCTCTGACTGCACAGGGAGCCGGCCCACGGGGAGCCGTCACGAGCCGTCCACACGTGGCAGAGCAGGCCCGTGGGGGGCCATCATGGAAGACCCACGCGTGGCCAAGCAGGCGACAGGGGCGACATGCCCCGTCGCCTCGCCATTAATGCGAGCAGTTGGCGAGTTGGTCCGCTCGAGTCAACCTCGTGCCCGGGGCAGAGAGCTCGTCGAGCCCTCCGCGCACACAAGGCGCCGAGCTCCTCGGGGACGGAAAATGTGAGTCCCGAGCCCGGGGAGCGGCACCCGGGACCAGGATGTCTCTGTAACGTGCCCCGGGACCGAGCCTGTGGGTCCCGAGACGAGGGGCGAGAACCGGGGCCCGAGAACATCCCGGTGAGCCCCGAGGCCGAGCCTGTGAGCCCCGGGCCAGGGGACGGGGCTTCCCGGGACCGGGGGCGAGACCCGGGGCCCGGGCATGGAGCCTGTGGGCCCCGGGACAGGGCAGCGAGACCCAGGGCCCGACCATAGAGCGTCCCGGGACCGGAGCGTGAGACCCGGGCCCGGGAAATCCCAGTGATTGTCCCGGAGGCGTGCCCCGAGAAGAGAGCTGTGGGGCCCCAGGCCTAGAGCGAGACCCGGGCCTGGGAAGTCCTATATATGTGTCTCGGGGGCGCGCCCCGGAATCGAAGCCGAGGCCCCGGACACGGGGGCGAGACCCGGGACCGGGGATGTCCTCGGGCCCCCGATACTTGACCAGAAGAAGGCTGTAGCCGGCCGTCGCCGGTGCAGAATGTGGCCCCGGAGGAGCCGACGTGGCCGAAGACCCACGCGTCCCTAGGGTATGTGGGACCCCATTCCCATTTTGCCGACACACACACGCACTCGTAAAATATCAAAACGGAATTTATATTTCAAAAAATTTACCATTGAATAAGGGGTGCATACTCTGATAATTACCATAATCACATATTATAAATATACCTATACAACTACATACCTAGGGTATACTACACATGACTAAAAAAATAAAATATCATCGTCCATATTTCCATCTTCCTAGCATTTGTCAAACTAGGGTTACTCATCTAACAAAAATAAACCTAACTTCTCTCACCAGACCTATCAATGCCCTTAGCAGGCGGCCTCCTAGCCGAGCAAAAACTGCCCTCCTAGAAGACGGCAAGGGAGCCGCCTGCAAAATGATCATCGGTCATTTTACAGGCGACCCCCTTACAGGGGGGCTACCCATAAAAGCGGGTGCCCTTGCTACCGGCAAATGGCCCGATGGCTGTCTGCCATGTTACCTAAAACGTTTTTAGGAGAGCTTTTTTAAAAAAGATCCTTCCAAGAGCGTTGGGAGTATAGATTTAAACATAAAATTCGAAAAAATAAAATAAGATGTGGGTGCTTTTTGTAAATATTTTTTTAAAAAAATTCATCACATGGTAAAGGTGCGTCCCCTTCGATGCAACGGTCCGGCATGGTCTGTTGAACTGGATATTTCCCCGTCGACGCAAATTGTTCGCCAACCTGAAACTGTCGTATCAAATGGCAGGCGAGGGGGTCGTATTTAATCCCTTCAATTCCTCTTGCCCACCATGTTTGTTCTTTCTAAGGAGTTTTTTAGGATGCACCTTAATTATTTTGAGCCATTCATTATAGCAGATCTAAGGGATAATTTAAAGATGAGGAAAAAGAAAAGAAAAAGAAGATCACATAAAACGAGGTAAGTCATTTAGCCACGTAATTAATTAAATATTAATTAATTTAAATTTAAAAAATAGATTAATATGATTTTTTTAAAGAAACTTTTATATATAAAATTTTTGTAAAAAAATATTGTTTAGCAGTTCAGAAAACATACTCACGGAAAATAAGAAGATTTTTTTTCAGCCCGTAGATTGGAACTGAGCCTAAAGGTTGATATTGCTCTTACCACCTAAGAGGCATTGGGTAGTTAATTGCACTCTCAGGGCTATTAGAGACTTTTGGTTGCACGTCAATGTAAGAAAAATTAACCAATATATAATTGCAACAATTACCAGCAATGGTTGCCAGTACAAAAGGAGAGCAGCCGATAAATGTATGCAGTGTAAAGACAAAACTCATCACGGTCAAAATCTAATTTACTTTATGTGCATGAGTTAATTATTTTGTAGCACATACGCATGACATATATAATACGGAATTATTATTATTATTTTTGGCAAGGATATGATATGGAAATTTTGATGTGGCAGTATCAAATATTATGAAAATTTGTTGGGATAGTGTTAAATATTGATCTTAAGTTTTATTCGTCTATTGCTAGTTCCTAAAAACATATAAAAATATGTATGAATTCTCTATTGTAAAAAATGACTTTCCATAAATATCCAGTAGTAATTTCGAATTAATCCTTGCTATACATGGAAACACAAAACTGCTCCTTTTGGACAATTAATTCGTGTTTTCATGCACGGTAACTTACTAACTTGCCATAGTAGATATAGAATGCTTATATGACCGAATTTGCCACAGGCTAATGAACGACTTAGTAGCACCTAAAACAACCCTTTTTTTCTCGTCCACTAAGGATATGTATAATGGTGATTAATAGTAGGCTGTTAAAGTTATCAACAAGGTAAATTTACATAGAATAGAGAGAGAAAATAAGAGAGAAAAATAAATATTAATCTTAATATTAGCTTGACATCGACTAATACCATTTATAAGGGGTAATTCTGCTAGAGAAACAAAAGAAAGATAGTAAAAAATTATTTTGGTACATTAATGATTAAACCTTTTGTCATCTCAACTATTATAAAAAATTAGTCTCTAAATAAAGTAAAAAAAACTATACCAAACTCTACCTTTAAACAACCCCTAAATAACGCAAAAATTCTCACGATCATTACCGATATAGCTGCCATCTTGCTATCATTGATATAGCCCATCTGGTCAACATCTTCTGCACCGCTCAACTTCTTTGTCTGATCGCATCGCATCCACCAACAAGTATTGAGGTACTTGCCCTGTTGCCCCGCCTGATTATTCTCTCATCCTCTTTAGCTGGCATTTTTCACGGGTATCTTCTTTCTAATTTAATTAATTAATATATGTTGTATCCTTTCACACAACATGTACACATACACATTACTATCCAGATCTCTGATCAATTGCTTGCTATATGTGTTAAATACGTGATTCAAATTTTAGCATATAACATATTCAGATTACTGGATTAGTTTTCTAATAGAACTTCTAGTATTTTCCTACAAGCACTCCTATATTTATTTCTTCTATATATATTTATTGTAAACCGCATGAGAAGAAGTGACATTCCACTGTTATTTCCTGTGTTTGTAATCAACTCCTGAGATTATTTCCGGTCGATACCCGTGGTTTTTTTTGGAGCAATTGTGCTTTTGACCCTATTTTCAAGGCTAACTACCAATTTAACTTTGTTTTTTCAACTTTGCTCATTTGACTCTACTTTTTAAAAATGAAGTTATCGATTTGCCCTGTTCCATGAAGTTAAGTTAATGATGTTAAAATCAATCCCAAAATGTCGTTTATACCCTTTCTTATTTAACCCTACTTTCTCAAAGCTTTGTTTATTTATCCCAGTTCTGTGCACTTACGGTGTATAAAATGTGTGATGGAAATTATGTCAAATATAAGTCAAATTTATCACAAATCTTTCAAATCTAAGTCAAATCTTTCACAAATATATCTAAATTTCTGTCATAGATTATATATATATTAATTGCATAAAATTGGAACAAATAAACAAAACCATTGAGAAAGCAGGGCCAAATATAGAAGGGCATAAACGATATTTTTGTGCTGAGTTTAACACCGTTAACTTGACTTCACGGAATAGGGTCGAACGGTAGCTTCACTTTTAAAAAGCGGGGTCAGATGAGCAAAGTTAAAAAAATAGGGTCAAATTGGTAGTTAGCCTTCAAAATAAAGTCAAAAGCACAATTATCTTTTTTTTTTCTAAAGGGTTTTTCATGTAATAAATTGTCTCTATTTATATATATTTTTATAACAACTAGTATCAGACCATTGGAGATTTAATCTACACCACGTCCCCGTCATGTTCGTCGTTCCGCCTGTTCCATCTGTCCGGCGACATTGATTTTGCGTTAAGTTCGAATCGGAGTCGGCATATTGACTCCATCCCGGAGTCGACACCGAAGTCCATCGAGAGAAGGCAGGAGAAAAGGCGGTAGCACGGTTCCCGATGTGAGGACTTCACCACTCCTGCTAGGAAGTGTATTTTTTCACTCGAATCTGCTATGGCCACATGCGAGGCTACCACGAGATTTGAAGATTTCGTTAAGTGCACCTAGAAAGTTTACCGGAGGTTCAACTTTCTGCTAGCTTTACCCAAATTTTATACTAACAGATTCAGGATGAATATTTCATGGCGAGTTTGAAGTATGATCTACCGCTCCTGAACAGTGATATGAGAGTCTCGTTATGATAAGTGAAGATGCGAGCCGTTCTTACAGAACAAGACTCTGATGATACGTTAGATGGATTTAATAAGAGGCTCAATGATTGGTCAGATGATGAGAAGAGAAAAGACCGTAAAGCTATGGCTCATACCCATCTTCATCTATCTAATAATATTTTGCAGGAGGTGTTTAAGAAGAAAACAGCCGCAACGCTGTGGTTAAAGCTCTAACAAATTTACATGACAAAGGATCTGACCAGTAAGATGCACTGAAGAAAAATTATTCTTGTACAAATTGCAAGATGGTGAGTCTGTGGTGAATCACCTCTCAACTTTTAAGGAAATTATTGCCGACTTTAAGTCTATGAAGGTAAAGTATGATGAAGAGAATTTAGCCCTTATTTTATTGTCTTCATTGCCTAGCTCATATGTAAATTTCAGATATATCATTCTTTATAGCCATAGTACTCTAACTTTGCAAGAAGTTTATGATACTTTGCATACCAAAGAGAAGATGAAAAAGATGATACCCTTTGAGAATTCAAGTTCACAAGTAGAAGACTTGGTTGTTTGGGGTAGACAAAAGGATAAGAATACAAATAACTAATCAAGAGACAAAAGTTCTGACAGCCACCGTGGAAGATCAAAGTCCAGAGGTAGGTATAAATCATGCAAATACTACAAGAGAGCTAGACATGACATCTTTGAGTGCTGGAAGCTACAGAATAAAGAAAAGCGCAACGAAAATTATAGACCGAAAGGTAAGAAAGAAGATAAATGTAAAATCATTGTTGCTACTGATGATAGTTCTAATGGAGAGATACTAGTTGCTTATGCTGGTTGTGCATAAACTAGTGATCAGTGGATTCTTGATACTGCTTCCACCTATCATCTGTGTCCGAATAAGGATTGGTTTGCCACTTATGAACCTGTTGAAGGTGGTACTGTGTTAATGGGTGATAACACGCCATGTAAGGTTGTTGGTATTGATTCAATTCAGATCAAGATGTTTGATGGTTGTATCAAAATATTGTCAGATGTGTGGCATATTCCAAGTTTGAAGAGAAATCTCATATCTTTGTGTACTCTTGGTCGTAAGGGGTACAAATATTCCAGAGACAATGAATTTTGAAGGTAACAAAAGACTCTTTTGTTGTGATGAAAGCTGATATTAAAATTGCCAACTTATACTATGTGTAGGGTACTACAGTATTAAATAATGTTGCTGTAATTTCTGATTCATTATCTAATTCCGATGCTACTAATCTTTGGTATATGCGTCTTGGGCATATGAGTGAAATTGGTTTGGCAGAATCAAGAGAGAATTGCCAGATGGTCAAAGCATTGGGAAGCTGAATTTTTGTGAGCATTCCATCTTTGGCAAGCATAAGAGGGTAAAGTTCAACACATCTACACATACTACAAAAGATATTCTTGATTATGTATATTCTGATTTATGCAGGCCCGCTCGTAAGACATCTTTAGGAGGTGCTCGTTATATGATGACTATCATTGATGATTATTCTCAAAAATTTTGGCCTTATTTTCTAAAGAACAAGTATCAACCATTTTCTATATTTAAAGAGTGCAAGGCTATGGTTGAATGACATACTGAAAGAAAGATCAAAATACTTCGTACTGATAATGGGATGAAGTTATGTTCTAAACAGTTTAAATCATATTGCAAGTCTGAAGGCATTATGCGACACTACACAATTTCTCATACACCTCAACAAAACGGCGTATGAACAAAACAATTATATCAAAGGCCCGTTACAAGTTGTCAAATGCAGGTTTTTCTAGACAATTTTGGACAAAAGCCGCTTCCACAGCTTGCTATCTCATTAACTGATCACCCAGTATTGTCATTGATAAGAAGGTTCCAATTGAGGTATGATTTAGTTCCTTAGCAAATTATTCAGATTTAAGAGTATTCAGCTGTATTGTTTATGCTCATGTTGATAATGGTAAATTGGAGTCTGAGCAATTAAGTGTATTTTTCTTAGTTATCAATTTGGTGTGAAAGTCTATAAGCTATGGTGTCCTGAGACTAGAAAGGTTATGCTTAGGGGAAACGTTATCTTTCATGAATCAGTTATGTTACATAAAAATCCTTCTACTAATATTCCTATTGAGAACCAGCAGAAAGTAAGTATGTAGGTGGAGCACTTGGCCTGCTCAGGGCATGTACCAGAAAAGGAGAATATTACATTTGACCAAGAAACACCTGTTATTGAAGATTAAGATTCTTTTACTGTTGAGCAGTTGCCACAACATTCTATTGCACTTGATAGAGCAAGGAGAACTATCAAACAACCTCAAAGATTAATTGAAGAAACGAACATAATTGCTTATACTTTGAGTGTGGTAGAAGAAATTGAAGGTAATGCACAACCTTCTATATATTCTGATACTATTGTTTCTGATGATTGTAATAAGTGGATAGCTGCTATGTGTGATGAGATGGAGTCACTTGAAAAGAACTATACTTGGGAACTGGTAAAATAGCCTAAGGAGAAGAAGCCTACAATTTTTAAAAGAAAGGAAGGTATGTCTCTATGTGATGAGTTAAGATATAAAGTAAGGTTAGTTGCTAAAGGTTATAACTAGATTTCAGATATTGATTCAATGATGTCTTTTTCCCAGTTATGAAGCATAGTTTAATTCGCACTTTACTCAGTATTGTTGTAATGCATGATTATGAACTAGAGAAATTAGATGTTTAAAACTGTATTTTTTCATGGGGAGTTAGAATCTATATGATGTAACCTAAAGATTTTATTGTTTCTGGAAAAGAAAATCTAGTATATAGGTTAAAGAAATCTTTTTATGGGTTGAAGCAGTCCCCTAGACAGTGGTATATGAGATTTGACACTTTCATACTTTCTCAGAATTTTAGAAGATTAAATTTTGATAGTAATGATAGTTGTGTTTATTTGAATGTTGTTAACGGTTCGACTATATATTTGTCTTTTTATGTCGATAATATGTAGATTGTTACTAAAAACAAATCAGAGATAGTAAAGTTGAAGGCACAATTGAGTAGTGAGTTTGAGATGAAGGATTTGGGTGCATCAAAGAAAATTCTCGATATAAAAATTACTAGAAAGACAATCTGGCAAGTTATATCTTAGTCAGAAAGTTACATTGAAAAAGTCCTTTCTCGATTTCATACGCATGATGCAAAACTAGTGAGTACTAATTTAGCTGCACATTTTAGACTATCTTTAGATTTATGTCCACAGTTAGAATATGATGTTGAGTACATGTCTAAAGTTTCATATTTAACTACAGTTGGTTCACTTATGTATGTTATAGTATGTTCTCATCCTGACTTATCATATGCATTGAGTGTTGTCAGTAGATACATGGCTAATCCTGATAAAGAGCATTGGAAAACAATTCAGTGAATTTTCACATATTTACGTGGTACTTCTAATGCTTGTTTGCAATTTAGGAGTTCTATAGATGGACATGTTGGTTATGTGGACTCAGATTTTACCGAAAATTTGGATAAAATAAGATCACTCACAAATTATGTTTTCACTATTGAAGGTTGTGTTGTTAGTTAGAATGCAAGTTTGTAAGCAACTGTTACCTTATCTACTACTGAAGCAGAGTATATGGCTCTTTCTAAAACTTGTAAAGAAGCTATCTGGCTTATAGGTTTGCACACTAAGCTTTGTGGAGATATATCTTAGATTAATATATTTTTTGATAGTCAAAGTGCAATATGCCTAACAAAAGATCAGATGTTTCATGAGAGAACAAAACACATAAATGTGAGATATCACTTTATTCGAGGTGTTATTGTTGAAGGTGATGTCAAAGTATACAAGATAAGTATTCATGATAACCCAGCTAATATGATGATAAAGCCAATTCCTACTATTAAGTTTGAGCTTTGTTCAAGCTTGGTTGGTGTTATAGTGTAGTCTTAGAGATTATTTAGCGTGTGGTTATTTTATCTACTTAAGGTGTTGTTTGATGATTAGTAATTTATATGCTATAAGGAAAATTCATCTCAAGGTAGAGATCGTTAAATACGTGATCCGATTTTTTAGTACGTAACATATTCGGATTACTTGATTAGTTTTCTAATAGGACTTCAAGTATTTTACTACTAGGATTTCTATATTTATTTTTTCTATATATATTCCTTATAAGCCGTACGGGAAGGGGTGATGTCCAACTGTTATTCTCTGTATTTGTAATTAACTCCTCAACAGTGATCATTGTCGATTGCCGCCGGTGATTTTTTTCTGTAAAGGTTTTCCATAAAAAAAATGTATGTCTATTTGCATATATTTTTATAACAATATGAGTATAATCGAACATCTGAGCTCCACACAGCATTTGTGTTCATTGCTTTGTGAACTGAATTTTTCATCGTCTCTGATGTTTCCAGCCATTAATTCTCTTCAGCTTCGAGCTACACCAGCACCCAACTTTCAGTAATGGTGGTGGTCTACTGCCACTGATTTTGCTCGAGAAAATGTAGCTTGCATAAGGCATCATGAGTTTCCTGATGATCCCTGTTTCGTATCACTCTCAAGGTAAGTCACCACTACACTAAAATTTTATCTTTACCATTGTACATCTCTAATCGTTTGCATAATCACATCACTTATTAATTTAATGATTCTGCCAATTTTCCTTGGCTAAGATTTACTAATTAAGTAGTTAGGTTCCCTTACATGCGAGCTTTTTGAAACTATTCTCGAATTGCCTTTGCTACTAGAGAAACCTACTTGAATGCTTTAATTTCTCTATGAAACTTGATCCCACTGCAGTGAAAATCTGGAATGAAATTCATATTGTGATCCTAATAAATCATTCAGTTCACTTTTTTCAGTAGATGAAGTAAAATATAATTATATTGGATATCCAATTATCCAAAGATCTAATTGCAGTTTGTGCAGCCAAAACCAAGATCTTAACTCATTTATAATATTTCATCTAATTTATAGCAGTTTTTTTTCTTTTAGTTGTATACAATCGATACATAGTAGTAGTGGGTTGTAGCCAAGTGCATTTCCCAATGTCTACTTCAAGCTCGTGCAATTGCATATGAAGTCAGGCTTCCAGGTGTTGTGATTTAATTCACTTTGCAAATCGTACTGATTAAATGGAGTTTATATCTTTTTCGTGGCAATCATAGTGATTCCTTGCATAAATCATTGATCGGGATGTCAAGTTGGACGCTTTCTGATCCGGAAGCTTGATGTACCAAGGTAGGAGTACTCAACTATCTATAAAGTGGAAGTGTTGATGATTTAATCAACCGAATAGTAAATGATTTTCATTAATATTTCTGCAGCCCTGTGTTTCTTTCGCTGCAACTTTGGCAAGCGAGCAAATCTTTGGCCCATAGCCTTTCGTTTTCTTATTTTGAATTTTGACTAGAACCACCGAATATATAGTCCCATAAGATGTACTACGTAGCCTTCGCTCACAAATTCTTCAAAGGTGATAAACTATATGTGGCTTTTCACGTATTATTCACACTAATGTTGCATATTAAAAGGCATTAAGTTATGCCTACAATAATGCGTAGGGCATCATCTAGTTCTCCATGTAAATGTGCCAAAAGAGAGCACAATATTTCAGAAGGTAAAAAATGTATTTTAATCCTGCTCACATATGTATTGTGCATATATCCACGCACTACTATAGAACCTCAAATCTTTAATGGATCATTTATGACGGCTCGAAGAGACCCTTACAAATGACTATGTTGGTAACTGTAACATACCCAAATTTCAACTTTTAAAATTAACTAAAATAAATTAATAAAAAGACCTCGAAGGTAAAATCCTATGCATTCTATACAAGGAAGTAAAGTGAGAGGTAGATTGACTAGAGTACATCCTAAAAAGAGGAAGCGCTAAAACTTTTATAGTCAAAATTTCAATTTACTCAAAAACTCACCCTAGCTCAAAATGTGAAAATATAAAATAATGTAAAACACAGCTCTGGAACCCATAATACAAATTCCTAACACCCTCTTTAGGTCAATTGAAAATGGAAGTAATACATATTCAATTGTGCATAAGAAATTATGATCAATTAAAATACTTTAGGGTTGGGTGCATAAAAACCTTAAGTGTTAAATTATAAAAATAGAAAGCGTAATATGACTAAAAGTATATAAATAAAAGTTTGACATAAAAATATGGAGATAAATAATTCATCAACATCTCATGTGCATTGCTTTATTTTTGTTGTTTTTAATCTTAAAGTGCATTTCCATAACAGGATGCATATGCATTTAAATAGTCTAAGGAATTTCTAGAAATAATTGGTTCAACATAAAAACATGAAAAAATTCCTATAAGCACTATACAACCCATTCAGTCCAATATAAATTTTATATAATTTTATCACTTCAATAATTACTTTAATAAAATCCTTCAAATCAGCAAAACTAGAAAAACTAGCTAAATAAATTGCTTAGTTCTTATTTTCACCAAATAGAAATAAAGACTATTCAGGCAGTGCCCATTTACCAAAATGTGTACCATGATGTATCTTACAACTAGAAATTTTGGCATAATTTAATTCTCAAAGAAAACACATAAAATGATAAGTGCAAATCCTACGGAATAAAAAGGGACTACAGAAAACTATGCCGACAAGCCTATTTCACATTTTTATCACATTAAAAATATAAGGCCTCTAGCTTTGGAACATGGCAGGTTAGAAGAACATATATTCATCTACACGCATGAAGTTTTCCAACCCTAGAAACCCTTGGTAGCTCGGTGAAAACATTCACTACCAGAAAACCAAGATTTTGTGACGGTGTTAAATTTTCGTAAGAGGATTAGATACACTCTCACGAAAATTACAATTTTCGTGAAGGTGCAGCAAAGCCCACCACGAAAACATATTTTCGTGACGGTGCTTGACACACCGCCACGAAAAGTAATTATTTTCGTAAAGGTATTTTTTTAGACCGCTACGAAAATAATTTCCCCTTCACGAAATAATATACAGTACCATTGCCTCTCTCTATTTGGACAAGAAAGAACTAGATCCACCGGCGACGTAAGCATTTCAGATGTGATTATACCAGCACCAAAGCACCAGATCCCATCAAAACTCCGAAGTTAAACTCCGAAGTTAAGCGTGCTTAGACGAGAGAATGGGTGACCTCCTAGGAAGTCCTCTAATTTTCGTGACGGTGAGCACCCACCATCATGAAATACAGACCGGGTGGCCTCGTAATTTTCATGGAGGTGAAGACCGCCACGAAAATAATTCGTGATGGTTAACCGCCTCAAAAATAATATTTTCCTGGCTTCTGATTCGTGATTCGTGAGGGGTTTTCCGTGAGAGTGGACTGTCACGAAAAAATTTTCGTGACGGTATTCTGATTTTCATAACGATATTTTAACCCTCACGAAATCTCAGTTTTCCGGTAGTGATTAGTGCAAAACAGCAAACCGGCACAGCTTTCCAATTTCACTGCCATGTGGGCCCCACAGACACCCTCCCCCACCTGGCAGTCATACCACCGCCTAAGACACCCCAGCTGTCCTCTAGGACATGTGAAGGCTCGGGAACGCGCCCAGCAAGCCAAGGCATGGCCACCTTGACTTTGACGTGTTAACTTCACGTTTAACCTCAAAACTTTGCCCTAACCTCTCTATATATCCTCCCTAATCACGTTCTGGCCCATGAAACCAAGAAAGGAAGCGCTTAGCCTCCTCTTCCACCTCAAACTAGTCGCTGGCCACAAGGAAGACGATTGTTGCCACCGCGATTGGGCCGGTTTCCCCTCTTTCTCTTTCATGTTCCCTCTTCTCCTTATCATGCTGAAGACTTTCTATTTTGACTCTATCTCATTTCATGCAGTAGAACATCGGGAATGCGGGTTGCGCCATGGAGGCTATTGGCCATGCTCCCGCCACGACACCGTCGGCGTCGACCTTCTGTTCCAGCCTCCTCGGACCTTCTCCGGTTGAGCCGTTGCGCCATCATCCTCGCCTCGGCTTCCTCTACAAACCCCCCAAGAATCCAGACTAGAGATGCAAGGGTTGGAGAGATCGACCGCCTTGTTCTCTGCCTCTGGCCACCTACTGTCGCCAAGCCGTTCCGATGCCGTGGACGCCGCACGGACCTCGCCGAGTTTATCTAGTAGTGAGCTCCCCTGACCTCTGTAGAACTTCATTCATGCCTAGAAGTGGTCGAGCTTCTAGAATCACATGCATGTGTAGCCTAAAACCCGCCAATGCTTGCACCACCTCTGCAGCCACGTCCGGCCATCTCCGGCCGTGACACGAGCTTCTACAGGTCCGCCTTGAGGTGCTACGACGCGAGATTCCCCACGATTCGCCGGTGGCGAGGGCAAAAAGAGGACAGCGATGGTTCTGTGCTTGTACCAAGAGGCTAGCGACTTTGTTTTAAAAATTAGAATAAACCAAGGCTCACACTGCAAAACTCCCTTCTCACTGACAATGGACCAGTGATCTATGAGTAATTAAACAAAAATATGAAGAACTCTTAATGAAATCCATTTTCAACATATGCTAGGGACTGCTGCTTCCATTCACTGGAACCCAAGGGGCTCAAATGAAAAATAATACTCTCTTACATGTGGACCCGCATATTTGAATTCTGGAAAAAATAACAAAATGATTTTTATTCTTTTCTGTTGAACTAGAAAAGTTAATAAACTTGTAAAATGCATAACTAATTCATTTTAACTCCAAACTGGATGAATTAAACTTTGTTGGAATCACAAAATTATTAACTTTATTTCTATAAATTAAAATCTGAAATGCCTCAAAAATAGAATAATAAATAAAAGTGCATAAACACTTTACAATCTTTAGCCATTTCATGTTAACTCTAACTTTGGTAAATCAAGATTTGATAAATTCAAAAAAATGCTGAACCTTGCTGTTGAGAACTAAAACTTGGTTAAATTTATACAAAAGACGCTTTTATAAATTTGGTGATAGGTAAATGCCTTAATTAGTGTATAAAATATGTAATAACTTCTGAAATGCATAGGATATTCATATTAACTCCAAATAACATGAACCATATTTTGTTAGCTTCATAATATGTTGCCCTTTATTTCTGGAAAGACATTATTAACTAAAAGTAATACACAAAACACCCTTTGAGATTTGTATAATAGATGAATATTTTGTATAAGGTATAAAATGTACAGGAATTTCTAAAAATCATAGAAACTCTATTTTTAACTCTAAATGAAATACACCCAAATGGCAGTAGGTTCACAAGACATTCTTCTCAAAATATGTAAAATTATATTTGATAAAAACCTAGTCCTAAAACACATATATACTAAAATACATTCGTATAGGTACTATATACAAGCTTAAAACTTACAAAATTCATATATCCTGAATAAAAGTGGATAAAATAGAAACATCTTCACCAAAATTCATCAAGGATCAGTACCAACCCACAACATAGGTTCCACACACTTTAAAGTGATTTGAACATTTAATATTATTTTCTAACTAAACGTATTCCCGTATAAGACTTCTAAAATTTATATCTCCGAAATGCAAAATAATAAAATAGAACTTCCTTCACTAAAAATCATCCAAAACCAATACTTATCCACTTTCTAAAGTTCACACTTAGCAAAACATCTCATAGAGTATGTAGGACCCCAAAGCAGGACTCTCTGTGTATACGTACTAACGCAGGATCATGCTAGTACACACTACTAGAAATAGGCAAATTGCTGGCGTCTAGAATAGATTTTCGCAGGTGGTTGGAGCGTCCGCCTGTGACCAAAGGTCACTGAAAATAGTCGATTTTCACAGGCAAATCCAACACCGCCTGCGAAAATAGATGTTCACGGGCGGCTATGTTAGGATGCCCGCCAGCAAAAATCTTTTTTTGGAAAAAAAATATAAATGCAAAAAAAATCCCCACAAACCCTAGATCTTGCCGCCATCAGGATGTCGGTGAAGTTGTCGTCGCCGAGCACCACCGCCACAGCCCTCCCGAGGCCGCCTCGAGACCCGACGGTGGTGGATCCATGCTCCTGTCGCCCTCACGGCCGCCGCCGCCCGCCGTCGCCCTCATGGCCGCCTCCCGCCCGCCGTCGCCTGCATCATCATCGCGGCCCTCCTCCACCGCAGCCACCCGCCACCCAGCACAGCCGCTGCCAGATCCGGAGCTCTAGCAGCACGGCTGGCCTCCATGACCTCCTCTCCTTGCCGCCCTCGCTGAGAACCTCACCTCCGAGCCCCCTCGCCGCCGTCACCTGTCGCCCAGCATCACCCAGCATCACTGCTGCTAGATCCAGGAGCTCCAGATCCGGAGCTCTAGCAGCACGGCCTCGATGACATCCTCTTGTTGTCGAGAGCCCCGCCACCGCCGTCCATCGCCGCCCCCTGCCACCGCCCCATCGGTGTGAGGGAGAGCGAGAATAAGACAGTGTGAGGGAGAGCAAGAGTGAGACAGTGTGAGGGAGAGGTCATTATTTTAATAGTGATTTTTGCAGGTGGGGCTTGATTCACAGTGGCTCCCATCATTTTCACAAGCGGGGTATTGCTATATCCACCTGCGAAAATAAAACCCGAACACCTAGAAAATCGTTTTTTATAGTGACATAGAGTCACGAAGGTAATATCACAGCTGTCGGTGAAACGGGACTGGAGGTCCCCACAGTCGCGGGGACGCGTGAATCCTCTGTCACGTCAACTTCCCCGGGGGCTATATTCTGCACCGGCAACGGGCGGCTACCGTCTTCCTCCGGCCAAGTACCGGGGGGCCCGAGGACCGTGATCACCCTCGGCACCCGGGGCCTCGGTTCAGGTTCCGGGAGCCGCTTCCCGTGCCCGGGCCTCGGCGCCCGGTCCCAGGCGCCGCTTCCCGTGCCCGGGCCTCGCCTCTCGATTCCGGGACCCAGGCACGAGCCTGACTCAAGTGGATCGGCTCTCCAACCACCCACATTGATGACGATGCGACGGGGCGTGACGCGCCTGGCTTCCGTGGGCCTGCTTCCTGTGCTATCGGAAACCTTTTGACTATGAAGGCTCTTTTCACTGTGTAGTCAGAACCTTTTGACTATGCAGGCCCCTTTTGCCACGCAGCAGAGGCGTGCGCCGTCACGTCTCCCCGCTCCATCAACCAAGACGACCAGACGCTCCGTCACATCCCGTCACATCCTCACGTCCCGAAGACTAGGCCGCCCGCAGCCGACCTACCCCGGCGTGGGCGTAGCAGGTGGCAGCAGGCGGAGACGTACGACAAGACAGTGTTTTTTCTCTCTCTCTCTCGTGCCAGGCACTGTGGATTCCCCTTGTGGATGATAAAAGGAGGATCCATGCCTCAGGCTAGGGGGACACACATTGAACTAAGGACCTCTAACTCTCGGCTCTCTACTCCCGAGCTCACTCTTTAGCTACTGTTCTTCTTCCTCAGCTCCGGTAAGCGGGCTGAGCTCACCTTGTAACAGTCATACCACATTCATCTCCACATAGCATACACACAGGAGTAGGGTATTACGCCTCCGAGTGGCCCAAACCTGTCTAAATCCTCCTGTCCCTTGTGTGCCATCCTTTCTTCCATCGTTCGACCCTTCTTCCACCGGACGCCTCGTACGCCTGAGAACCACTCCCCTGGCCGAACCTCAAAGGGGGGTCTCCAGACTTTCCGCCGTCGAGGTTTCATCCTCCGACAACAGCCAACATCACAAAGAAAACATAGCATTTATTAAACAAAATGAGTGTGATAAGCCTTATGGTTAAAGTTTATATTTATTATGCCACGAAGGAACTAAAGAAACAAAGTAGCAACGGAAATAAAATAAACGCGTAGAAGCTCCCTTTAACATGCCCCGGCAGTCAACTAGGGCACGTGGCCTACTCCTTATCTTTAGCAGTGAATTCCTCTGGGAACAGCGGAAACCTCTCTTCTGGAATTAGGAGGGGGATTGCAAGGTGAGTACATGGAATACTCAATAAGTGCACAGGAAAATATGCGTATGCACAGCTGACAAAGAAAGGCTATGGCTATTTTGCATAACACGGCGTTTGCAGTTATAACAATTTATAAACAAATATTTAAAACAACATTTATAAAATAACGGGTATTACCAACCAACCTTCCACACAGGACCACAGAGCTATATTCATTAACCTACACACAGCTCATTCCCACACCATATTTTCACAAACTACCCCTCATATGAAATCACCGAGCATGTCTATGACCACGGACGCGGCTATTCGAACAGATTAGTTAAACACTTTGCAGAGGTTATACAGTTTTACCCACAAGATACATCATCCTCTTAACGGCCATACGCAAGTGTCACACTTCACGTTGTGTGCGGCCAAGGAATCTGTAACAAGGCTTTTTAGAAACCCCGTCTCAACACTGCCTTCTCCCATGGGACACCTTTTCCTCACACAGATAAGAAAGTACCCATGGCTAACAATAAAATCTATCATCTAACTACCTGAGCCAGCAGTGCCAAGACTCGGAATCTTACTGGGCCAGGTCCTTCCCATTAGGACATGTGGTTGTACGTTAGGTTCAGATCAATGGCTTATGAAGTAAAGTCCTTGACTAACCAGGGCAACTTGCCAAATCTAAAGTAGCACACAACATAACGTAGCAGCTTAAGAGCACATAGTTGGCCCTTGGAGCAACTTGAGTAGCACACAACTTAGGAGTAGGCTCACATAGAGACCATACCTAGTAAAGATCACACAGATACATTACCATCTAACTAGGTTCATACAGAACCACCCATCACCCCGGTTCAAAACATTTTTATCCGCCCGTTGTTTACTACACAATGCAACACATGCTATCGGACATATAGCACACAATCACACAGTTTAAATAAAAATAATGATAAGTATATCATTAATCAGGATTATATTTTGCTTGTAAACAACCTGGGGTGGGGCTAAGCAATTCTACTCTACCCTGAGTTGATCCCTATGTTTAACTCACAAAGACTAGGGTGATAAGGTAAAACAGGTACTCAAATAATCAAGGGAGGGGATAAATAGCAATTAAGTCACTGCTTCACGATCCAATAATTCATAAAATAAAATCATGCATGTATTCAAAACAGAACATTTTATAAATTGGGTCCAATATGTTCAAGAAGTGCACTTGTCTTGCTCCAAGTACTATCCCTGCACTGCGTCTTCTGCGGCGAACTGCTCCTCGGCTCCCGCGTCTATACGATCGCAAATGAAAAATAATAAACAAAATAAGAAAATGGCCTAAATAACATCAATTAAAATAATCAATAGAACCAGGAGATAGAGCTCAATTTTAGAAGAATTTTGGAAGAAGAACGGGTTGAATCGGAGTCCGGATGGATGAGATATGGACTCCGAAAGATTAGAATCAGGAAAAATCCGAGGATAAAAAAGAAAAAAATATTCTTAGAGTATTTCTTGGATTTTTTATTTCGGGAAACGAATTATTTTTTTAAGGAAAAATTAGTGGGGCCTACCTGTCAGTGAGATGAGGTATGGTGGACTCGGTGTATGGTAGACTGGCCGACGTGGCTTGCCACGTAGCGACACGTAGGCAAGAAAATGGTGACATGGCACCGATGTGGACGATGAGGTGGCGGATCTAGGGGCTGACGGGGCATTGGCTGCATTATATTGATCCAACGGCCGAGATGGATCTGTTGGATCGGACGGTGGTGATTCGAGGTGGGTCTCCTATGCTACGGATCCCACATGTCGGTCGGCACAGGAGCAAGGCCCCGGCCGGGTGGCCGCCACGGCCCTGACGGCGGTGGCGCAGGGGTGGCGCGGTGTCGGCGTCGATGAGCGGCGGCCCGGGCGGCGGCGGCGGCGCGGGGACGATAGGGAGGAGGCGAGCCCGGCGGCGACACACCGGCCAGAGCAACGGGGCACAGTGGCGTACGGCGTGAGGGCAGGTCGCCGGGGCGGGGGAAGGAGAGGAAGGGGGCGCCGAGAGGGGAAATCGGCATGGTAGTGGTGGAACTCATCGGCGGCAGCGGCGGCTAGGGCGGCGGAGGCAGTGCGACGTCAGCGGCCGGCAGACAGAGGGAGATAGCGGCGGCGGCGTCTTCAAAAAGAGGGGAGCGACGACGGGGGCGGTCATATATATAGGGGGGAAAGCTAGGGCTAGTGCGGCGGAGGCGGCGTGGGCTGGGCTGTTGCAGAGGCGTGGGCCGGCCAATGAGAGGGAGGAGGGAGGCTTCGTCCTTCCTGGCCGAAGGTAGAAGAAGGAGGGAGAAAAAGAGAAAAGAAAGAAAGGCAGGGGGCTAAGTGGAAAAAAGAGAAAAGAAATAGGAAGAAAGGAAAAAGGAAGGAAAAAGGCAGGGACATTTCTGGAAAATTGCAGAATTTTGAATATTTGAAATTTTTGGGATTATTTGGAGGGTTAGGAATGGAATTGAATATTTGGGGAAATTAGGAATTGAAAAGGATATGTTTTGGATCTGAGGAGAAATTAATTAGAAAAATGAGCTTCACTCCAAAACGCGAATAAAGTCCAATTAAGAGCCATACAAATCCACGACGTAATTAATTAACTTAGTCATTTTAAATGCCTTTATTTGACGAAATTTTTGTTATGCTATTTTAGGCGAATAAACCAGAGGTGAATTTTCACAATCAGGAAAAAGAACAGAAAGCGAAAAATCAGGATGTAACAAACCTACTTAAACAGAATCTCAACCCCGAGATTTTGACAGACTTGGGAATAACTTTGGAAACTCTGCCTTTAGGTCATCTATACATTCCCACGTAGCTTCTGCTTCTGTGTGATGACTCCACTGAAACTTACTAAAATGAATGGTCTTACTCCTCGTGGTTCGCTCTGTCGTCTCAAGGATCTTGATTGGATACTCACGATAGGTCAAATCTGGTTGCAACTCCACTGCCTGTGACGGGGTTTTCTCTTCTGGCACACGAAGACACTTCTTCAACTGAGAGACGTGGAACACATTATGAATCCCGGATATTGACGGCGGCAATTCCAACTGATATGCAACTTCTCCTCGACGGGTGATCCGGAATGGGCCTACATATCTGGAGGCAAGTTTTCCTTTCACTTGAAACCTCTTGGTTCCCTTCAATGGGGTTACCTTCAAGTAGACATAGTCCTCTTTTTCAAAAGTTAAATCCCTATAGTGGTTATCTGCTGTCGATGTTTTGTACCGGCAATAATTATATGAGGTTACTCGTGAGACCTAAACTTGATGGATTGCAAAGAAACACAAAATAATTTATCATGAACCACGAAACAATTTAACCTAGTTTAGGCCCACAAGGTGAGGTAATACCCTACTGTTACGTCCGGATTTTTCGTTTTTCGTTCTTTTTGCTGATTGCGAAAATCCACCTCCGGTTTATTCGCCTCAAACAGCTTAATGAAAAATTACGTAATAAAAAGGATTTAATATGATTAAATAATTAATTACGGTGTGATTTGTTGCTGTTTTCTTAATCGGGTTTATTTGGATTTCGGAAGTGGAGCTCATTTCCCAATTTACATTTCCTCTGATTCCAGACTCTAATTTTCACATCCGTACCAATTCCTAGCTCCCCGGAGGTCCAAATTCATTCTCTAATTCTGCAAATAATCCCAACAATTTCAAAGGGGTCTGAATTCGGCAATTTTCCGCAAAGCCCCTGCCATTTTTCCTTTTTTTCCCTTCCTTCCTTTTCTTGTTCCTTTTTCCACTCAGGCCCTTGCCTTCCTTTCTTTTTCTTTTCTGCTCCTTCTTCTTCTACCTTCGGCAGGGAGGCTGAAGGCCTGTGCCGCCGCGCCGCCTGGCCCGCGCCGAGCCCGGCCTGCCCCTGTGCCCGCGCCGAGCCCCGGCCTAGCCTGCTCCTGCGCCCGCACCGAGCCCCGGCCCGGCCTACTCTTGCCGCCGCCGCGCCTCCTGAGCCCGCGCCGAGCCTCCTGAGCCCGCGCCGAGCCACGGCCTGGCCCATGTCGACGCCGCCGCGCCTCCTCCGCTGCGCCGCCTGGCCCATCCCGTGCGCCGCCCTAATCGCCACCCGCCCTAGCCGCGCTGAGCCGCCCCTGTATATATATATATGTGTGTGTGTGTGTGTGCAGCCGTCATCGTTTTCCTCTTCTCCCGAAGCCAGCGCCGCTGCCATCTTCCTCCGCAGCCGCGCCGAGCTGACGCGCCACCACCGTGCCGAGCCGCCGACGCCGCCAGTGAGAATCGCCACCCCTGTGCCGTTTTCCTTCCTCGTCCTCACCTGCATCCTGCCCTGCCGCCGAACCCGCCGCCTCCGGTTCTGCCGGCCAGCGCCGCCGCTGAGCCGCCTCCTGTTCCCGGCCGATGACGCCGCCGCCTGCCGACGTCGGTCTGCCGCCACTCGCCGATGCTGGTCCCGATGCCCTGCGTCGCCCCTGCGCCTCGCCTGCGCCCTGTTTCCCTGGCCGCCGCCGCCGCCGACGCCAGTCCGCCGCCGCCGCCGCTCGCCGACGCCGTCGCCGCCGGACTCGCCGCCCCTGCGCCACCCTGCGCCGCCGCCCAGGCTGTGGCCGAAGCATCTGGCCGGCAGGGACAGAGCTCTCTGTTTCCCCTGGTGGCTTTGACAGGTGGGCTCCGCGTCTGAAGTTTTTCCCTTTTGATCTACACACCGTTGGATCTCCTAATTTTAATCTCAGCCATAGAATTTCTTTAATCCAATCTTACCACATCACCTCACCACTCACCACGTCAGCGCTAGATTTCGTCCTGTCATCGCCACATCATCGTCATATCATCCAATCGGTACACGTACCGCCACGTGGTGTCCACATCATCAGGTCCACCGAACCTCTCACTCTTCTGGTCCATAGACCGAGTCAGTCATGAGCCACCTCATTGACCAGTGGTCCTCGCTTCTTTTCCTCCAAAAAATAATTCAATTTTTGAATTTAAAATCTAGAGAATATTCTAGGAATATTCCTTCTCTTTTACCTCCAATTTTTTTCCTGATTCCCAAACTTCCGGAGTTCATATCTCATCCATCCGGACTTCGATTCGACCCGTTCTTTTTCCTAAATTCTTCTAAAATTGAGCTCTACCTCCTGGTTCAGTTGGTTATTTTAATTGATGTTATTTTGGTTGTTTTCTTATTGTTTATTTGTTTCCTGTTGCGAACGTATAGACGCAGAAGCCAAGGAGCAGCTCGTCGCAGAAGACGCAGGGCAAGGATAGTACCTGGAGGAAGGCAAGTGCACCCTTTGAATATATTGGACCCAATTTGTAAACTGTTTTATTACGAAACATGCATTATTTTATTTATAAATTATCGATGGGTAGTATGACCAAATTGTTGTTATTCCATGTTTTTGATTATTGAATATCCTGTGATACCTTGTCACCCTAGCCTTTGTGAGTTGAACATAGGGGTCAACTTAGGGTAGAGTAGTAAATGCTTAGCCCGCTCAAGTCGTTTTACAAGCAAAATATAATAATGATTAATGATATACTTATTATTGTTTTATTTGAACTATGTGGCTGTATGCTATCTTTCCGATAGCATGTGTTGCACCGCGTAGTAAACAACGGGCGGATAAAATATTTTGGACTGGGGTGATGGGTGGTTCTGTGTGAACCTAGTAAGAGGGTGAGATATCTGTGTGATCCTTAATAGGTTAGGTCTCTGTGTGAGCCTAATGTGAAGCTGTGTGCTATTGTAGTTTTGGCAAGTTGCCCTAGTCAATTAAGGACTTCACTTTATAAGTCAATGATCTAAGCCTAACGTACAACCACATGCCCTAATGGGAAGGACTGGCCCAGTAGGATTCCAAGTCTTGGCATTGCCGGCCCGGGTGGTTAGATGATAGGTTTTATGGTTAGCCATGGGTACTTTTTTGTCTGTGTGAGGGAAAGGTGTCTCATGCAGGAAGGCAGTGTTGAGACAGAGTTTCTAAAAAGCCTTGTTACAGATTCTTTGGCCGCACACAATGAGAAGTGTGATATTTGCGCATGGCCGTTAAGAGGATGATGTATCTTGTGGGTAAAGCTGTACAACCTCTACAGAGTGTTTAACTAATCTATTCGAATAGTCGTGTTCACAGTCATGGACATGCTCGGTGAATTCAAATGAGGGGTAGTTTGCGAAAATAAGGAATGGTAATGATGCTGTGTGCAGGAAAATGAATTTAGCTATGCGGTCCTATGTGGACAGGTCCTGTGTGGACGGTTGGATGGTAATACCCGTTATTTAAAGTGTTGTTTTTAACTCTGTTTATAAACTGTTTATAACTGCAACGCTGTGTTATCCAAAATAGCCTTAGCCTTTCTTTTTCAGCTGTGCATATGCATATTTCCGTGTACTTGCTGAGTATTCCATATACTCACCTTGCAATTCCCTCCAATTCCAGAAGAATGGTTTTCGCTGTTCCCGGAGGAGTTTGCTGCTGAAGACGAGGAATAGGCCGTGTGCCCCAGTTGACTGCCTGTGGCATGTTAAATGGAGCTTCCACGTATTTATTTTATTTCCGCTACATATCTTGTTTTCTTTAGGCCCTTCGTGGCATAATAAATGTAAACTTTAGCCATAAGGATTTGTCACAGTCAATTTATTAATAAATAGTTTGGTTTCCTTCGTGATGTTGGCTGTGATATTATTCTTGTGACTGTGTGTGCTAGCGTGATCCTGGGCTAGTACGTGTATACAGAGGGTCCTGTTTTGGGGTCCCACAAGGTTGGTATCAGAGCCACGTCGACATTAGGTCGTAGCCTTAGTTAGCCTGGTCGTACTTCAAAACCATTTTAAAAGAGTCACAAAACAATATAATTTGTTCCTTCTTTACTCACTGTTTCTTGACTCTTCCCTTTTTGGGAAATCTTCCCCTACCTGCTTTAATTTCTACCGTCAACCGTGGAAGGAGGATCTACACCAGTGATGCTTTGGGTTTCATGAAGCTTCATCGTGGACCAGGGTTTAGCTGTAGAAGTAGCTCTTGTTTTGGGTCGCTTTGCCTGTAGTTAGTAGTTCACGTTACTAAGACGTTAAGGTTGTGTGTTAGCGGCGTTGTTTTTTTTTTAGTTTTTGGTTTTTTCCGGTTTGTCGTGCTATTGCTTTGGTCTGGATGTGCTATTCTACTCCATTAGTTGCCCTTCTTCTTAGAGCTGTTCTCTCCTTTCTAGTACCTCTCTAACGGGCCATAGTTTTATTGGATTCTGGAGCTTCGCATTCGTTTGTTTCTCGGGTTTTTGCTTCTCAACATTAGTTTCCCACCATACCTCTTAAGTGCTCCTTGCTTATCCAAACCCTGGGGTCAGAAATGAGAGCCCAAACCAGTTGCCCAAGAGTGAATATTGAAATAGAGGGTGTAGAGTTCTTTGCCAATCTGATTATGTTAGATACACCCCAACTTGATGTCATCCTAGGGATGGACTGGTTGCATAACCACAAGGCAGTGTTAGATTGTGGAAGTCGATCCATCACTTTAGAAAACTCTAAAGGAGAGGAGGTGAATTTCAAAGCCTTAGCTAATCCCCCTTGGAAAGGAGCCTTAGTGTACCACATGGAGATCTCTAAGCTACAGAAAGTACCAGTTGTTAGAGAATATCCAGATGTTTTTCCTAAAGAACTGCCAGGCATGCCACCACATAGAGACATTGAGTTTGTCATCGATCTAGTTCCAGGGACATCGTCCATATCCAAGAGGCCGTACTGTATGGCAGCTAATGAGTTAGCAGAGATGAAGAAGCAGATACAAGAATTGCGAGAGGAAGGTTTTGTGAGGCCTAGCTCATCGCCATGGGGAGCCCCAGTTATTTTTGTTGAAAAGAAAGATGGGACGAAGAGAATGTGTGTTGATTATCGTTGCTTGAATGATGTAACCATCAAGAACAAGTATCCTTTGCCCCGGATTGATGATCTCTTTGATCAGATGAAAGGAGCAGATGTATTCTCCAAGATTGATCTTAGATCAGGGTATCATCAGCTTAGGATCAGACCCGAGGATATCCCTAAGACGACATTTTCCACTAGATATGGGCTCTATGAGTACACAGTTATGTCTTTTGGGTTGACAAATGCCCCTGCCTACTTCATGAACATAATTGAACAAGGTATTCATGGAATATTTGGACAAGTTTGTTGTTGTATTCATTGATGATATTCTCGTCTACTCCAAGGATGAGAAAGAGCACGAGCATCATCTGAGACTTGTTTTGGAAAAACTAAGAGAACACCAGTTGTATGGCAAGTTCAGTAAGTGTGAGTTCTGAATGAAAGAAGTTGAATTCCTTGGACATGTTGTGACCGCCGCTGGAGTTGCAGTTGATCTAAAGAAAGTGAGTACAACTATCAACTGGCGGCCGCCCAAGACCGTGACACAGGTTCGCAGTTTTCTTGATATGGCCGGCTACTACAGAAGATTCATAGAAGGCTTCTCAAAGGTTGCTCGTCCACTGATGCAATTGTTGAAGAAAGAGAAGAAATTTGTTTGGACACCAAAGTGTCAACATAGCTTTGAAGCCTTGAAGAAGAGTTTGACATCAGCACCAATGTTGGTTTTGCCTGATATCCACAAAGGGTTTCATATCTACTGTGATGCATCTCGTACAGGACTTGGTTATGTTCTAATGCAGGAGGGCAAAGTGGTTGCCTATTCCTCAAGACAACTACGCCCACATGAGGAGAATTATCCGACCCATGATTTGGAGCTTGCCAGAGTGGTACACACACTAAAAATATAGAGGCATTACCTGATAGGCAACCGATGTGAGGTGTATACGGACCACAAGAGTCTAAAGTATATCTTCACTCAGCATGACTTGAATCTGAGACAGAGAAGATGGTTAGAGCTGATCAAGGATTACAATGTGGGAATCCACTACCATGCAGGCAAGGCAAATGTTGTTGCCGATGCCCTAAGCAGGAAGGTTTACTGTAGCAACTTGGAAATTCAAGAGAGCCAATTATCACTCTTTCAAGAGTTTGAAAGGTTGAGTTTGGAGATAGTGCCAGAAGGGTATGTGGCCAACCTGGAGGTCAGGCTCACCTTGGAAGACCAGATCAAGGAAGCTTAGAAGGATGATGCAAATGTCAAAGAAATCAAACTCAACATGAAGAAAGGGAAAGCCATAGGATTTGTTGAAGATGAGAATGGTGTTATATGGCTATAGGACAAGTTGGTCGTGCTGAATCAGCCAGAACTCAAGAAGCTTATCTTGTTAGAGGCACATGAGTCCCGTTATTCCATCCATCCTGATAGTACCAAGATGTATCAAGACCTCAAGGGCAAATTATGGTGGCCCAGCATGAGACGAGAGATGGCAGAGTATGTAGCACTTTGTGATGTCTGCCAGCGAGTCAAGGCAGAACATCAACGACCCGCTGGACTTTTACAACCGTTGAAGGTACCAGAATGGAAGTGGGATGAGATTGACATGGATTTTATCACAGGTTTGCCCAAGACTCAGTTTGGATATGATTCCATCTGGGTTGTTGTGGATCGTCTCACCAAAGTTGCTCACTTTATTCCAGTCAAAGTAACCTACTCAGGTGACAAGTTGGCAGAACTATATGTGAATCAGATAGTGTGCTTGCATGGAGTGCCCAGGAAGATAGTATCAGATCGAGGGACTCAGTTTACCTCTCGCTTCTGGCATGCTTTGCATGAGGCAATGGGTACTCGTCTCAATTTCAGCACCGCATATCACCCATAGACTGATGGGCAGATAGAGAGAGTTAATCAGATTTTGGAGGATATGCTCCGAGCTTGTGCTTTAGCCTATGTTTCTAGTTGGGATAAGAATCTACCCTATGCCGAGTTCTCCTACAACAATAGCTATCAGGCAAGTCTACAGATGTCACCGTTTGAAGCTTTATATGGGCGGTCATGTAGAACACCTTTGCATTGGAATGAGACAGGAGAAAGAATGGTTTTTGGACCCGATGTGATCCGCGAAGCTGAAGAGAAAGTTGCTTTGATCAGGGATAGATTAAAGGTAGCTCAGTCTCGACAGAAGAGTTACGCAGACAACCGTCGCAGGGATTTAACTTTCGAGAAGGAGGACTATGTCTATTTGAAGGTAACCCCATTGAGAGGAACCAAGAGGTTTCAAGTAAAAGGAAAGCTTGCCCCGAGGTATGTAGGTCCGTTCCGGATCGTTGCTCGTCGAGGAGAAGTTGCGTATCAGTTGGAGCTGCCACCATCAATGTCAGGGATCCATGATGTGTTCCACGTCTCGCAGTTGAAGAAGTGTCTTCGGGTGCTAGAAGAAGAAACCCTGTTGCAGGTAGTAGATTTGCAACCAGATTTGACATATCATGAACATCCAATCAAGATCCTCGAGACAGCAGAGCGAACCACAAGGAGTAAGACCATCCGTTTCTGTAAGGTTCAGTGGAGTCATCACACAGAAGCAGAAGCCACCTGGGAGCGTGAAGATGATCTGAGGGCAGAGTTTCCCGAGTTGTTCCCAAGCCTGTCCGAATCTCAAGGTCGAGATTCCGTTTAAGGGGGGGTAGGTTTGTCACGTCCGGATTTTTCGTTTTCCGTTCTTTTTGCCAATTGCGAAAATTCACCTCCAGTTTATACGCCACAAATAGCTTAATGAAAAATTTTGTAATAAAAAGGATTTAATATGATTAAGTAATTAATTACGGTGTTATTTGTTGCCGTTTTCTTAATCGGGTTTATTTGGATTTCGGAAGTAGAGCTCATTTCCCAATTTACTTTTTCCTTGATTCCAGATTCTAATTTTTGCGTCCGTACCAATTTCTAGTTCCTCGGACGTCCAAGTTCATTCTCTAATTCTGCAAATAATCCCAACAATTTCAACGGGGTCTGAATTTGGCAATTTTCCGCAAAGCCCCTGCCATTTTTCCTTTTTTTTTTCCTTCCTTCCTTTTCTTGTTCCTTTTTCCACTCAGGCCCCTGCCTTTCTTTCTTTTTCTTTTCTGCTCCTTCTTCTACCTTCGGCAGGGAGGCCGCAGGCCTGCGCCACCGCACCACCTGGCCTGCGCTGAGCCCGGCCTGCCATTGCGCCCGCGCCGAGCCCCGGCCCAGCCTGCTCTTGCACCCGCACCGAGCCCCGGCCCGGCCTGCTCCTGCCACCGCCACGCCTCCTGAGCCCACGCCGAGCCGCGGCCTGGCCCATGCCAACGCCGCTGTGCCTCCTCCGTCGCGCCGCTTGGTCCATCCCGTGCACCGCCCTAACCACCGCCCACCTTAGCCGCACCGAGCCGTCCCTGTATATATATATATATATATATATGTGTGTGTGTGTGTGTGTGCAGCAGTCATCGTTTTCCTCTTCTCCCGAAGCCAGCGCCGCTGCCATCTTCCTCCGCAGTTGCGCCGAGCCAATGCGCCGCCACCGTGCCGGGCCACCGACGCCACCAGTGAGCATCGCCACCCCTACGCCATTTTCCTTCCTCGCCCTCGCTTGCATCCTGCCCTGCGCCAAACCCGCCGTCTTTGGTTCCACCAGCCAGCGCCGCCGCCGAGCCGCCTCCTGTTCCCAGCCGACGACGCCGCTACCCACTAATGCCGGTCCGCCGCCGGTCACCGATGCTGGTCCCGATGCCCTGCGTTGCCCCTACGCCTCGCCTGCGCCCCATTTCCCCGGCCGACGCCGTCGTCGACGCTAGTCCGCTGCTGTCGCCGCTCGTCGACGCCGCCGAACTTGCTGCCCCTGCGCCACCCTGCGCCGCCACCCGGGCCGTGGCCGAAGCCTCTGGCTGGCAGGGACAGAGCTCTCTGTTCCCCTGGTGGCTTTGACATGTGGGCTCCGCGTCTGAAGTTTTTCCCCTTTGATCTACACACCGTTGGATCTCCTAGTTTTAATCTCAGCCATAGAATTTCTTTAATCCAATCTTGCCACGTCACCTCGCCACGTCAGCCCTAGATTTCGCCCTGTCATCACCACATCATTGTCACATCATCCAATCGGTACACGTGTCACCACGTGGCGTCCATGCCATCAGGTCCACTGAACCTTTCACTCTTCTGGTCCATAGACCGAGTCCGTCATGAGCCACCTCACTGACCAGTGGTCCCCGCTCCTTTTCCTCCACAAAAAATAATTCAATTTCTGAATTTAAAATCCAAAGAATATTCTAGGAATATTCCTTCTCTTTTACCTCCGATTTTTTTCCTGATTTCCAAACTTCCGAAGTTCATATCTCATCCATCCGGACTCCGATTCGACCCGTTCTTTTTCCTAAATTCTTCTAAAATCGAGCTCTACCTCCTGGTTCAGTTGGTAATTTTAATTGATGTTATTTTGGTTGTTTTCTTGTTGTTTATTTGTTTCCTGTTGTGAACGTATAGACGCAGAAACCGAGGAGCAGTTCGCCGTAGAAGACGCAGGGCAAGGACAGTACCTGGAGCAAGGCAAGTGCACCCTTTGAACATATTGGACCCAATTTATAAACTATTTTATTACGAAACATGCATTATTTTATTTATAAATTATCGATGGGTAGTATGACCTAATTGTTGTTATTCCATGTCTTTGATTATTGAATATCCTGTGATACCTTGTCACCCTAGCCTTTGTGAGTTGAACATAGGGGTCAACTCAAGGTAGAGTAGTAAATGCTTAGCCCCGCTCAAGTCGTTTTACAAGCAAAATATAATAATGATTAATGATATACTTATTACTGTTTTATTTGAACTGTGTGGCTGTGTGCTATCTTTCCGATAGCATGTGTTGCACCGTGTAGTAAACAACAGGCGGATAAAATATTTTGGACTGGGGTGATGGGTGGTTTTGTGTGAACCTAGTAAGTGGGTGAGGTATCTGTGTGATCCTTACCAGGTTAGGTCTCTGTGTGAGCCTAATGTGAAGCTGTGTGCTATTATAGTTTTGGCAAGTTGCCCTGGCCAATTAAGGACTTCAATTCATAAGTCAATAATCTGAGCCTAACGTATAACCACATGCCCTAATGGGAAGGACCTGGCCCAGTAGGATTCCAAGTCTTGGCACTGCCAGCCTAGGTGGTTAGATGATAGGTTTTATGGTTAGCCATGGGTACTTTCTTGTCTGTGTGAGGGAAATGTGTCTCATGGGGGAAGGCAGTGTTGAGGCAGAGTTTCTAAAAAGCCTTGTTACAGATTGCTTGGCCGCACACAATGAGAAGTGTGATATTTGCGCATGGCCGTTAAGAGGATGATGTATCTTGTGGGTAAAGCTGTACAACCTCTGTAGAGTGTTTAACTAATCTTTTCAAATAGCCGCGTCCGCGGTCATGGACATGCTCGGTGAATTCAAATGAGAGGTAGTTTGCGAAAACAAGGGATGGTAATGATGCTGTGTGCAGGAAAATGAATTTAGCTATGTGGTCCTGTGTGGACAGGTTCTGTGTGGAAGGTTGGATGGTAATACCCATTATTTAAAGTGTTGTTTTTAACTCTGTTTATAAAATATTTATAATTGCAACTGCTGGGTTATGCAAAATAGCCTTAGCCTTTCTTTGTTAGCTGTGCATATGCATATTTCCATGTACCTGCTGAGTATTCCATGTACTCACCTTGCAATTCCCCCTAATTCCAGAAGAAAGGTTTCCGCTGTTCCCGGAGGAGTTTGCTGCTGAAGACGAGGAATAGGCCATGTGCCCCAGTTGACTGCCTGTGGCATGTTAAATGGAGCTTCCACGTATTTATTTTATTTCCACTGCATATCTTGTTTTCTTTAGGCCCTTCGTGGCATAATAAATGTAAACTTCAGCCATAAGGCTTTGTCACAGTTAATTTATTAATAAATAGTTTGGTTTCCTTCGTGATGTTGACTATGATATTATTCTTGTGACTGTGTGTGCTAGCGTGATCCTGGGCTAGTACGTGTACACAGAGGGTCCTGTTTTGGGGTCCCACACCTACTTCCTGCTGTGGTGTATTGCCTTTGAGGTTTCTCTGGTGAGATTGTTCTGTATATCGATCTGATGATCTCTCTTGCCCCAGGGCTCCCTACCTCCCCTAAGGTTACATGGTAGGAGTCCCAGTCGGACTCGACCAAGGGATTTCCTTTTAGTAACACAACGCAACCGGCTAGGACTATATCCTTTTCCTTTTCATGCAAGGTAATATATGCCGAATCCTATTGTATCCCTAATTACATGATTAGGCCCATCCTCTATCCGAGTGGCCACAAAGCTTTCCATGAGGTACCCGGGGCCCATGGCCTCCACATTAGCTCCTGAGACCTTCATAGTTGAGTCACAGTTGACACCGAGTGCTCATCCTCCTTGGTGAAGATTTCCCGAGTGCCTTGCTCCTGACTACCTAGTGTCCGAGTACCTCTTCTCCAAGTCCTACTTCATATCAGCTGGCAACGAGGCTATAAAGGGCTTCATAGAAAAATATGAATATTGTGCACTGAGTAGGCGCACCTATTAGGTGTAGCCCCTAACTTTGTGCTTAATTGTGAAACAATTAAACATAAAGTCAAAGATCTTTAACCTTTAAGTCTTTTCCGAGTGATACATTTCTCAGAAATTGGACTCTTTAGTATCATATCAGCTGGAAATGTTTTTGTTCAAGGCAATTTAGTTAAGCATGTAAGCCGAGTACCACTTTATGGATTTTGACCCAATATGTGGCCAGGTGTACTTGAGAGATACCTGCATCGCCAATTTTAATGGAGACCGGCTATTGATCCTTATAAGTATATATCCTCAATACCTTTCTAAATAATTCAGATATCCGAACACATGTGTCTAGAACTTAGGCTTAACATGAAGCATATTTGATTATTTTAATTGGTTCTTCTAAAATAGCATCTGCACGGTGATTTTAACATAGCCAACCATCGGCCCAATAGGACATGCTATTTAGGAACTCATATCTTGTGTCCCATTACTAAGCAAGCCGGCCCAGACCAGCTACCCAGTGCAAGCCTATAAAACGGTGGGAGAGCGAAAAGATTCCCCTTTCTCCCCAAATCGCCAAACGTTTCGTCTTCCTGCAAACACGCCAAACTTCGCGCTCTCCACTCCTCCTAGGGTTTTCTGTAACTCAAGCCCCTCTCCATAAATCCCCAGGGATCTCCTCCCCCACATCGATTCCTATCTTCCAGAAGCTCTTCCGCCTAGTTTTACACCCCGACAATGCCGAAAGCTCCATATGACATCCCCAGCATGTCGTTTGGATCGTGGCCTACGTCCGACGCCTGCTCGACGAAGCTAGCCCTTCTGGAGAGGAAGAAGTGTATCCAGCCGAAGGAAATCATCAACTGGCGCCCCGCCATTGGTGAGTCAACCCCTTCTCCAGGTCCCCACGAACTCGTGGCCTTTGCTTCTTTCTTCAACTGTGGACTTGCTCTTCCCACTTCTGATTTCCTCCGCGGTCTCCTTGATTATTAGAAGATCGAGCTCATCCACCTCAACCCCAACTCCATTCTTCAAATCTCCATCTTCGTGACTCTTTGTGAAACCTTCCTGGGGATTGATCCCCATTTCAACCTCCTCCGCTTCCTTTTCCATGTTAAGCCACAGTCCTCCAAATCCAAAATCCAGGTAATAGGGGGAGCAGGCCTTCAACTCCGCAATGAGATGAAGAAGGCATACTTGCATGTTCTCCTGAAGACCTCGCTAAAAGGGTGGCATAAGGAGTGGTTTTATTGCTCCAATCTTGAGCCCTCCTTGCCGCCTTTCTCCGGAAATCCCCCCATGTTACTGGAGAGTTGGACTACTTTGCCGTCGCAGACGGAGATGGTCCGGGTGCAGCTGCTATTGGAGAAGATAGACGCCCTGAAGAACATAGGGCTGACCAGGCCCTGGGTGGCCAGGACCTTCCAGAATCGTCGGATTCAACCCCTAAAGGCCAGGATTCACCTCAGCAACGATTATGAGGGGAAGAAGGATCCAACTCGGGAGTGCACTGATTTCATCAATAAGGATGTCGTCACCGACACCTTACTTGGATACTTCATCAATGGAGTCGTCGAGACTCTAGATGCCAAGAAAGCCCCCAAACCGTACTGCAAAGACAGGCCCTAGCCAGCGGTAATATTTCGTTTTCTCATTATCTTTGATGCTTGTCTGCAACAATTGTCATGAACGTAATTCAATTGAATTTGTCTCGATGTGGTGGCACTTGTAGGAATTCGCCAAGTTCTCCTCAAACCCTCCTGGCCGGTTGGCTAGTAGATCTAGAAAGCGGCCGGCTAGCACCTTAGCAGCCAACCCAACCCCAAGAGGGCTAGGAAGCAACTCATGACGGACCGGGCCAAGAAGAAGAGTATGCCGAGTAAGGTATCTGGCGGTCTGATGATTAAGGACCCCAGCAGCACAGTCCCTGGCCCGACCAACCCTAGGACCGTACCGCCGACAACACCTTCTCCCCAGTCGGCCACACCTAGTGTGGCGCCGACTGGGACAAGTTCTGCACCTCCTACTGCCGTGCCCCATAGCTCGACAGCAGGTGGCGCATCACAGCCGGGTAGGCCTTCGGGCCCCTCGCCAACTACCCCCACCCCTGTGAGCACAGGGGTGGAGATTCAAGACTTCCAAAAGGTATGAAAATCCATAATCTTTAGAAAATCTTTGAGTTGTTTTGCAACATCTTGATCATAGCATGATCTTGCAGGAAGCCAAGTGACGCTGACCCCAAGGGGACAGCGCCACCGACCCCCGTAGCCATCACCGTCCTGACTGGGGCCAAGCCCATAGAGATCCTGCTCGAGCTGAGTGCTGCCCCAGCCCTCGAGGTTGAAGTAGCTCACTCAGCCAGGCAACAAGCTTCACCCAGTCAGGATATTGCAGCTAAAGTCCAAATCACCGAGCCCATCGAGGAGCCAGCACCGACAGTAGATCCAAGACCTAGGACTCCCTCTCCTCCGCTCTCCTCATCCTCAAAAGATGATGACCTCCATAGGCTCGAAGCTCCTCCACCAAACTTCCCCCGAGTGTGCTACTAGGTCACCCCGAAGGGAGACAAACATACCTTCGAACTAAATGAGGAGGCCACCCAAAGGGAGCGAGTCAGACTGATGGAGGCCACCATCTCAGCGTTGAGGAGCATCCAGGTATATAATACATCCAATTGTGTCTTCTGATTAGCGGTTCTTGGAATCTTCTGCTATTGTAACTTGCCTTGTCTGACTATGACACAACTCGTGCAGCAAGTAGTTGATTGATCTGAGAGGATGGGTAAGGTTCTTGCCCAACTCGCTCCCTAGCTCACTCAACTCAACCAGCTCCAGGCCACCAAGGAGGAGCTAGAGAGGACTAGCAAGGAGAGGGAAGACTGGCTGAAGGACTCAGTGAACAAGCTCCGGGACGAGGACTAGGAGAAAATAGGGACCATCAGAGGTATGTTTCCCATTTTCCCAAGTAACTCCGGACAACTTTCTCTGTGTTCTTAATCTTCAACTCTGTTCGGCCGTAGCTCAAGAAACGAATTTGAACAATCAGTCCCTTGAGATTGAATGCCTGAATAAAGAGCTAAAGGAGCTCGAAAAGACGAAATCCAAGGTTGACACCGAGTATGCAAGTAAGTCGCATATCTGCCCTTGTACTCTGCCCGACTAGATATCCAAATTTGTTGATGCTTCTTTTCTGTGTGATCAGCCTTCAAAGCTAATTCGCAGATCCAATTTGGTGCCTTTGCTGAGGAGATAAAAGTGATAAAGGAATCGTGGAATATCATAGTGGATTCCACGAGGACTTTATTAGATATTATGCAACCAGGCCTGGCCAGACCCAGCTCTAGTTCCATCTCCCAGGTGGCACAACATCTTGAAGAGGCTCTAGCCCTTCTGAAGAAGTACTCTTCTGATCGCGTCGCTGTGGGTATCGCCCAAGCACTAGCCATGACGAAGTCTCTCCACCCCACGAGTAGATATCGAGGCGGTCGGTGAGGGCTTTGCTGAGGGCACTACCCCAGAGGATGGCTTGGAACTGGTTAGCCAAGTTAGGCCTACCACTGAGGCAATCGCCGAAGATCTGCCATTGTAAGCATGAACCTTTTAAGTAGTCGGTGTTTAAGGAAGACAAAAACAATGTGTAAATGCTGTAAATGCTTTTGGTGTTTGTTGAAATTTCTTGCTGAGTACTTGTTCTATTTTGGCCATCATTAGTTTTACCCGACTTGCTAATTCATGCCGAGTGATCTGAGATCAACTTTAAAAAGTGTTCACCCCGTGGGACTATACTCGGCAGAGCTTAGCATAATCGTTATAAAACTTCATGACTTAGACAAAACAAGTTTGAGCTTTATGAATAACAGAAGACATGTTATCATCATGTAGCCCCCGACTCACTTCTCGGTTGAAACAAGCGGTGTAGTGAGTCAGAGTGACAAACTTTATTTATATATGAAAGGAGTACAAAATTCAGGTATAGAAAGGACATAGCTGTTCTATGTTCCATGAGTTGTTGACTAGGACGCCGTCTTCTGTTTTTAGTCGGTAGGCACCCAGACGTCTCACCTCAGCGATAATGAACGGCCCCTCTCATAAGGGAGATAATTTATGCTTGTCTTTGGTGGTTTGAATTTTTCTCAAAATGAGATCTCCCACTGAAAAGGAGCGGCCACGAACATTACGACTGTGATAATGACGCAGGCCTTGAAGGTATCTTGCTGACTAGATAGTTGCGATGTCCCTTACTTCTTCCAACTGATCTAACTAGACCAGTCGGTCTTTGTTTGACTTGTGTTCTTAGTGGGCCCGAACACGCGAAGAGCCGAACTCCAACTCGGTTGGTAACACAGCCTCGGCACCATAGATTAGGAAGAAAGGGGATTGTCCTGTTGCCCGACTAACCATGGATCGTAGAGACCAGAGAACGGATGGGAGCTCTTGCACCCACCGTCCTGCATATGGTTGTAATCAGTCGAACACTCTAGTCTTGATACCTTGTAAGACCATGCCGTTTGCACGTTCGACCTGCCAATTGCTTCGTAGGTGTGCCATCGAAGCATAGCAGACCTTGATGCCAAAATTGTGATAGAAATCTTGAAAAACGGCACAAGTGAACTAAGTGTCGTTGTCCGTTATGATGCGGTTGGGAACTCCAAATCGGTATATGATCCTCATGATGAAGTCTTTTGCCCTTGCCGCTGTTATGGTAGCAATGGGTTTTGCTCAATCCACTTTGTGAACTTATCCACTGCGACAGACAAGTGTGTGAACCCTCTTGGTGCTTTTTTGAACTTCCCAACCATGTCAAGCCCCCAAACTGCAAAGGGCCAAGATATCGGAATTGTTTGTAATTCTTGAGCTGGTAGATGTGTTTGCCGAGCAAAGAACTGGCATCCCTCACATGTCTGAACTATGTCTTTTGCGTCAGTAACTGTAGTCGGCCAGAAGAATCCTTGTCTGTAAGCCTTTCCAACTAACGTCCTTGATGCAGCATGGTTGCCACAAATTCCTAAGTGAATGGACTGCAGAATCTGCTTGCCCTCCCTGGATGTGACACATCGCATAAGGATTCCGGATGCGCTTCGATGATAGAGGTCTTCACCGACTACCAGAAAACATTTGCTTCGACGTTTGATCCGCTCATCTTCACTGCGGTCTTCTGGGAGCTCATCTTCCAGAAGGAAACGAATGATTGGAGTCCGCCAATCTTGAGAGATGATTAGCACTTCTTTTGTTGCCGGGGTAGGTTCAACCCCTGACTGCTCTAGTACAGGCTTCTTTTTGACTATTGGCTCCAACAATTGCTCGACAAAAATTTCAGTTGGGACGACTTCTCGCTTGGATCCCATATTGGCTAGCTCATTTGCAGCTTCGTTGTATTGGCGTAATACATGTGTAATCTCCAGCCCGTCAAACTTGTTTTCCAGCTTCTGTACTTCTTGACAACACGCCACCATGTTGTCGTCTAGACACGTCCCGTCTTTCATAACCTGGTTTACCACGATTTGAGAACCCCCGCAAACTACCAGTTGGAGGATGCCGAGTGATATGGCGATGTGGAGCCTGTGGATAAGCGCCTCGTACTCAGTGACATTGTGAGATGTTGGAAAATATATCTAAAGGACATATTTGAGTTTTTCTCTAATGGGTGATGTCAGAGCGATGCTAGCCCCTGCTCCACCGATCCATAGAGAATCATCGAAGTACATCGTCCAGTATTCTAACTCTTCTGTTGATGTAGCTATCTGAACTTTTATCCACTTGGCCACAAAGTCGGCAAGTGCTTGTGACTTTATTGATGTCCGTGGCTGAAAGATAATGTCAAACGCCATCAACTCGAGCGCCCAGTTAGAAATTCTGCCAATGGCTTCGCGATTGTGTAGGACGTCCACAAGTGGATAGGATGTGACGATTGTCACTTGATGCGACTGAAAATAGTGCACCAACTTCCGGATAGTTATGAGCAAGCCATATAGCAGATTCTAGACTTGGGAATATCTCATCTTGGATTTGCTTAGGATTTCGCTGACAAAGTAAACCGGCCTTTGAACTTTTTGGATATGGCCTGGCTCTGCCTGCTCGACTACCAACACCGTGCTGACTACTTGAGTAGTTGTCACCAGATACAACATGAGTGGTTCCTGGGGCATTGGTGACGCCAACACGGGTGGTGATGTGAGGAACTTCTTGAAGTCTTCGAAGGCTTGTCGAGTTTCTGGTGTCCATTGAAAATTGTTGACTTTCTTCAATAATTTGAAAAAGGGCATACCCCGTTCACCAAGTCGGGACATGAATTGGCTGAGTGCCGCCATGCAGTCGGTCAGCTTCTGTACATCCTTCTAGCTAGTCAGGGGCACCATGTTCATTATTGCGTTGATTTTCTCTGGATTTGCCTCGATGCCGTGTTGTGAAACGATGAAGCTGAGTAGCTTTCACGAAGGTACTTCAAAGACGCATTTTTTGGGTTCAACTTCATCTTGTATATCCGAAGGCTTTGAAAAGTTTCTGCCAAGTCGGCGATGAGGTCCTCCTTGACTTTGGTCTTGATCACCACGTCATCAACATATGCCTCCACATTGCGCCCGAGTTGAGTGTGAAAACACCGTTGGATATCACGTTGATACGTTGCTTCAACGTTTTTCAACCCGAACGGCATAGTGATATAGCAGCATGCCCCAAATGGAGTGATGAAAGAAGTCTTCACGTAGTCCTCCTCCTTTAGGTTGATTTGATGGTATCCCGAGTAACAGTCAAGAAAACTGAGTAATTCGCATCTCGCAGTTGAATCGACCACCTGATCTATTCTCGGTAGATCAAATGGATCTTTGGGACACTCCTTGTTTAAGTCAGTATAGTCAACACACATGTGCCATTTATCATTCTTCTTTCGGACCAGGACTGGGTTGGCCAGCCAATCTGGGTGATAGACCTCTTTGATGAACCCTGCTGTTAGGAGCTTCGTTATCTCATCCTGAATAGCATCTTTGTGGTCTTGTGCGAAGCGCTGTAGTCGTTGCTTAACTGGTTTGGCGTCCGGCTTGACGTTTAGGGAATGCTCGATCACATCCCTTGGTACACTAGGCATGTCGGAAGGCTTCCAAGCAAATATACCCCTGTTTGCTGGAGGAAGGTGATGAGCGCGTCTTCCTATTTGGGGTCGAGTTCGGTCCCGACGAGCACAGTCTTGGTGGGGTCGGAAGGATCCAGGGGGATCTTCTTTGTTTCTGAGTCCACTGAAATTCCCGACTTGACTACTTTCTTCGCCGGGACTTGATCGTCCTCGTTTGCAGTTGTTGTAGTGTGGAGGCCATGGGCCCCGGGTACTTCATGAGAAACATTAAGGCTGCTCAGACAAAGGATGGGCCAAACCTTGTAATTAGGGACACAACAGGACTCGGCATACATTACCTTGTACGACAAGGAAAGGATATAGTCCTAGTCGGGCACGTTGTATTCCTAGAAGGAAATCCCTTGGTCAGAGTTCGACTGGGATTCCTACCTCCTAACCCTGTCTCCTCGGTATATAAGAGGAGGTAGGGTGCCCCCTTGAGGGCATAGCGAAATCTCACCAGAGAAACCTCAAATTCCATACACAACAGCTGAAAGTAGGTTATTACTTTACCTTGAGGGCCTGAACCAGGATAAATCACCTCGTGTTCCTTTGCAATCCATCAAGTTTAGGTCTCACGAGTAGCCTCATATTCTTATTGCTGGTGTAAAACATTGATAGTTGGTGCGCTAGGTAAGGGCTTCGGCGAGATCATCTTCAACAAGCCTAATGGATTCAATCACCGCAGTTGACGGCATTAACTTCTTCCCCGGGCAAACAATCAGCTTCGGGTGCCTCGACTTCATCGCCAATGAATTCGGCAACCTTACCCTGTCCGACTCGGATCCAATCCGATCGGCTAGGGACCAAGCCGACTCCGCGCCAGTCAGCCTACGCAAAGCTGCAGCGATCTTCGGCGACATGTTGCGGCGATCTCCAACATGCCTGAATCTAGGGACAACTCTTTCTTTCGATGTTCGACTCGGACTCGGTCTTGAGCCGGTCGAGATCGGGCTAAGAGAGAAGGAGATCGCCAATCTCCCGTTCAGACTCAGCAATGCCGCGGATAACTTCAATCAACATCTAACACGGCAGACCCAATCCCCTAGAGTTCAACTCGGATACGGCTCAGAGCCGCTCAAGATTGGATCTAGGGAGGTCGGGGTCGTTATTACCCCCCCCCCCTCAACTATTCCGACTCCGACTCTCAGTCAGACAACACTTCGGCGAGCTTTTCTCCACCATGTGAAGTCTTCTTGGCGTCCAAGGGCTCAACTCCTACTTAAGAGGCACGCCGACTACGCAATTTGCAAGAAGAGGAAGCCGGCTGACTACGTGAACAACAGGAGGAAGACGCAAGACACTTGTAGGCTGAGTGTGATGCTCGCAACGACAATCTGCGCATGGCTGGGCGGATTGCTCAATAGGAAATCCTCCAAACCCAAGTCGGCGACCACAACGTCTTCGTAACTCCTCAACAGAACGTTGTGGCCACTGCAACCATACTAGATACATTGCAGTTCGGGCCTAATCACTAGGCCACCTCGACGAAAGGAATGATTAAAGCCATGATTACCGCTACTGCATGCCAGCAGAATCAACAGTCAAGTGACAATCTCATACCGTCCAACAGGGCAGCTTCTCCAACGGTGATCTCTTCTTCCTCAGCACAACGCCGAGCGGCCGGCTCTAGTCAGCCGCACACAGAGTCATGCCACACGTCACTTGGCAACCACAATAATGACCGATGGCGCCGACATCAAGATGACCGTCGGGATAACCAGGATATCCGAGGCTGACTACGACATGATCTTCGGCAAGACATCAACGCACGACACCACGAACGCAAGGAAGACGAGCATCGCCAGCTAGAAGACGAGAATGAGCGCTTCGGCCTCCATCATGAGCGGTTTCACTACTGTAGTCAGAGCCAGAGTCCTCACATAGATGAAGGAATACCAGCCTTCACCCATGAGCTGCAACAAGTCGACTGGCCTTAGGCTTCAAGCCGACTGGAATTAAGAAATATGATGGGAAGACCAACCCTGAGTCCTGGCTCACAGTCTACACTCTAGCAATCCGAGCAGCTGGAGGAGATCATAAGGCCATGGCTAACTACCTCCCGGTCGCTCTAGCCGACTCGGCGAGGACATGGCTAACAAGACTTCCTAAGAGATCAATCGGCTCCTGGGGAAACTCCAGGAACGCTTCATTGCCAATTTCTAAGGAACGTACAAGAGGCCATCTTCCGAGTATGACCTGTATCAGTGCCATCAAAGGAAGAACGAGTCTCTTCATGATTTCATCAAGAGGTTTTCAGAGAAGAGGAATTCAATCCCAAGATTAAGGATGAGGTCGTCATTGCCGCCTTCTGTAAGGGAGTCAGAGACACCCCATTCATTGCCAAGTTTACTCAGAAGCCTCCAAATTTTGTCAAGGCCCTATTTGACATGGCCAACAAATACGCTGACTCGGCCGATGCAGTTGCGAGGCCCTGGACGACAAGAAGGAGCCCCGATAGAAGGACAAGAAGGACAACGATGAGCCAGCACAAAACAAGTCCGACAACTGCAAGCGGAAGTCGGACAATGTGGGGGCTACTGTTGAGCGTACTCGGTCGCGACCCCAGAGGATAGACGAGTACCAAAAAGTGATGAATGGGCCATGCCCTTTCCACCCAAAGGGCAAGCACGTGGGTAAAGACTATTTCATGCTCAAGAAGTTTGCTTCCGAGTATACTTCAACATCTGGCAGCAATAAAGACAAGGACAAACTAGATCCAGGCACAACCGGTGACTACCAAGATCCCCAAGCTGAGCTCAACCACATCTTTGGAGGGCCAAGTGCATACGAGTCCAAGAGCAAGCAAAAGCTCACAACACACGAAGTTAACTCGGTCTCTGAAGATGCCCCCTAGTACTTGTGTTGGTCAGAAACGCCAATCACGTTTGACCGCGTGGATCACCCTGATCGTGTCACTCATCCAGGACGCTATCGACTAGTCCTGGACCCGGTCATCAGAAGCATCAAATTGAAGAAGGTTCTCATCGACAGAGGAAACCTCTCAACATTCTATTCGCCAAGACACTCGACGAGATGAAGATCCCTCACTCCGAGCTACAGCCGAGTACAGCGCCCTTCCACGGGGTAATCCCCGGCTTGCCTTCCACTCCACTCGGACAGATAACTCTGCTAGTTACTTTTGGCACGTGGGATAATTTCCGCACCGAGAACATCTGCTTCGAGGTTGTCGACTTCGAGACCACGTATCACGCCGTACTTGGACGGCCAGCACTAGCCAAATTCATGGCAGTGCCGCATTATACATACATGATGCTCAAGATGCCAGGACCAGCTAGAGTGCTTTCCCTTCGCAGCGATGTCAAGCAAGACTTCACCTACGATAAGGAGAGCTGTGAGCTGGCCCAATCCCAAGAAGCAGCAGTCGGGTGCAACAACATCCGACTAGCCGCTACAACAGCAAGCGCAGACGATCAAGTTCCGGCAAAAAAAGCAGCTAAGTCGGGAATCTCAGCGGTGTTGATGTTTTACACCGGCAATATGAATATAGGGCTACTCGTCGGATCGAAACTTGGTGGACTGCAAAGGAACACGGGGAGTTTATACTAGTTCAGGCCCTCGATGTGAGGTAATACCCTACGTCCAGTTGTGGTGTATTCCTTTAGGATGTATGGTGGTTCTGATGAACTTGATGGATCTGCCCTCAGGGGGTGCCCTGCCTCCCCTTATATACTGGAGGACAGGGTTACAAAGTCGGAGTCCCAGCCGGACTACGGCCAAGGGATCTCCTCTTAGAGATATGTCCTGCCTGACTAGAACTATATATTCCTTATCGTACAAGGCTAAGTCTGCCGAGCTCTATCATATCTCTAATTACAAGGCTAGGCCCATCCTCTGTCCGAGTGGCCCATATGTTTGTCATGAGGTACCCAGGGCCCATGGCCTCCACAGCAGCCTCTGAGACCTTCATAGTTGAGTCATAGCTGATGCTGAGTGCTCATCCTCCACGGTGAAGATTGCCCGAGTGCATTGCTCCCGAGTACTCTTTATCCGAGTGCTTCTTCTTCCCGAGTCCTACTTCATATCAGCTGGCAACGAGGCTATGAAGGGCTCCATGTAGAAGTATAAATAGTGTGCGTCGAATAGGCGAACCTATTAGGTGTAGCCCCCGACTTTGTGCTTAATTGTGAAACAATTAAACATAAAGTCAAAGATCTTTAACCTTGTAGTCTTTCCCGAGTAGTATACTACTGGTATATGAGACTCTTCAGCATCATATCAACCGAAAATATTTTATAGTCTTTCCCGAGTAGTATGTCACTCGGAAATTAGACTCTTCAGCTTCATGTCAGCTAAAAAAATATTTATAGTCTTTCTCGAATAGTATGTCACTCGGAAATTAGACTCTTCAGCGTCATGTCGGCTGGAAAAATATTTGCTCATGGCAATTGTTGGCTAAGCTTGTAAGCTGAGTACCACTTTATGGATTTTAATCCAATATGTGGTTAGGTGTACTTGAGAAATACCTGCATCCCCAATTTTAATGAAGACCAGCTTGTGACCCTTATAAGGATATATTCTCAATATTTGGTGGATAATACAGATACTCGAACACATGTGTTCAGCAATTAGGCCTTCATGAAGCATATCTGATTATCCAATCGATTCCTGTTGGTAGCACCAGTACTGTGATTTTAACACAGCCAGCGAGCGGCCCACATTGAGCTGCTACTGTAGAAACTCATATCTTGGTGGCCCAGTACCGAATTTGCAGGCCCAAGCACACTTATCAATACAGGCTCTATAAAGGCGGGGAGAAAGAAAAGATTCCCTCATCTTCTCCAATCCACCAATCGTTTCGTCTTCCAGCTTCCGCGCCGAAATTTCGCCCCTCGCCTCGCTAGGGTTCGCCATTGCTAGCGCTTCCCCCTTGAAACTCGGGCGATCCCGCTCCTCTGCGTCCATTCCAAGTCCTCAATCGCATTTCCCCCAAATTTCCTCGCCTTGAGCCATGCCGAGAGCGTCAGAAATCCCGGAGATGACTGATGAGTCTTGGCCGACTTCAGATTGCGGGTCGACTAAGCTGAACTATCTGGAGAGACAGTTGAGACTGCAGAGCCGTGAGGTCATCAATTGGCGTCTGGCGGAAGGGGAATCAATCCCGGCACCCCAAGGTGATGAGACTGTAGTTTTTGCCTCTTTCTTCGACTGAGGCCTTTCTCTTCCATCTTCAAATTTTCTTCGCCAGCTTCTTGCCTTCTACGACCTAGAGTTGGTGAATCTAAATCCCAACTCGATCTTGCAAGTCTCTATCTTTGCAACGCTTTGTGAGTGTTTTCTGGGTATGGAGCCCCATTTGAATCTGTTTAGATATTTGTTCCACATCAAACCCCAGCCCTCCAAGAGCAAAGTCCAAGTGATTGGGGGGTCGGTATCCAGCTCAGGAGCGAGATGAAGAAGATTTATATCCATGTCCCCTTGAAATCCTCCCTCAAAGGCTGGCATAGGGAGTGGTTTTATTGTTCTAATCTTGAACCACGCCTCCCCCTTTTCACTGGTTTGCCTCCAGAGGTCGTGCCCAACTGGTCATCTGTGCCTAGTTTTGAGAAAATGGGCCAAGTATACATGCTGATTAATAAGATTGATAAGCTGAAGGGCTCCGGATTAACTAGTCCATGGGTGGCCAGGCATTTCTTGACTCGCCACATCAGGCCACTAAAACTGAGGAGCCACTTCGGCTAGGATTATGAGGGCAAAAACGATCCTAGCCAAGAATATCCTGACCTGACTGACAAGAACATGGTGACCGACATCCTGCTCGATTATTTTGCCAGCGGGTTGGTCGAGATAGAAGATGCCGAGCGTGCCATGCCGGCTTACAGCCTAAAAAGGCCTCGTTCGGAGGTAACTCTTGCTGATGTTAACTTACTGTCCATCTGTGATGAATACTTGTAGATGTGTATCCAGGATAGCTCTGCAATGTGTGATGTATGCTGTTAAACTGCTTGCAAGCATGTAAGGAGTTTGACGAAGACTCCCAAACTTTGTCGGCCGTGAAATCGAAGAAAAGGCCGTTGAGTCCTTCCGCTGCCCAGCCCAGCTCCAAGAGAGCGGGGAAGAAACCTGTCGAAGATCCAGGCAAGAAGAGGATTAGTAGGCCGAGTGCAGCAACCGAGAGCCTGAAGATTAAAGACACCGCCAGCGCAGCTCCCAGGCCGCCGAGTTCAGGGCCTAGATCGGCACCACCAGGCTCAGCAACATCGAGCCCAAGGATGGCACCGCCGAGTACAAGGTCGTCAACAAGCCATAAGGCGATGCCACCGAGCAACCCAGCGCCCCAGCCGACCGTGCCAGAAACCGGGCTGACTAGGATGAGGACACCACCGTCGACTGCCGCGCCATCCAGCCCGATAGCCGGCAGCCCTCCACTGCCGACAGCTGGAACCCCCGGATGGAAGTACAAAACCTCCAAGAGGTAAGTAACTTTTGGATTTCTAAAAATCTTTTTTAGTATAGTAATATCTTGACATCTGACTCATCGTGCAGGAAACGAGCCAATATCTATCGATGTTTTACACCGGCAATATGAATATGGGGCTACTCGGCAGATGGAAACTCGGTGGATTGCAAAGGAATAGGGAGAGGTTTATACTGGTTCAGGCTCTCGATGTGAGGTAATACCCTACGTCCAGTTGTGGTGTTATTCCTTTGAGGATTTGTGTCGATCTATGATCTTCTGTGTTGTTCTCTGCCCTTAGGGGGTGCCCTGCCTCCCCTTATATACTGGGGGATAGGGGTACAAGGTAGGAGTCCCAGCTGGATATGACCAAGGGATCTCCTTTTAGAGATACAATTTACTTGACTAGGACTGTATATTCCTTATTGTACAAGGCAAAGTCTGCCGGGTGCTACTATATCTCTAATTACAAGACTCGGCCCATCCTCTATCCGAGTGGCCAATATGCTTATGATGAGGTACCCGGGGCCCATGGCCTTCACAGTAGCCCCTAAGACCTTCATAGTTGAGTCACAGCTGATGCCGAGTGCTCATCCTCCACAGTGAAGATTGCCCGAGTGCATTGCTCCTGAGTACTCTTTGTCCGAGTGCTTCTTCTTCTCGAGTCCTGCTTCATGTCTACTGGCAGCGAGGCTATGAAGGGCTTCATGTAGTTGTATGAATAGTGTGCACCGAATAGGCGCACCTATTAGGTGTAGCCCCCGACTTTGTGCTTAAGTGTGAAGACAATTAAACATAAAGTCAAAGATCTTTAACCTGGAAGTCTTTCCTAAGTAGTATACTACTGGTATATGAGACTCTTCGGTATCATGTCAACCGGAATATGATTTATAGTCTTGCCGAGTAGCATGCCACTCATATATGGGACTCTTCAACTTCATGTCAGCTGGAAAAGGGTGTTTATAGTCTTTCCCAAGTGGCGTCCCACTCGGAAGTTAGACTCCTCAGCGTCATGTCAGCTGGAAAGAAGGCTTATAGTCTCTCCCGAGTAGTGCACTACTCAAAAGTTAGACTCTTCAGCGTCATATCGGCTGGAATAATATTGCTCATGGCAACTGTTGGCCAAGCATGTAGACCGAGTACCACTTTATGAAATTAAATCCATTGCGTGGTCAGGTGTACTCAAGAAAGATACCTGCATCCCCAATTTTGATGAAGACCAGCTTGTGATCCTTATAAGGATATATCCTCGATACCTGGTGGATAAGACAGATACCCAAACACATGTGTTCAGCAATTAGGCCTTCATGAAGCATACCTGTTTATCTCATCGGTTCTTGTTAGTAGCACCAGCATTGCGATTTTAACACAGCCAGCAAGCGGCCCATATTGAGCATGCTACTATAGAAACTCATATCTTGGTGGCCTACTACCAAATAAGCCGGCCTAAACCGACCTACCTAGCATAGCCCTATAAAAGTAGCATCCATCGCATGTCAGGATGAGTATTTTAGTGTCGATAACTACAATCAGCCAGAGGAATCCTTGTCTACAAGCCTTTTCGACTTATGTTCTGGATACAGCCTGGTTGCCACAGATGCCTGAGTAGGTATATTGCAGAATCTGCTTGCCCTCCCCAAGTGTGACGCAGTGCATGAGAACTCCGGATGCGCTTTGAAGATATAGATCTTCTCTGACTTCGGTAAAGCCGAATAAGGTACCCAAACCTTGCATTAGCATAGGATTCAGCTAGCGACCCTCATGGGGCGTACTCTATCCAGCGAAGTTGTACCCAAGCCCTGACTGGCGCCGGAGGTCGGTTGTTAGCTGAATAAGGTACCCGAACCTTGTATTAGCATAGGATTCGGCTAGCGGCCCTATGGGGCATACCTTACCCAACCAAGTTGTGACCGAATAAGGTACCCGAACCTAGCATTAGCGTAGGATTCAGCTGGCGACCCTCATGGGGCGTACCTCACCTAGCCGAGTGGTATACGACCCCCGACTAGCGCCGGAGATCGGTTGTTAGCTCGCATGGAGCATAGCCGGGGAAGATGACGTCCTGACTGGTGCAAATATTCTGTCAGTAGCCCTCATGGAGCATTCCAAGCGTATCTTGGCAGACCGGTCCAGCCCCCGAGCATAGGAGATAGGCTCGTAGCCCTGAGTTCCTATCACGTGTATCTGGAACTGGCCCTGTATTATAAACATATCGGATGAGTAGCATCTGATGATGAAAGCAATCGCCCGAATAATATTTATGTACTTTACAATATATGTAAATACGAGTTCTTCCTCTTATTGATATTAATTTCCCCGAGTAGTTGACTCCTTATGTTTAAGCACTCTACCCGACTAATCATAGCCCCCTAGCGTCGGGAGTTGGCTCATGGCTCTTTCCCAGACATGCGTTTTGGGTGACTTGAGTTCGTCTTTCATGGAGCAAAGTTTCACGGATCGAAATTTATGCTACTTGAGTACTTTTGCAATCATTTAAGAGCAAAAACAGAAAATAATGTGCAGCTTGTACACCTATTAGGTGTAAGCGGCTGTGGCATTGGCAAAGCCAAGTGAAGAAATATTTATCAGGAAGCGACTTAGCTGTTCGGTATTTGGGAGTGGGGATGCCATCCTTGCGTTTAGGCTTTTGAGCCCCCGAGTGTGTCACTTGTTGTTTTGATAATCTTCAGTTGTAGGAGGTCGAAGACTTTTGTGACCACTGCCACAATGAAGTTGTCCGACTTGCGTTTGTGGTTCCCAGCCTTAGTCAGGGCCGCATCATCAGTGTCCTTCTGCTTCTTCTGTCAGGATGCCTTTTTGTCATCGAAGGCCTCAACAACAGCGTGGGCTGAGTTGGCATACTTGATTGCCATATCGAACAGAACCTTGACAGAGTTGGGAGGCTTCCGAGTAAACTTGGCGATGAACGAGGTGTCTTTGACTCCTTTTCGAAAGGCGGCGATGACGACCTCGTCCTTGATCTACGAGATTGAATTCTTCTTCTCAGAGAACCTCTTGATGAAGTCACGAAGAGACTTGTTCTTCCTTTGATGTAACTGATATAAGTCATGCTCAGAAGATGGCCTCTCGTATGTTCCCTGGAAGTTGGCGATGAAGCGTTCCCGAAGTTCTCCCCAGGAACCGATTAATTGCTTGGGAAGTCCTGTTAGCCATGTCCTTGCCGAGTCGGCTAGAATGGCTAGGAGGTAGTTAGCCATGGCTTTGTAATCACCTCCGGCAGCTCGGATTGCCAGAGTATATGCGGTGAGCCAGGACTCGGGATTAGTCTTGCCGTCGTATTTTTCGATTCCCATAGGCTTGAAACCGGATGGCCAGTCGACCTGTTGTAGCTCCTGGGTGAAGGCCGGTACTCCTTCATCTTCATGAGGGCTCTAACTCCGAATGCAGCAGCGAAACCGCTCGTGGTGGAGGCCGAAGCGCTCGTTTTCGTCTTCCAGTTGGTGTTGCTCGTCTTCCTATCGCTCGCGGCGCCAAGCTTTGATGTCCTGCCGAAGGTCACGCTGTAGTTGGCCTCGGAGATCCTGATTGTCCCAACGGTCGCTTCAATGCCGCCGGCTGTTGTTGGGGTTGCCGAGTGACGTTTGGCGTGACTCCGTGTACAGCCAACTAGAGCCGGCCGCTCGGTGTCGTGTTGAGGCGGATGAGACTGCCGCTGTGGAAGCCGACTCATTAGTCGACATGAGTGTATCACCCGACTGTTGATACTGTTGACATGCAGCAGCGGTGAGCATGGCTTTTATTCTTGCTATCGTCGGGGTGGCTTGGTGATCAGGTCCGAACTGGAGTGTATCCAGTAGGGTTGCAGCGGCCACGATGTTCTGCTGAGGCGTGACGAAGACGTCATGGTCACCGACTCGAGTCTGGAGGATTTGCTGCTGAGTGGTTCGCCCAGCCCTGCGTAGCTCGTTGTTATGAGCGTTGCGTTCGGCCTCCTCTTGTTGTTGTTGTCGGCGGGCCTCCTCCTCTTGTTGCTCTTGTAGTCGGCGCACCTCCTGTGGAGGAGTTGAGGCCATGAAGATCTCGTGGGGCAGAAGGAGGCTTGCCAAGCTGCTGTTCGAACTGGTGTTCGAACCGCTATTCGACTTGGAGTCGGAATCCGAGTAGTTGATCGGAGTGAGGACGACTCCAACCTCCCTAAATCCAATCTGGAGCGGCTCTGGGCCATGTCCAAACTGAACCGTAGGGGATCGGGTCTTCCGCGCGGGATGTAGATCCGCGGCGTTGCTGAGTCTGCATGGGAGATTGAGGATCTCTCCCCTTTCTAGCCCGACCTAGGCTGGCTCGAGGCCTAGGGCGAGTCGGACGCCGAAGGAGAGAGTTGTCCCGAGACCCGGGCAGGTGGTAGATTGCTGCTGCGCGTCGATGAGGGTGGCTGCAGCGTCTTGTAGGCCGACTAGCGTGGAGTCTGTTGGTTCCTTGGCCAATTGGATTGGATCTGCGTTGGCCAAGGTGAGGCTGCCGAGCATGTCAGCGACGAAGTCGAGGCTTCCGAAGGTTATTGTGTCTCCAGAGGAGAATTTGCCGCCGTCGACTCTTGTTGTTAGATCCATCGAGCTTGTAAATGTAGATCTCGCCGAAGCCCCTACCTGGCGCACCAACTATCGATGTTTTACACCGGCAATATGAATATGGGGCTACTCGGTGGATGGAAACTCGGTGGATTGCAAAGGAACAGGGAGAGGTTTATACTGGTTCAGGCCCTCAATATGAGGTAATACCCTATGTGGTGTTATTCCTTTGAGGATTTGTGTCGATCTATGATCTTCTGTATTGTTCTCTGCCCTCAGGGGGCGCCCTGCCTCCCCTTATATATTGGGGGACAGGGGTACAAGGTAGGAGTCCTAGCTGGATACGACCAAGGGATCTCCTTTTAGAGATACAATTTACCCGACTAGGACTGTATATTCCTTATTGTACAAGGCAAAGTCTGCCGGGTGCTACTATATCTCTAATTACAAGACTCGGCCCATCCTCTATCCGAGTGGCCCATATGCTTGTAATGAAGTACCCGGGGCCCATGGCCTCCACAATATCGATCTCAAGGAGACCACATCGGCTGCTCCTGTTGTCGAGCCAACCCTAGCCGAGCCAACCCCAGCGAGCTCATCTGCTGAGCCAGTGACCGTACCAGCTGTAGAGACTGAGGCAGTTTTGATAGCAGGGCCATTAGCGCCAGCTGACCGAGGGGCAGATGTTGAAGCTGCTACTCCAACCCCCGAGCGAGTCTCTGAAGCCCCATCAGCTGCCGAGTGGGGGGCCAGGACCATGTCGTCGTCTATGTCATCATCGTCTTCAGAGGAGACGGATCTCCCTAGGCTTGAAGCCCCTCATCACAGGTTCCCGAGAACGTTCCACTGGGTAACTCCCGAGGGAATTACGAAATGCTACGAACACGATGAAGAGGCCGTGGAGAGGGAGCATGAAGTTCTTCTTCGTGCCGCCATTGCCGCGTCCCGGGGGGTCCAGGTGTGTAGTGAGCCTTGCAATGTTGAGTTCTCGACGATTTCCCTTATTTCTGGTATTCAGCCACTTGACTCTGCTTTGCTCTGTTTAACCCCGAGCAGAAGATTGTCGATCGCTCGGAGAAGACAAACGAGGTCCTGACCAAACTCGCCCCCCAGCTCCAACGATTGGGCCAACTCCAGACCTCGAAGGCCGACTTGGAGCGGTCTAGCCAGGAGAGGGAGACTTGGCTGAGGGGAGCAGTTGACCAACTCAGGGGTGAGAATTGGGCTCTAGCCGACAAGATCAGAAGTAAGTCTCCTGTATTTGTCTTCCCGACTAAGTCCCATGTATATTCCTCTAGCCTTTTGTTTCCCAACTACCCAGTTGTGTCTTGACTGTAATCTCCAGCTCTCGACTATTCTGATATACAGCCCTCGAAGCTGAGTTGAAGACCCAGACAGAGGGGGAAACCAAGCTGAAGGAGGCTGAGAAAGCCAAAGCCGAACTCGAGAAAGACAAGGCCGAGCTGGAAAGGGCCAAAGGCAAACTCGAGAAAGAGAAGACTGAACTAGAGAAGGCCAAAGCCAAGGTGGAGGCCGACTACGAAAGTAAGTCTTTACTCTGACAATGACCTTGTCCAATCCTTAGATTACTCCAACTGCTGTTTTGGCTGACAAGTTTACTTGCCAATGAATCTGGGCAGCTGCAAGAGCCAACGCCCAAACCCAGTTTTGAGCCTTTGCAGAGGAGATCAAGGTCATCAAGGAGTCATGGGAGATTCTTGCCGAGTCCATGAAAGGGCTCCTTGACATCATGGATCCTCACCATGTGAGAACCAGCTCGAACACGGTCTCCCAGGTGCAGGCGTTCCTTAATGGAGCCCCGAGTATCTTGAAGAGGTACTCGGATGAGCCTGTTGTCGTCGGCGTGGCCTAGACCCTCGCGATGACCAAGTCAGGGCAAATCTCGAGGCCATCAGTGAAGGGTTTGCCAAAGAGACAACACCTGAGGAGGCGTTGGAGTTGATCACCCAGGCGAGGCCGACTTCAGAGGCGATCACCAAGGACCTAGGAATGTAAGAACAATCCATCATGCAGTCGGTGTATATAAGGTTTTTTGTAAGGACATGTGTAAATATATGTGTAATGCCGCCGAGCTTTGAGGTTTTACTTAGTTATCATTAGCTCTACTCAATTGTATGGTCTACGCCGAGTTAGTCTATAGGAACTTAATAAAATCGTTCACCACAGAAAGTTGTACTTGGGTGAACATGACAAAGACAGGAGAAGTTTCTGAATGGACTCGACGATGAACTGACCAACTAGCTTCTCTCCAGTGACTACCCTGACTTTGAGAAGTTGGTGGACAAGGCGATCCACCAGGAAGATCAGCGCAACAAGATGGATCGCAAGAGGAAGGTAGCCTAGTTCCAAGCTCATCAGGGATAACACCAGAGGCCAAGGGTGATGCTAGGGCATCAGGGTGGGCCTTCCACCATGATTGTCCGCCAGCAGCGCCTGTTCCACCCCAGGCACTTTAGGGGCAACAGCAACAACAGAGGGTAGCACAACTGTCACCCCACTTCGTGCCCACCAACGGTGCCAGCACAGCAAAGCCAGCCACAGAAAGACAGTGAGGGAAAGACCCTCATTTGCTTCAACTGCAATGAGCCAGGCCACTTCGCTGACAAGTGCCCAAAACCAAAGCGCGTGGGGCCTAGGCTTGCATCTCCCCAAAACCCCAACGCCAACCAGCACGTGGTAAAGAGGCATGTTAATCACGTCTCCGCAGAAGAGGCACAGGCTGCACCGGAAGTGGTACAGGGTACGTTTCTCGTAAACTCAATAGCTGTAGTAGTACTTTTTGATTCTGGTGCAACGCATTCATTCATATCAAAGAAATCTGTGGGGACACTTGGGATAAAAGTAGTGGAACTTAAGATCCCCATGCAAGTTCACACCCCAGGGAACCGCATGACCACAGCTTACTATAGTCCCTCAGTGAGCCTAGAAATCCAAGGATCATCCTTTTTAGCCAATCTCATCCTCCTAAAATTCAAAGACCTAGATGTCATTCTAGGGATGGATTGGTTGACCCGGCACAAAGGAGTGATCAACTACGCTGACTGCACCATTACAGTAACTAGCCCGAAAGAAAAGGCGGTTACCTTCAGGTCACCAGTGCCACAAAGGCAGGAAGCAAGCTTGAATTAGGTCTCAGCTGAACAACAATCTAAAAGTGGAAAGAAACCAGACCGGAAGGTAGAGGGTATCCCGATAGTAAGGGAGTACCTGGACGTGTTTCCTGAGGATCTACCAGGGATGCCACCAAAAAGGGAAATCAAGTTTAGAATTGATTTGGCACCAAGAACGGCGCTAATATACAAAAGGCCATATAGAATGGCACTAAACGAGATGGCAGAAGTCAAGAAGCAAGTTGACGACCTGATACAGAAAGGCTACATCCAACCGAGCATGTCACCCTGGGGTGCACCGGTCATCTTCGTGGAAAAGAAAGACAAAACAAAGCGGATGTGCGTAGACTACCACGCACTAAATAACGTCACAATCAAGAACAAGTACCCCTTGCCTAGGATTGATGATCTCTTCAACCAATTGGAAGGTGCCACCGTTTTCTCCAAGACAGACCTGATATCAGGATATCACCAGCTGAGGATCCGGGAAGAGGATATTCTGAAGACGGCCTTCACCACTCGGTATGGGTTGTACGAGTGTACTGTTATGTCCTTCGGGCTAACAAACGCACCGGCCTTCTTCATGAACCTGATGAACAAGGTGTTCATGGAGTTTCTGGATAAGTTTGTGGTGGTTTCATCGACAACATCCTCATCTACTCGAAATCAGCAGAAGAACATAAGCAACATCTCCGGTTGGTCCTCGAGAAGTTGAGAGAGCACCAGCTGTACGCCAAGCTTAGCAAGTGCGACTTCTAGTTGAACGAAGTACAGTTCCTCGGGCACATCATCACCACCAAGGGAGTTGCCGTGGATCTAACTAATGTGGAGTCAGTTACCAATTGGAAACCGCCCAAGATGGTGACACAAGTGCGTAGTTTTCTCGAACTAGCGGGTTATTACCGCTGGTTCATCGAAAACTTCTCGAAGATTGCGAGACCCATGACTCAATTGTTGAAGAAAGACGTGAAGTTTGTTTGGACAGCCGAGTGCAACCGCAGCTTTGAGGAACTCAAAAAGAAGTTAGTATTGGCACCAGTCCTGATCTTGCCAGACCCCAAGAAAAACTTCTAGGTGTACTGCGATGCATCCCGCCAAGGGCTAGGATATCTGCTGATGCAAGAAGGCAGGGTTGTAGCCTATGCGTCCCACCAATTGCGTCCCCATGAGGGCAACTACCCGACACACGAATTGGAATTGTCTGCGGTGGTCCATGCTTTGAAGATTTGGCGGCATTACCTCATCGGTAACCGCAATGAGATCTGCACTGACCACAAGAGTCTAAAGTATATATTTACTCAGCCCGACCTGAACCTCCATCAAAGAAGGTGGCTGGAATTGATTAAAGATTACAACATGGGAATACACTACCACCCGGGTAAAGCCAATGTGGTGGTAGACGCTCTGAGCAGGAAGAGCTACTGCAACACCGCTCGAGCAGAGGCGTTGTGCAAGGAAGTGCAGCAGGAATTCGAACGCTTGAATCTGGGTATCGTTGACCCCGGGTTCGTGGCAGCCCTAGAGGCCCAGCCCACACTCTTCGATCAGGTTCGCGAGGCACAAGCGAACAATCTAGAAATTAAAGAACTCAAGAAGAACATGAGAGTTGGAAAAGCCCAAGGTTTCACGGAAGACGAAAATAGGACAGTCTGGATGGGAAAACGATTGTGCGTCCCAAAAGACAAGGAACTCAAAGACTTGATACTTCGGGAAGCACATGAGACGCAGTACTCCATCCACCCCGGAAGCACTAAAATGTACTAGGATCTCAGGACAAAGTTTTGGTGGGCCAGCATGAGAAGAGAAATCGCGGAATTTGTGACACTCTGTGATGTGTGCCAGCGAGTCAAAGCAGAACACCAACGGCCCACTGGACTTCTACAACCGCTCAGAGTCCTAGAGTGGAAGTGGGAAGAGATCGGGATGGATTTCATCACCGGTTTGCCCCGCACATCTTCAGGATACGACTCAATCTGGGTGATCATTGATCGGCTCACCAAGGTCACCCATTTTATTCCTGTGCATATGACATACTCGGGCAAGAGACTAGTAGAATCTACATGGCTCGCATAATGTGTTTACACGGAGTACCCAAGAGGATTGTATCCGATCGTGGTAGCCAGTTCACTTTCAAGTTCTGGCTGAAGCTGCAAGCAGAACTGGAAACTCGACTGAATTTCAACACGGCTTACCATTCGCAAATAGATGGACAGACTAAAAGAGTCAATTAGATATTAGAAGATATGCTAAGAGCTTGTGCTTTGGACTTTGGTGGGACTTGGAATAAAAGTCTACCCTACACAGAGTTCTCGTACAACAACAGTTACCAAGCCAGTTTGCAGATGGCACCGTTCAAAGCTCTGTATGGCAGGAAGTGCCATACACCCCTCTTCTGGGATCAGACAGGCGAACGCTAGGTATTCGGGACTGATGCACTCAAAGAGACCGAAGAGAAAGTGGCCATTATCCGGGAACGATTGAAGACAGCTGAGTCAAGACAGAAGAGCTATGCTGATAACTGTCGCAAAGATTTGAACTTTGAGGAGGGAGACTACGTGTATCTTCACGTCACATCACTCCGCGGGGTACACAGGTTCCAAACCAAAGGGAAGTTAGCACCGCGCTTCGTGGGACCTTACCAGGTTCTAGCTCATAAAGGTAAAGTTACATATCAGTTGGACCTTCCAGCTTCAATGGCAGGCATACACGATGTGTTCCACATGTCTCAACTACAGAAATGTCTAAGAGTACCAGCAAAACACGCCGATCCGGAACAGATAGACATCCAGGAAGACCTCACTTACGTGGAGAGGCCAATCCGAATCTTGGAGATCAACGAGAGGAACACCAGGAGCCAAGTGATCAGGTTCTGCAAAGTACAGTGGAGCCACCATTCGGAGGAAGAAGCTACCTAGGAGCGAGAGGATGAGCTGAAGTCCGCCTACCCGTACCTCTTCGCCAGCACCTCCGAATATCGAGGACGAGATTCTGTTTAAGCGGGTAGGTTTGTCACACCCTAAGCTTTTCCCCTTAATAGAGCCACACAAAAATACACTTAAGAAATTACCCAAAGAAATTATTTAAATACGGCAAAGGAAATTAATTAATGGTGGTAATACAAAAAATAATTTATCATGGCTGGGAGTATTTTTCTTGTATTCTCCTTGCCAAAATACACTAACAGGATTTTTATGGGAATTTTTAGAGCACTGAAAGTAATTTTAATAATTCAAAACAAATTATCATAATTAAATTCCCTCTGGAAATCCTTTTCTTTTTCCTTTCTTTCTCTTTCTCTTTTTCTTTTTTTTCCTCCTCTTGGGCCGTAGCCCGCGCTGCCCTCCCGCTCTCTCTGCCGCTGGGCCCCACCTGCCAGCCGCGCGCCTCCGCTCTCCCTCACCGCCAGCTGGGGCCTGCCCGTCAGCCTACTTATCTGTGTGGCCCCCTCGCCTCTGTCTGCATCCAGGCCCTGCCCGTCAGCGCCCACTCCCCTCCTCCGCTCTCCTCCCGCTGACGTGTGGGACCGGGCCCCACACGTCAATCCCGTCTTCAACCTCCGGCTGAATTGGCCGGAGAGGATCCGTTCCTCCCCACCGTGCGATCTCACCTCAGCCCGTGATCTCCCGCCTCGCACGTGGTTCAAACGGCGTGGACTCGGTCGCCCATCCGTTCCCCCACCTTCTCCTCTCCTCTCTCATTATCCTCAAACTCCCGAGCCGCTCGTGCCCTCTAACCCGCACAGCGCCGTAATCCCGAGCCGTCGCTGCAATCCGCTGCCTCCAGCCGAGCGCCGCCGCCGCTCTCGTCTCTCACCACCACCGGCTTCGCCGCACACCAGAACACCTAGGCCGCCATCCCCGCGAGCTCCATCGCCGCTGGAGCCCCTTCCCCGTCGTCATCCCCGTCGGTGACCCTTCCCCGTCGTCATCCCCGTCGGTGAGTCCCTCCGCCGGCTTTCGGTCGTGATCCCCTGTCAAATCGTTTAGCCATTTCTCCTCCTAACCCATCCTACGTCTTCACCAAAGCCTCTCGCACCCCGTCCGTGCCTCCATCGCCCCTTCCCGCCACCAGAACGCCATCACCGTCGTCTTCCCGAGCCTCGCCGCCGTCTTTCGCCTCGGTTGGGTACCATTCGCTATCTCCCCATCGTCGTCGCTCCTCGATGAGGCACCCCTTCACTTCCCCTCCTCCTCCACCACTCCTCGCCGCTCTCTCGGGGGTCAGATGGTCGCCGGCGGCAACCATCGGGCCGCTTGCCCCACCACGGCACAGCCACGCCGGAGAGGGCAAGCCCCTTTCGTCCTGTGCCGTCTGATCTACCCCTGGGGTAGATCTAGACCAGCCGCGTGGTGCCCCCGTGGGTGCCTGCTCCTTCGTCACATCGGTGCCACCTCGGCGCCGCGTTGGCCCCTGGTCCACCGTGGCTGCCATGTTGGCAGCCACGTGTGGTGGTCGTGCTGGGCCGCGGTGGACACAGTCCATTGTGCACCGCCCCCTCAGCGTCACTGACCCGTGGCCCCGCCTGTCACAGTCCGCTGACGCCATTAATCCTATTAATTGTGCAATAAATCATTAAGGAATTTTTTGTATAGTAAAACACAATGAAACTTTAAAAATTCATAACTAATTCATACGAGCTCCGATTAATTCCATTCAAATTTCATTAAATCCAGAAAAATGCCAAGTATCCAATAAAAATACTTTTAGCCCCTGATTAGTTCCCACATGTACTATTTTTAACTGTTTGTACTTTGATTGCTATAGAATCCGACGCAGTTGACTCTCCCGTGTATTATGAAGTCGTTGCAGAGTTTATGAAGTTGTTACATCATTCCCTCGATCATATTGCACCTGTTTATTGCAAAATATTTGTTTTATATCAATAAATGTGCATGTTTTCATCATTTCATGTGGGAGGTTTGACCTATATAGGTGCTATATGATGGCCATGACTTGATCACCCCTTTATGCCTTTGTAGCTTGGGTAACAATTTGATTATACAATGATGATAGGATGCTTACCCATACTTAGAATAGATATTCATTATTATGTTTATAGTTCAACTTTATGTCGAAAAGTGGAACTTTGGACATGGTTACTTAAACAATTATAATTTAACCTTAATGGTGGGCTGTGCGTGCATGGTTTTGCTAGTCGCACCCATAGCAATTAAGGACCGGTTTGCGGGAACCCCTTGGGCAATTACTCGTACATACCATAAGCCAGCATGGACAGCGGCTAGGCTTGTAGCGTATCTTCTCCCTCTCATAGGCACTGTTGGTAGCCTAGCCGACATGGTGTGCCCTATCGACAGGTGCAACCTCAGCATGGTGTGAATGGTTAGGGAGAGGTTGTGTGAACGGTCCTGTCACAGCCTCTCGTGGGGTGTTATGGTGACACACCGGCATACGGGAACGTGTGTGGGGCTGTGTCTTGTGGGTACAGTTATACACCTCTGGCCAGAGTTAAAAATCTATTCGAATAGCCGCGCCCGTGGTTATGGGCATTTGGTCAAGACTCACCGTGATTAGTCTCACCTTACTAATTCAATTAACATTTCCTATAGAGATTGGATGGATGGTTGGGCCTAGTCAACATGGTGTAGCGTTGATCGGTGAAGGATTAATACTGTTTAATTAATTAACCTTTTTACTATTTGCAAACTACTATTGTTTGCAACTGCTTTTACGCAAATGAACCCCGAGCCTATCTTTGTCTCCCGTGCATTGTGCATACTTGCGGGTGTGACTTGTTAAGTACTGTGGGTGGTACTCAGTCTTGCTCCCTTTTCTCCCTCTCAGTGGTGGAGTAGGAGGACTAGGCTAGATCTGCCATCAAGATGTCTGTGGATTGGAAGCCTCCGGGTGGCTAGCTGTTTTATAGGCTTTCTTTATCTTTTACCCTGCATTTATGTAAGACAATTTTATTCCGTTTGTAAGACGTACACTATATAGCAACTTGGTATTGTGTACCCTGGCTTTCTTGGACAGGGATTTAATACACAGAAATGTTCAGAATTCTGGTTATGAATTTCTGGGCATTACATGTGCCTTCCACGGCAAAGCTTCACACACCACCTAGTAGTGCAGAAACATCCAGCTTTCAGGGAGCGCTGGTCGAGGGGACCAAGGTCCTCCTCGACAAGAGATCGCCCCAGGGGAAGCTGCAGACCAGTCCGAAGAGAACAGGCCGCTTTAAATAGAAGCATCATAGGACGGGCAGCAGAGGATTATCATCACGATCACGGGGGCTCCTCGCAAGGCTTAGAGTCGAAAAGATAGAAGAAGGTGCATGAGAGGGCACCCCAGACCAAGCCACCCCTTTTCACCTCAATATCAATCACCTTTGGCCCGAACAATGCCGAAGGCGCTTTCTTCCCATATCAAGACCCCATTGTCATCTCCACCGACATCGCCGGGTGTGAGGTGCGTCGTATCCTGGTCTACGGAGGGAGCTCGGCAGACATCATCTTCGCCGATGCTTTCTGGCAGATGGAAATTCCAGAAGCCGCACTCACCCTGGGCGTAATCCCACTGCAAGGCTTCGGTGGAAGTTCAGTTCGTGCGCTGGGACAAGTGCAGCTCCAAGTATCATTTGGCGAAGACGATAACGCCCAGACCGAATAGATAATCTTCGACATCGTGGACATCCCATACCAATACAACGCCATCCTTGGCTGCTCCACGCTCAACAAGTTTGAAGCCATGGCACATCACAACTACATACGGCTAAAGATGCCAGGGTTGAATGGTGTGATTATGGTTCGTGGCAACTAGCCATCGACAAGGGCCGCTGAACAAGCAGCAAAGAATGTGCACGAGATACACAACGTCTAGGACGATCAGCAAGGAGCGGAAAGGAGCTACGGCTTGCACAAGCCTTTGGCCTAGGGCGAAGTCAGGAAGATCCCGGTCAATCCTGCTAACCCATCGAAAGTCGTGTCCATCGGTGGAGACATCGATGAAGTGCTAGCAGCCAAGATGCTGGAAGTCATCAAGCTGAACCTGGATGTCTTCATCTGGGGCCCAGATGATTTCTTAGGCATAAGCCGAAGCCTTATCGAGCACCACCTTGCTGTCAAGCCCGCCGTCAAGCCAAGAAGCAAAAACTGTGCAAGATGTCGATCTAGCATCAGGAGGCGGCGAAGGCGGAAGTCAGCAAGTTGATCTAGGCCCGCGTCATTCGTGAGGTGGAGCACCCAGAGTGGTTGGCGAACCTGGTGTTGGTCAAGAACTCGAATGGCAAGTGGAGGATGTGTGTCGACTTCACAGATCTAAACAAGGCATGCCCGAAGGACAATTTTCCACTCCCACGAATCGACCAGCTAGTCCATTCTACTGCTGGCTGCGAGTTGATGAGCTTCTTGGATGCCTACTCGGGCTGCCACCAAGTTTTCATGGCTGAAGAGGACTAGGAGAAGACCTCTTTCATCACTCCCTTCGGCACATACTGTTACATCCGTATGCCCTTCAGCCTGAAGAATGCCGGAGCCACCTTCGCTTGTTTCGTGTACAAGGTGTTGGAGGCATAGATCGACAGGAACATCGAGGAGTACGTCGACGACATAGTCGTCAAGAGTAGGAAAGCAATTGACCATATCGCCGACCTACAAGAAACCTTCGACAACCTGCGCAAGGCGAAGGTCAAATTAAACCCGGAGAAGTGCATCTTCAGTGTTCGTGCCGGCAAGTTGCTTGGGTTCCTGGTGTCCGAGAGGGACATTGAGGCGAACCCTGAAAAAATCAAAACCATCCAGCAGATGCAGCCGCCCAAGAATGCTCGTAAAGTACAGAGGCTGACGGGCCACATCGCAGCCCTCAGTCGTTTCATGGCGAAGTCGGCAGAGAAGGCATTGCCATTTTTCAAGACTCTGCGAGGGGCCAACAAGTTCGAAAGGACGGCCGAATGCCAGGTAGCGTTCGAGTCCCTCAAGGCATACCTCCATGAGGTACCAAGGCTCACTAGCCCGAAGGCACGGGCCAAACTGCTGGTGTACCTAGTGGCCTCGTCGGTGGCAGTGAGCGTGGCCCTGGTGCATGAAGGCGAAGGCAAACAAACACTTATATACTTCGTCTCCAAAGCGCTGCAAGGGGCAAAGCTCAGATACTCAGAGATTGAGAAATTGTCCTACGCCCTTGTCATGGCCTCCCGAAAACTCCGGCACTATTTCCAAGCACATAAAATCACAGTGTCGTCACAGTACCCCATTGGAGAGGTGCTCTAAAACAAGGAAGGCACAGGCTGCCTAGGCAAGTGGGCTGCGGAATTGGCCCCTTTCGACCTACATCACGTGACCCAAACAGCGATCAAGTCACAGGTCTTTGCCGACTTCATCGCGGATTGGACCTCACCTGCAGCAAAGTAGTCCCGCCGGCGAATGAGGATTATTGGTCAATGTTCTCCGATGGCTCATGGTTGCACACCAGAGCTGGCGCGACAGCAATCCTCATTTCACCCACGGGAACAGTCATCCGCTACGCGGCAAGGTTACAGTTCCCCACCACCAACACCACCACGGAGTACGAGGCAGTCCTCCTTGGGCTACTGATACAGATCGTACTCGGAAGATGGCCTCTCATACGTTCCTTGGAAATTGGTGATGAAGCGTTCCCGAAGTTCTCCCCAAGAGCCGATTGACCTCTTAGGAAGTCTAGTTAGCCATGTCCTCGCTGAGTCAGCTAGAGCAACTGGGAGGTAGTTAGCCATGGCCTTGTGATCTCCTCCAGCTGCTCGGATCGCCAGAGTGTAGACTGTGAGCCAGGACTCGGGGTTGGTCTTCCCGTCGTATTTTTCAATTCCAGTTGATTTGAAGCCTGACGGCCAGTCGACTTGTTGCAGGTCCTGGGTGAAGGCCGGTACTCCTTCATCTGCATGGGGACTCTGACTTCGACTGTGATGGTGAAACCGCTTGTGGTAGAGGCCGAAGTGCACATTCTCGTCTTCCAGTCGGTGCTGCTCATCTTCCTCGTGTTCACGGCGCCGTGCGTTGATGTCTTGCCAGAGATCACGTCGTAGTTGGCCTCGGAGATCCTGGTTGTCCCGACGGTCGTTTTGGTGTCGACGCCGCCAGTCGTTGTTGGGGTTGCCGAGTGACGTCTGGTGTGACTCCGTGTGCGGTTGACTGGAGCCGGCCGCTCGCCGTCGTGTCAAGGCAGACAAGACCGCTGTTGGAGAAGCCAACCGGTTGGTCAGTATAAGGGTATCGCCTAATTGTTGGTGCTACTGACATGCAGCAACGGTGATTATGGCTTTTATCCTTGCTATAGTTAGGGTGGTCTGGTGATCAGGCCCAAACTAGAGCGTGTCCAATAGAGTTGCAGCGGCCACAACGTTTTGCTGAGGCGTTACGAAGACGTTGTGGTCGCCGACTCAAGTTTGGAGGATTTGTTGTTGAGCAGTGAGCCCGGCCTTGCGTAGATTATCGTTGCAAACATAGCGCTCGGCCTGCAGGCGTCTTGTGTCTTCCTCCTGTTGTTCACGTAGTCGGTGGACTTTCTCTTCTTGCAAATCGCGTAGTCAGCGTGCCTCTTGGGTAGGAGTTGAGCCCTTGGACGCCATGAAGACTTCGCGTGGTGGAGAGAAGCTTGCCGAACTGCTGTTCGACTTAGAGTCGGAATCAGAGTAGTTGATGGGGAAGATTACAACTCCAACCTCCCTAGATCCGATCTCAAGCGGCTCTGGGCCGTATCTGAGTTGAACTCCAGGGGATCGGGTTTGCCGCATCAGATGTTGTTTGAAGTTATCCGCGGCTTTGCCAAGTCCGAACGGGAGATTGACAATCTCCTCCTCTCTTAGCCCGATCTCGGCCGGCTCGAGGCCGAGTCCGAGTTGAACGCCGAAAGAAAGAGTTGTCCCGAGACCCGGGCATATTGAACATTGCCGCAGCATGTCGACGAGGATTGTTGCAACATTACGTGGGCTGACCGGCATAGAGTCGGCTTGGTTCCTGGCCAATCGGATCAGATCCGAGTCAGACAGGATGAGATTGCTAAACTTGTCGGTGACGAAGTCGAGGCTCCCGAAGGTGATTGTCTGCCCGGGGAAAAAGTTGATTCCGTCGACTCCGGTGGTTGAATCATCAGGCTTGTTGAAGATGATCTCGCCGATGCCCCTACCTGGCGCGCCAACTGTCAATATTTTGTATCGGCAATAAGAATATGGGGCTACTCGTGAGACCTAAACTTGATGGATTACAAAGGAACACGGAACAATTTATACTGGTTCAGGCCCTCGAGATGAGGTAATACCCTATGTCCAGTTATGGTATATTGCCTTTAAGGTTTCTCTAGTAAGATTTTTCTTCTGCCCTCAGGGGGCACCCTGCCTCCCCTTATATGCCGAGGGACAGGGTTATAGAGTTGGAATCCCAGCTGGACTCCAACCAAGGAATTTCCTTCTAGGAATACAACGTGCCCGACTAGGACTATATCCTTTCCTTGTCATACAAGGTTATGTATGCCGAGTCCTATTGTATCCCTAATTACAAGGTTAGGCCCATCATCTGTCTGAGTGGCCCAAATGCTTCTCATGAGGTACCCGGGGCCCATGGCCTCCACAATAACCTATTTGTTGCATAATCAACCTTAAAAACTCAAAAACCTTGCTGATTGTAACCTTAGATTTGGTAAGAGCATTTGACTTGTGCTCATTTGGGATTATACATGCTTATACATATGCAAATTGCTTAGCCATGCTTAGAGTTATGCTAAAATAGATTATGATCACTTTATAAATGAGATTTTGTTATTTTATAACTTTTGAACAGAGGTGAAGCCTCTGGTTATTTGTGAACTAAAATGATGGAAAATGAGATTTTAGACTTGGGCGGCAAGTGGTGTGCATATGGAGTAGTTGCACACCAATAGGGGGAGTGTTCGCCTGAGTCGATTAAGGACTGAATTCTAGTCACCCTCTATTGTTTACAGTACAACCATATGTGCTAGTATGGGACGGCCTTAGCCTATTATGTTGTATATGCGTCTAACCTTGCATTCGGGAGGCGGTTGTAATATGAACTACTCTTGACGATAGTTTGTAGGAGCTACCCATGTGCGTGTGTTAAAAACTATTACAGGATCAGAATCGTCCCAGTGTGTGTGTTCTATAAGTGGATTGTTTCTCTACTTACAGCATAGGGGTCTAAGTATGTCCAATACAACGGTGAGTGCCACGTGTGTTGTGTCTCCATGGCGTCGCAATGTTTGGCTAACCACCGGGACGGCATTAAGAATCTAGACTTAGTGTGGATTCCTACTCCTTGTGCTCATGCAAGGTTAGACAAGTAAACAATGTAACGACTTCGTTGTGACCTCTAGACCACACTCAACGTGTAGAGTGTGGTAGTCCTTTGGCCAGCACAAGACAAACTAGAGAATTCACATCATGTGGGTAAAGTTGTACAAACTCTATAGAGTCAAAACTAATCGGTTAGCCGTGCTTGTGATCATGAGCGACATAGGGATGTGTCATGAGTATAGTTTTGTGCTTCACAAATGTGTTTATGAAATTGGAATGTGGATTGGTGAATTTTGATGACTTGTTATCGGGGAGGGTAACAAGTATGAAACTTATATTATAATGATCACCTTCTTTACATATTATACATGTTTTATTGTTTTGTCAAATATTGTTGTAAGTGCATATGAAAAGAAAATTAGCTTTATGCAAAGATGAAACTACAAATAGCCCTCTCCTTGATTTAGAGTTTGCATGTAGTGATATAGGATTGTCTTTGCCAGTACATTACTTACTGACTCTTGCTTGTATTGTTATTACTTAACTTTGTTGTAGGTTGAGTGCTACGGGAACTCGTTGCTTCTTCAGGATTGATTCTTTAAAGGGTTTACCCCTAGTCGGTTGCATGTGGTATAGGTAGACAAACTTCCGCTGAACCATATTATTTGGCCGCTTGGCCTATGTAACTCTGAATTTGTAGATTCAGTTTATTTACTTGTATTTCCATTTATTGTATACCATTGCTTGAGATGAACGTGTGAGACTAGTACTTTTCCTAGGAGCTAGTCGAACATAAGTATGGGCTTGAAATAATTGAGATATTTGCTTAATAGCTGATGTAGATCGAGTCCTCTGTGATATATAGTATCTTGGTCACCATGATCGTGTAGTTTAACGGGCATATCTCGGGGAGGACTGGTGGAGGCTATTCTATCGAGTATCTTATTTATTTCGAGTTCGGCGCCATGAGTTTGTATCATATGTGTGGTTCACGATGTCAAGTCTGCTTTGAGGTGTGGTGGTTACTGTATTTATTTGGTTTTATTTGAGACCCCACCACTTCAATAGTTAGCGTTGACGTGCCATGCTGCAAACTATGGTACAAGTCTCGGGGTGTCCTCACAGTAATAGCTGTTTAAATCAACTGTAAAAGATATATGATGGGACCGAGAGCCGTTAGTAATGACTGTCTATTTATAACGGCTCTTGATATAGAGCCGCTATAGATGTGGTTCTGGTCATCTATGACGGCTCTACATTAAGAGTTGTCATAGATCCCAGGTTATCTGTAACAACTCTAAATTAAGGAACCATTATAGATAAGGAGGCATATCTATAATGGTTGGTAATATTGAACCGATGCAGATATGTGCATATCTCTGACTGCTAGAGAGAACCAGATAGCGAACCACCCAATCTAACATGAGTCCATCTGTAGCATGCATCTGATCCCCTCGACACACATCTCTCTCTCTCTCTCTCAATCCGCACGCCTTGGCCACATCTGTAGCCTCTCCTCATCCTCCCAAGTGCCGGCGACCGCTTCCCTCCCCTTCCCAAGCGTCGGCCATCACTTCTCTCTACAGATCCAATCGCCGCCACCTCCCCCATGCTTCCAAGCACCAAGCTCCGCCACCTCCTGCGCCTCCCTCTCGAGCACTAGTGTCACGCCACCACAGCCGTCACCTCTCCTTCTCTTCCCTCTTCAAGGGCGCTAGATCTAGCTAGTCCGAGTACCTCGCCGTCAACGACGTTGCCGCCTCCGCTCCTTCTCCCCGTCTGCCGCATCCCCGGGGCTCTACTCCATCGCCGGCAGCGTCTATTGGGTTTCACCAGAAGAAGCCGCTGCCCACCCCCTCTCTCATCTTCACTGATGGCTGTTGCTGTTACTCCTGGCGAGGGCCCGGGCACGGGCGTAGGCCGGCCGAGGTCCCGGGTGCAGGCGTGGGCGCGGGTTCGGTGCGGTGCTAACAATTGAAGCGATCGAGCCGATCCGGACAAAGCGGAAGCAACGGGTCTGGACAACGGCCTGGCGAGGAGATCAACGGCGACTGAGTTCGTGGCCGTACGGAGCGCGCAGCTGAGCGAAGTGCATGGCGAGCGTGGCCTCGTCTTCCTTGTATGTAGGATCGAAATTTCTTTTCAGCCTATAAGTAGATGATAGTTATACCATTTGTACGTGTGAATTGGCTTTCAATTTCAGTTGGAATAGACACAGAAAATTGCCCCAAATTCCCCTTGCGACCTGCTCTGTTTTTCCTCCTCTGCCTCTTGCTCTGTTCTTTGCTTGCCGGAAGTTTGCCGGACTTGCTACAGTGTGCCCGCTAGGTGTTCGATCTGGTGCTAGCCAACAAGTGGTATCAGAGCCATGTCCATTGTGACGGCGGACACAGCACGGGGGAGCTCAGGGAGCGTGTTCCTCTACCCACAACTCACTGCAACCAACTACACCAGTTGGGTGATCCGGGTGCAGGGGATGATGGAGGATCAAGGCGTATGGGAAGCAATCGAGCCAGCCGGAGCGGTCGTCGACGCGAGGAAGGACAAGAAGGCGAAGTCCCACCTGCTGCAATTGCTCCCTAAAGATCTCTTGATACAGGTGGGCGAAGAAGCGGACGGCGAAGGAGGTGTGGGATTGCCTCAAGACGAGGTTTGTCGGCGCGGATCGCGTTCGCAGCGCGCGCTTGCAGACGCTGAAGGCTGAATTCAGCGGCATGCGTATGGCCGACGGGGAATCACTGGACCAGTATGCCGGGCGGATCACAGCCATGGCGGTCCGGCATTCTGAGCTAGGTGCGACACTGAACGACGCCGCCATGGTGAAGAAGTTGTTTGACACCGTTCCGAAGAAATTCGTCAGCCTCATGGCCGGCATCGGACAATTCTACAACCTCGAAGACATGGCATTCGAAGAGGCTGTGGGCCATCTCAAGGCCTACGACGAGCGCACGCGCAAGAAGAAGGGCGCCGTCGGTGGCCTAGCTGCCGATGGGCAGGTGCTCCTCACTCAGGCAGAGTGGGAGGCGCGTTTCAAGAAGGACAGCGGTGAATCTTCGTTGCCGCAGAAAAACAAGCCTCCCGGCGACGGGAGTAACCGCGGCCAAGGAGGACGCGGGCACGGCAGAGGGCGCGGTGCGGGCGGCCGCAGCGGCGCGCCTCGTAACTCTGGGGGTGGCGGGTCTGGCGGCGGTGCCCATGACAAAAGCCACATTAAGTGTTTCAACTGCGATGAGTACGGACACTACTCCACGAAGTGCCCGCACCCCAAGAAGAAGAAAGCGGAGGCCCATCTTGCGCAGACCGAGGACGTCGGACCAGCGCTGCTGCTCGCGGTGACCGAAACCGAGTCGGCGCAGCCCATGTCGGTGCAGGTGGTGCATTCAGGCCTGGTCATGCACGAGGAGTGTGTATGGCCACGCCTATTGTTGGCAGAGGGCGGCGACGCCACTGGGGACATCTGGTACCTAGACAACGGTGCTAGCAACCACATGATGGGAGATCGCCTCAAGTTCCGAGAGCTGGACGAGACGATCACGGGGCGAGTCAAGTTCGGCGACGCCTCTTCGGTACAAATCATGGGGAAGGGATCAATTATCTTCTCCTGTAAAAATGGCGATCAATGGTTGCTCGACGATGTCTACTACATTCCGAGCCTCTGCTGCAACATGGTGAGCTTGGGGCAGCTCACTGAGACCGGCCACCGCGTCGTGATGGATGAAGATGACCTGGAGGTTTATGACAAAAACCCCTGGCGCCTAGTCATGAAGGTGAGGCGCACCGCCAACCGGCTCTACCGGATTGAGCTGAAGCTAGTGCACCCAGTATGCCTGCTGGCTAATCTCGAGGACCCGGCGTGGCTATGGCATGCCCGGCTCGGACACGTGAACTTCCAAGCGATGAAGCTTTTGGTGGACAAAGAAATGGCGGCAGGAGTACTGACAATAGTCCACCCGAACCAACTTTGCCAGGCGTGCCTGGTGGCGAAATAGATTCGCCAGCCATTCCCGGCGATGGCGAATTTTCGAGCGGAGGCGCCGCTCGAATTGCTCCACATGGACCTATGTGGGCCGATCACCCCGTTGACGATGGCCGGTAACCGTTACTTTATGCTGATAGTTGATGATTTTTCCCGTTGGATGTGGGTGTTTGTGATCAAAACGAAGGATCAAGCACTTGCGGGGTTTGAAAAATTCAAGCCCCTGGCCGAGAACACGGCCGGGCACCGCATCAAGACGCTTAGATCGGACCGCGGTGGCGAGTTCCTCTTTGGCGAGTTCGCGCGCATCTGTGAGGAGGCTGGCATCCAGCGACACCTGACGGCGCCGTATTCACCGCAGCAGAATGGCGTTGTGGAACGCCATAACAGAACGGTGATGGCGATGGCGCGCTCTCTCCTCAAGGGGATGTCCGTGCCCGGCAGGATGTGGGGGGAGGCGGTGCGACATGCCATATACCTGCTAAACCAGCTGCCTACCAAGGCGATGGGGAATCGCACCCCATTCGAGGCTTGGACGGGAAGGAAACCACACCTAGGGCACCTGCGGGTGTTCGGGTGTACAGCTCATGCGAAGATCACGACCCCCAATCTGAAGAAATTAGACGACCGGAGTTCTCCGTTCGTGTACCTAGGGGTCGAGGAAGGAAGCAAAGCACACCGCCTGTTTGATCCACGCCGCAGACAAATTCATGTAAGCCGCGATGTTGTCTTTGAAGAAAATGTTGCCTGGAAGTGGAACGGAGTTGCAGGGGAGGCTGAATCGTCAGAGTTTGTCGTCGAGGAGACCGACGACGCCGAGGCGGCAAACGGCACAGAGGTGCCACCATCGGGCAGCGCGGCTGGCGAGCCAGCAACCCCGGTGGAATTCTTTCCACCAGGAAGGCGAACTGGCAGGGAGCCAACGACCGAGGCAGGGGAGCCTTTAACTCCACCAAGGCCGGTGGCTGGAGCTACCGAGTCCGCCGGCGAACAAGCGACGCCGCAGACAGGAGGTAGCACCAATAGCAACGATGGGCCTGTTCGCTACAGGCACATTGAAGACATCATGCGCGACGCCGCACGAGTCGACCTGGTGGAGGACGACACAGCTGATGAGGCGCTACTCGCAAAGACTGAAGAGCCCTCCTGCTACCGCGAGGCGGCGGGCCAGCCGGAGTGGGAGGACGCCATGGTCCAGGAGCTGGAAGCTATCGAGAAAAACTCGACATGGGCCCTCACCGCATTGCCGGCAGGACACAAACCTATCGGGCTCAAGTGGGTGTTCAAACTGAAGAAGAACACCGCTGGCGAAGTGATCAAGCACAAGGCCCGGCTGGTGGCAAAGGGATATGTTCAACGCCATGGTGTGGATTTCGATGAAGTATTCGTGCCGGTGGCAAGGCTTGACACGGTGCGTGTGATACTCGCCATTGCCGCTGATCGAAGGTGGGAGGTGCATCACCTCGACGTCAAATCGGCGTTCCTAAATGGCGAGCTCGAAGAGGAGGTGTACGTGGCCCAGCCAGAGGGCTATGTACAGAAAGGGAAGGAGCATCTTGTGCTCAGGCTGAGCAAGGCGCTCTACGGCCTTCAACAAGCACCACGGGCGTGGAACACACGTCTCGACAAAAGCTTGAAAGAGCTCGGCTTCGCGTGGTGCGCGCAGGAGCAGGCAGTGTACACTAGAGGAAAGGGGCGCGCCGGCATCATCGTCGGGGTTTATGTTGATGATTTAATCGTGACAGGAGAAAATCCAAGTGAGATCACGGTGTTCAAGCAACAGATGATAGGGGAATTCGAGATGAGCGATCTCGAACTCCTCACGTATTATTTGGGGATTGAAGTGGCGCAGGGGGAGAACGGCATCGCCATCAAGCAGGCCGCCTACGCCAAGAAAATCTTGTCCCAGTTCGGGATGCTGGAGTGCAACTCAACCTCAATTCCCATGGAGCCTCGATCGCTGCTGCACAAAGACGCCGAAGGAAGTCCTGTCGACGCCACAGAGTATCGGCGCGTCATCGGGTGCCTGCGGTACCTGCTGCACACGAGGCCGGATCTGTCCTACACCGTTGGCGTGGCGAGCAGATTCATGGAGCGTCCAACGATAATGCATTTCAAGGCTGTGAAGATGATCCTCAGGTACCTCAAGGGAACAATCGATTACGGGCTCGCATTCGCGGGAGGAAGCGGTGCAGTGGAGATCACCGGTTACACCGACAGTGACTTGGCCGGTGGCATTGACGATCGCCGGAGCACCGGCGGGATGGCATTCTACGTCAACAATAGCCTTGTCTCGTGGTGTTCAGAGAAGCAAAAGACTGTGGCGCTCTCGTCGTGCGAAGCTGAATTCATGGCGGCCACCGTGGCGGCGTGTCACGCGCTCTGGCTTAGGGCGCTGCTGAGCGAGCTGTTTGGCACAGAAGCAAAGCCGGTGAGACTCTACGTCGACAACAAATCGGCGATTGCCTTGATGAAGAACCCTGTGTTTCACGGGAGGAGCAAGCATATCGATACCCGTTATCACTTCATTCGTGAATGCGTCGAGAACGGGCAGATCATGATTGAATTCGTCCGGACTGAGGAACAGCGGGTGGATGCACTTACAAAGGGGCTGCCGGCGGTAAAACTAGCAACAGTGCGGCACCTGTTGGGTGTTCGCGATCTTGGTCCGCGCCAGGACTAAGGGGGAGTATGTTGCTGTTACTCCTGGCGAGGGCCCGGGCACGAGCGCAGGCCGGCCGAGGTCCCGAGTACAGGCGCGGGCGCGGGTTCGGTGCGGTGCTAACAATTGAAGCGATCGAGCCGATTCGGACAAAGCGGAAGCAACGGTCTGGACAACGGCCTGGTGAGATGCTCGGGCGAGGACATCAACGGCGATTGAGTTCGTGGCCGCACAGAGCGCGCAGCTGAGCGAAGTGCGTGGCGAGCGTGGCCTCGTCTTCCTTGTATGTAGGATCAAAATTTCTTTTCAGCCTATAAGTAGATGATAGTTACATCATTTGTATGTGTGAATTGGCTTTCAATTTCAGTTGGAATAGACACAGAAAATTGCCCCAAATTCCCCTTGCGACCTGCTCTGTTTTTCCTCCTCTGCCTCTTGCTCTGTTCTTTGCTTGCCGGAAGTTTGTCGGACTTTCTACAGTGCGCCCGCTAGGTGTTCGATCTGGTGCTAGCCAACAATGGCCGCCTGCCGCCAGATTTGGCACTAGGAAAAGTGTCCTCCTCCTTGGCTTCTCTAACGGCGGCAGGGGCAGTGGCAGCGCGACGGGCGCCACCTACATCAGCTTCAGCGTGAGAGGATACGACGAAGGCGGCGACAAGGTCCAAGAAGAGGAGCAGAGGCGACAGAACCAACGGCGGTGGCGTGGTGCTTTGTTGTGTGAACCAAGGACGTTGAGTCGGCGAACGGGACTCACACGCTACTGCTTTGTCGCGGCGCCGGGACCCAAAGCACCCAGCGGCGCGTCGACGGTTGCATCAAGAGACCACCGTGTGTGCTACTTTTTTGTTTTTTATTTGAATTTTTTCTATCAGTAACAGCTCGTCGTTTCAAGCCGTTACAAATATGAGACATCTGTAACGGGTGAGGAGCCGCTATACATAAGCTCCACATCAATGACCATAAGTCTGTAACATAGCCGTTACAGATGATAGTTTTGAGCTCTTAGAGATAAGGGGTCTCTACTAGTGACAATTTGCACATTGATCTCACAACGGAGAACCTTTATATAATTTGAATAAAGTCCAACCTCCATATATTCTAGTGGCAGCATAAAGGGAAGAGATACGCCTGGTGTCATACTGTTACAAAAAAAATTGAGAATCATCCTGGTCCAAGGCTCGAGCCATCTCTGGGCCTGGCTGGCTAGCGTGTTGTGTGGCTAAACAAAAATCAAGTCATCTAAAAAAGTTAAATTTGAAAAATCTAAAAAATGTTAGTTTTGTTGCTGTGGTTTTATTAATTTTTAGATGCACCGAATGAATTATCCTTTCAAACAACCAACTTCAAAGCGACTGAATAGTACATAATTTCAAATGTTTGGTGCAGATGCACCCAATGCTATACCCGGTGTTTGGGCTCACCCGCTCGGAGTACCTCATTTGCCGGCATTCCTAGAGAAACTGCAAGCTGGTCATCTCTTGTGGTACTCCAGGACTCATGTTATGATGAGGATGCTTAAATGCAAGCTTCCCGTCCCAACATGGCTACATGAATCGCAACTATTCAGTATACCTGCGACCGTTGGAAGCATCTAAGCAAGCAAGCGAGCTTTGCCAGGAGTAGCTGGGCCATGGAGGGACAAAGATGCAGCAATGAAACTCCTGACGCCTTCCACACCTAGATGCAAGTAACACAAAAATGTCTTGCAATACCCCGTGAGTTTTCAAGTGACCAAAGATGCCACAATATTATTTTGAGCAGTAAAATTCCAGCTACAGTTCAAAAATATAGAGGACTATGGAGAGCGAATAGAACAATATTCAGGAAATGAGAGTGTTATTGGAGTGGTCCGTGTGAGTTATATATATCCTGAAAAACTGTCCAGGAGCAAATGAGTTAAGACAGTACCTTTATTTGCTGTTTGCATGTTTTATTTTGCCCGAATGGGAGCAGTTCTCCTGGCATTACTGCTTAAAACCCATTCAATAAATTATGAAATATAAATGGGCCAATAAATTGAGTATATCATGGAAAAGATCATCTGATCATGATTTTTCACGTACCCACGCTTTAGCACCACTGCAAAAGTCCCTGCAAAGAAAAACAACACAGAAAAGGGACCAGACTTTCTATTAGTTGCCCCCATGAAACCCCTGAACCATTCTCGTTTTCCTAATCAATATATAATTAAGACCCTTCGTTCCAAGCTGTCAGCTGTGGATTTGGGCAACTGTGTTAGATGAAACACAGGCTGCCCCCTCGTCACTGCACATCAAACATGACATGGATTTGTCTTTTTTAGAAAATGAATTAAAATCCAATCTCTACATCCGAAGCAAATGTATACAGCCAAAAGTCAAACACGAGTATATAGCCTCAACTCTCATAAAAGGAACCTCACACCAACATGACAAAAACACAAATACTGAGACTCCAATACAACTATGAAGAAACAAGATAACAACTAAACCACCCAACCAAAGTGTAGCACACACTTATGAGTCCAGTCTTTTTCTTAAGTTCCATCCAATATTTGAGAAGAAATCCAAAACTCTAGCTTCCAACAAACAACACCCTTGCTTTATCTTGTCACCGTTCTCCTTCTTAAGCAACATAGACCATTGTCGTGCCCAATACATTCCCTTGAAAAATTACCTGCACAAATAAGTTAGTTTTGAAGCCACTAAAGACTACATCATTTATATAAAGCCAAACCGCCCAAAATAAAGTTGCTATGCCTACAAAGATTAGGTCATTTAACCTAGGTTGAAACCATTTAGCCAAGTACCAAAAATACTAGCAATACTTGTGAGCGGTTGGATGCCAAAAGTTATATGGATGGCATTCCAAATAAATCTTGCAATTTGACAATCAAAGAAGAGATGTTGTATTGTTTTATTAGAATCACAAAAGCAACACTTAGTGCTACCCTTCCATCTCCTTTTCACTAATTTTTTTTGGTCAAAATTACCCCTCTTTTTAAGTACCACAGAAAAATCTTGATTTTATAAGGAACTCTAAATTTACAAATGATAGATTTTGTTGTTTCTACATCACAGAACATAAGAGCTTTGTAAATGGAGTTAACAATAAAGATTCCATTCTTATTGACTCTGCACAAAAAGCATCTTCTAGACTTGAGAGTGAAACTTTAGCCATTTTCAACACTAGGTCGTACCATGGTATAAGATTATTTCCTACTAGAGCCCTCCTGAATGAAACATCTAAAGGCTCTCTCCTCAAGACATTTGCAGCTCTAGCACTTCTATTCCTAGTTAAAAAGTATAGCGAGGGATAAAGCTTATCAGAAGAGGAGTCTCCTATCTAACCGTCTTCCCAAAACCTTAAGTTATGCCTCTCCTCAAGACATCTCCAACTCTAGCACTTTTATTCCTAGTTAAAAAGTATAGCGATGGATAAAGCTTATCTTCTCAAAACCTTATGTTATGTCCGCTGTGGATCTCAAAAGAACCGCACCTTAAAAAGGCATCCTTAACCCTCAAAAATGAGAATCCCCCGGTTGCTCAACAACTTGGGTAATCGTCTTCTTGGCCAAGTACTTTTTCCTAAGAAGGTTCTACCAAATTCCTTTTTTGTTAATAAGCTTATACAATCATTTGCTGAGCAAGCACTTATTTTGTACCTCTTAAGTTTTGAATTCCCAAACCGCTACATTCTTTAGGGGTACAAAGAACACTCCACTTAACCAATCTATACTTTCTCTTATGCTCATCACATTGATAGAAGAATTTAGACATCTAGTCCAACTTCTTAAGTATGTCTTTAGACACCTCAAAGAATAATAATATAAACATACCCAAGCTGCTTAGAACCGAGTTAATTAACACAAACCTTCCTCCTACCGAGAGGAATTTTCTTTTCCAACTACCTAGCTTTTTCTAACATGGATTTGTCTCTCTTTTGTTTTTCCATTTGTACGGTAAATTCATATTTTAAATTTTGTGGCAACCATTCATGAAATATCTGATTAATTAGTTTCATTGTTGCCATTTCTTCTCACGATATTTGGTTAGCTACCCTTTTGTTGCTATATACTATAATTCCAAAGCTCCTTAGAACGATCCACATCCGAAAGATGGAGGATGGATGTTCAACACGTAGCTCATTTTGGCACCCAGAGTGAGCAAACTTAAATCACACACATCACTGACGACGGTTGACGACGCGTTTCACGTAAGGCTTGATAGTTCACAATACTTCTTCCACTGAACAAGATATAATGGATATAAAGGAACTTTCATCAATAATTTTTTAAAAAAGTGCAATACTTCTAGCTACTCCCTTGAAACCAAACAGAAGGATCTTCTACATTGCCAGACATGAGATCACTGATAATTGAAAGTGGAAATGTACATTCTACCCGTTAATTAACTTATGGAATAAGCAACTCAAAATGTAGCATTCCCAATGTCTCCCATGTCCACAAATCATGCCATAGCTCAACTGCTCAAGTCCATTGCTTTTCTGCACAACTCTCTCTTTTAGCCGTCCCAGTAAGGGCCTGCTTGGGAACTACGAAAAATTTTACAAGTGTAAAAACTTTACACTTGTATTTTTTGGTGCACCAAGAAAACCCATGTATTCTTTCCGGTTGTATTACAATACAACTGAATTTTTTTCTCGTTTGGGTAAACACTACACCTTCAAAAAGTCTAGCTTAACAACACTACCATGAACTGAACAACACACTGCATATTGGCATGTTGGTTTACATATAGCGTCATGCATGTGAGAGTAATATATTGCGGCATAGTAGCCTTGGTTAGCTGTTTTCCATTCAGTATATATATAACTAGAGTTGAGCACAAAATTTCAAACTCCAGCTGAATACATAAGAGCAGAAAAAACACACAGGTTCAAACAATTGTTCTAGCAAGACCATTTTCGTGTAATCAAAGATGCACAAGTTCTCCTGCAGTTTGTGTTGCTTGTCCATTTGTTCAATGAGTAGAACATGCACCCTGGTTATGAAATGGTCAAGTCACCATGTCTTTAGCAAAGAGATCAAACTGAAGACAGATGTGAGATCTTAATAGATTGCAGTCCACCGCTAACCTGCAAAATTTAATGCTATAAGCTTTGCTGACAAGCTTCTTTGTAACTAACAGAAAACAATATGTACTATAAATAAATAATCATGAACAACGATTCAGTCATATCGCAGGCAAAATCATGAACAAGTGATTAGCATTCCAATTTTGCAACAACTCACCAAGGACCAAGATCCAAGCAATGTTTGATTTGTACTATAAATAAATAGCCAATGTATCATGCTAGTTGCAACAAATGTAGTGAAGAATTACAAACTTACATGTGATGAATCAATTCCATGGCTCAAATATGAGATCTAGGCATTAGAGTGCCTAAGGCTCTAAGTTTGTTAACATCTTTCTTTAACCATAAGCCACGCAGTCTAGCCTCATAGCATAGGAAAATTTCTCGATTCAATGCGTCTTTGAGAACATCTGATGCCATGACCTTAATCTCATCTGATGGATCATCCATGGAATGCAAAACTTCAAAGCATATTGAAATTGAGTATTGTTTTCCCTCTTCAGAAGCTTGTTTCTTTGATTTGAGCTATTCTCTTTTCAGATTTACAAAAGCTGACATTGTCTCTTCGACACATGGTACAGGAGCCCCATGTTTCTTAGATTTTCTTTTATGCGATGCAGAAGCCCTATGGCTTGCACTTGCATGTTCACCATTTTCTACTTGATGTTCTGCATCATGTTCCTCATCATCCAATGGGTCATCACCTCCACCTTGTTGAAGTATATCCCCAAAACTACACCTAATGTCTTGACTTTGACATGAATGGACGTTGTTTTCCTCTTCATGTCGTTCAGACTCAACCTCAAGGCTACGCCATCCAATTCCATCAGTTCTTTGAAGGGTATCCATATGAGCTTCCAAACCAGCACTTCCATCCCTTGCACGCTTCCGATCTGTGGTGTTTGCTATCGCCTTGTATTTACCCTTGAGGTCAATATGGTTATCTTTACTAGAGGTAAAGCAATGCTTTCCTTCATCATATTGGCCAATTAGGGCGTCAAGTAAGTAATTTCAGAAAATAATTATATTAAGATCAGAGTATCAAATAGACAAATAGTTATGTCGTACCTTCATACAGTTGATCCAAGGATTTAAACAACAGGAAACTTTCCTTCTCATACATCTTTAACTTCTGATCTTCCTATAAATTTATTGAAGGGTTAGGATTACTGATATGCAAGATTTAATTCTGAATTCGAATAAGTACAATCTTACCTCAATGACCTCCTCCCATTTTTCAGGTGTGGTTTTAATCATCGATGCATTTTGGTCCCAAGAAAAGCCACTGTGACTTCCAATTGATTTAATTGCTTTGATGTGCTTCTTCAGTTGGGTCTCTTTGTCCTGAACTTGAGCCTTGAACATCGTCTCTATATAAGTCATCTCCTTCAGGTAATGGAACAAGTTTCTTCCGAGGGATATAATTTTTTTGATGACTTAACCACTCATCGTTGCCTTTTTGGCTCCTGATTATGTTATGGAGGACTGTTGCAACTGTTGGAATTATCACTTGGGTTTTGATTGGATAAAATGTTGCCACTTTTAGGATTGGAGGAAATCGCATCTTTAGTATTCCAATAACACGCTCTATGTGGTTGCGTAGCTGGCATGGCGAAGATTAAATAATTTCTTGTAATCCTTTGGCCAACAATTTTTCGCTCTTTTTCTTTAAGATGATAAACATGCCTAGCTGCTCTTCTACAATAACACCTCTTGTATTTTCAAGAAGGTTCTTTGACCTAAGAAGGTCTGAAATTAATTGAAATATATGAGGTTCCATCCAAAGATTATTAAAGCATCGTCTTGGGTGGCCATTTAGAAGTTCTGAAATATAATCTGCGTTGTTAAGTTTTGATGTATGACACGGCATTTTGCTTGGTCTAGAAGATGTAAGATATAGTGCTGGAAAGATGATCAACATCATCTCTTCATCTTCTTCTTCTGAATCAGTAAGCGTGAGATTTTCCTTATCCGTTTCAAATCGTAAGAAACGATCTAGCGTGTTTCATGAAAGAGATTTGAAATTAGCAATCAAACAAGAAATATCAAATCCAAGCTACAGTATAATATCAAGTATATATGTATAGTCCTTAACTCCTTATCATGCTGTCCCTAGCCTGAAGTATACAAATTATAGATCAACAATTTCAGTGAGGATATAGCTAGATTGCAGCTGCAATATAAATTAAATGCCGGAGTGCAGCTGCAATTTCACCACTAAGATCAAACCCCAAGCATGCTCATAATTCAAAATTATCCACATTATTCAATTATTGCCCACATAATTTTCATCATTATTTTACTCATGTCTAGCAAAGCAGTCATGTGGTCATCAAGCACATGCAAAAGGCAGGAGAAACAAACACATCGCATACTTCTATCTGATGCTAAGCCACTACAACCACCTACTCCAGATGAATCAATCTGTGGTATGTGAAGACTTTGAAATTCCGCTAGAAACCACTACTGATTATGAATCTGTGAGTGATTAAGATCAGTGCAATCCGCTATTAGGAAGTATTACACAAGCATCTCTCTGTTATGTTCTACATATGGGCAGCACAATAAAATCCAGTATAAATCAGCACAATAGTGGAAGAGGTGCTTACCGTGGATGTGGCTGCAGTGCCCCAGCGCAGCGCAGATCGAGGCCTCCCCGGCAGTGGCGGCGCAGATCAAGGCCTCCCCGACAGCGGCGGCGGTGGCGGCAGGGACGCAGATCGAATCCAGTGGTCGCCGTAGGGTGTTGAGCAGGTCGCAGCGGTGGGGAGGAGACAAGGCGGCGGCGGCGGTGGCCGAAGCAGACGCCTTCTAGAGCTGGAGTCAGTGGTGGGGAGGGGAGAAGAAGGCAGCGGCAGCGGCCGACGCCCACGCCGTCGAGAGCTCGATGCTGCATTGCCTCGATCTGGTGCCGAGCACCCGAGTAGGCGAGCCCGACTTTTCCCAGATAAATAGTGTGGCCTCCCGAGGCCACACTTTTTTTCAGTTTTTTACTGTTACTAATTTAATTTTTTTTATTTACAAAACTAATTTTTGATTTGGTTAATTTGCAGAAATAGCCTCTTGCCGCCGTGGGCTATGGCGGTATTTAAAAACCGTCGTGGCCCAGGGCGGCGAATGGCCTCCCCGTCAGGCGCGTTAGCCGAGGGGCCACGTGGCGTTGCCGCCCTCGGGGACGGCGGCGAATGCATAGCATACCGCCGGATTCGGACGGTCCGATCCCTGTGCAGACTGTCCGCTTAGGTATCGGACCGTCCGAATCGTCTGATCGGACCGTTGCCCCTCGAATCGGACCGTTGATCGAACTGACCATTGTCTAAGATCAGACCATCCGCCCAGGGATCGGGCCATCGGAATGCACACGATCGGACCGTTGCCCCCGGATTGAACCGTTAATCGGACTGACCGTTGCCCCAGATCGGACCGTCCGTCTAGGGATCGGACCGTCCGAATACCCCCGATCGGACCGTTGCCCCCTCCCGATCGGACCATTGCCCAGCCCAGGCCTCGGCCCCCTGGAGCCATTTGCAAATTACCAAATTTGAAAATTTTGTTGCTAATTTTTAACCCCAAAAATGTACGTACTGAATGATTTTTAATTCGACATTGGAAGATGATATATTGTATTATTCGTCATCCACTTGGTCAATACTTACACAGTGCACGTACAATAGCATAGTGATATTAGCTAGATGTGAGCCGTTCGCATTGCGGCATGATGAATGCGACACCCATAGTACGAAATACAACAATGGATACTACATTGTTAGCAATACAATGTATCTGCTCGTTCTAGTCACCGGTTCCTAGAAAAGCGGGCGATTCGTTCATGGTACGATCTAGACAGGCTGTAGTCGGCTGGTGATTCTGGTTGCATGTTCCAGTACCGTGATAGATATGATGGCGTGAAATTGTCAATCCATTGTCTGAATTGACACCTCCTTGGAGGATCCTGTGGGACGAGTTTGATTAGTAAATTCGTCACGTTTGGTGAAGGTAAACTATCTGCAGGAAGTAAGGTACGGCTTGAACTTACATCGATATCGTTGTCAAGAATGTTCGGACAAACAAAGCTTCTGCGTCACAGAGTTCCTGGCCTTCTCGACCTGACGACCTGGCAACGATCACCACAAGCGCACGTTGGACAGTCCTCCCATCGCGGTAGTCCGAGAGGTCGATTTCTCCAGTCTGCCCCTTCTAGCTCTAGACGTTGTTCGTGCTCCGCCCTCCTGGCCATGTATTGCGCCATGCTTTCGTCTAATGGGAGGTAGTCATATTCCGGGTTGCCGTTGTCAATCCACTCGATGAAGCCGCAATATCTTCCCTCGGTCTGTTAAGGTAAATATCCTGGTATAAGAGTCGTGGGCGTAAAAACGAATATGACAAAGACTTGACTGAAACACGTACCTGGGGACTCGGGTGCACGCACTCGAAGTATCTCCAGCCGTAAGTCTCCTCCTGATGAGATACACGTAGCCGGCAACGGTCACCACAAAGGCATATCGAGCGTTCAGCCTAAGGTGGCAGTACCAAAGCGAAACCTAAATATCGCCAGTTGCAATCCTCCACGAAAAGAGGTGTAGGAGACATTGTTCGATGCTGCTACAAGAAGAAAAGGAAACTAGTGAGGCAGGTAGTGGCCGTAGTTCATAAACGGTACGAAGTTTGCCCGAGGGCCTGGGTGAAGGCCCTCTGCTACTATGATGGTACTTTTATATAGGTTGTCGTGCGTCTATTTCCCTATGAGACGTACAGGTCAAAATATAAGGGACATGCATATGCAAAAAGCGGTTGACGTGGCCGACCATGCATTCAGAATGCCCGTGACGACGCATGACTAAAGCGACGCGCCGAAAGCTCGCTTGTCGCAATGTGGCGCACGCGCGGCCTATATTATGCAAGTAAAGGTGATCCGTACTCGCGCATGGTATGCGCCGAAAGTAGTTTGTCCTTTTGAAATGGTACAGACAGGACGGAGTATCGTTGTAAATATTTGTGAAATGTCAGATCTGAAGGATGGGATCGACTCTAGAGGGGGTGAATATGGACATGACAAATTTAAACAAGTAATGCGAGAGCTATAAATAAATAAATACAACAATAGCCCCTAGGTCATACGCCTCCTCGTCCTCCTAGGCTGCGCTCGCACGTGCCCGCGCGAGTACGTCAGGCGGTCCACCGGTACCCCACGGGTGGCTCGGAACGCCTGAGCAGCAGGGGAAGCACCAGCGTCATGCGGCTGTGTGTGCGGTGCACCTCCGAGCTGTGACGACCCAATCACGTCCTACTCCGGAACGAGGTCGTCCTCGGTAGAGATCCAAGCAGAGGTGCTCGGGGCAGATCCCCGCCCAGTATCCCCCAGGTGGTGGTGAGATCCGCCGTGTGGGTCTGGTAAAGAAAAGTTCGCGTCAGCTGCATAAAAAGTGCAGTTAGTTATGGAGAATAGGTTCAATCCTGACGTACCTGACAATCCTCGCCCGATCGTGGAGGCTGCTGACCTCGATCCTCCGGCGGTACCAGAAGGACCTGCTCCCCACGATGTAGTGGCCCCTGCAGAACCCGCCGCTCCTGCCGATGTCCCTTCACCATGGGGACCTCGCATATGTATCTGCATCGGTGGGGCTGCATCAGAACGGTAACAAGTCAGAGCACGGACGACCGAGCGCATCGTGTTGCACATCCGGTTGAACGTGATCGTCTGCTCCTGCTGCGTGAGAGGGATGCCAGCCTCGAGGCGCTGCCGCAGTAGGCTGAGCTCCGTGTGGACCTGCCTAGCATCGTCTGCCTGTTCAGCAGGACATGCGTGGTTAGTTGCGCGTGGTACCTACCGTTGAAAATAGTATGAAAACCATTGACTCACCGCGCGGAAGTAGTCCTGGTCGCGGTGTGTTGGGTATGCGTCTCGCACCCCCGCGACGTGCGCCAGTGGAGCCTCGGGAGTGAACGTCACCCGTAGTCTGGTATGGGGCTAGTACCAGGAAAGGTACTGCTCGTACCTGGCGGCTGTGTAGGGGTGCATCTCCGTGATGACGTCCTCCGTGGCTATGAGCCAGTCGTTGATGTACTCGATGACGATGGGTCTCCACAACTTACCGGCGGCCTGGCCACGCCGATTTAACATGCAGGGCACAACCGGTGACACAATGCATAACAATACGGAATATTCATTTCCACATATACCTGTGAACGTGTTGCGGTACGCCCGGGCGTTGTGGATGGCCGAAGGTCTGTCGCATACCGAACTGCCGCATCACACGCTGCGGGCAGTGCGGCTCGACAGAAATGTCGAACAGCATCGGCGTCATCGTCAACCAGTACGCCTGGTCCCTGTTGCAGAGGGACGACAGCCCACGCGGCGCACGCGCGTTCACCGCCTCGGCGCTGTACAGCTCCCAGACAACGTCGTCGTCCGTGATCCTGTCGAACTCCATGACGAAGTCTGGGTACGACTTCTGCACCTGCACGTGAGCGTACCAACGCTACAAACAAGAAAAGAGTTCTCGTTAGTCCAAGTAACATAAAAAACCAAGACGGTTTTAACACCGAACATACCTCACGACGACACCACACTGTCCCCATCGTCGGATAGTCCTCCGGTGGGACATCCACATACAGGGTGGACTCGTACGGACTGTGGTTCACCACGGGGCGGCCGATCGCAAACCGCTCTGCCGCCCAGAGCTGTAGGAGGAGTGGACAACCCGTGAAGACCGCTTCTAGGTCAGTCTTCCTGCAACCGTCGCACAGACCCCTGTACGTGGCGGCAAGGACTGCCGATCCCCAACTGTACTGGGGAACAGCACCGTCCTCGGCGTCGGCTATCTCCCTCGCGTAAGGGATCAAGCCCTTGTCGACTGCGTGGCCGTGCGAGTTGGTGAACATCACCCACCCGAACAGCCACAACAGGTACGCCTCTAGGCTCCTCTGCAGTGAGTACGCGTCGGCCTCCGGGTCTAGCTGATCAGACTGTAGTAACATATAAAGAAGTTGACACTGTAATTCTAGTACGGACTGAAGGATGAACATAAAACAACAAGAAAGCATTCTTACCGTGTAGCTCAGTACCCAAGCCTGAGGGAGGCCCGCATGCGTGTACGGGGAGATCTTGCCAACGAGGGGAAGCCCCGGAGCACGGTGAACCGGGGAGAACCGCTACAGGATGTCCTCTCGCCACGCTTGGAGCCCGTCAACTGGGCCCACCGCATCACCGGCTAGAGGCAGCCCAAGGAGGAGGCTGACGTCCTGCAGCGTGGGGGCCATCTCACCGCATGGGAGGTGGAAGGTGTGCGTCTCCGGTCTCCACCGGTCCACAAGAGCTATGATCAGCGACCGGTCGATACCCCACTTCTTCGCCGGGTCAGTCGGGTCCGCTACGGCTGCTACCAGCCTACACAGCGGCAGAAGGCCTGCCTCCCGCAACCTGACAATCAAAACAAAGCAAGTTAGTAAGTTGACATATACAGTTTCACAGTACAGCGTTCGTACGTACCTAGTCGTGAACCTGTCGTCCACAGGAAGGAGTCGCCTAGAAGGTCGAGGACGTAAGGTACCGAGCTCGAGGTTCTGCACCGCCGAGAGAAACGACCGATGGGACTAATCGGTGGCGTGATCCAGCAGCTCAGGCGTCTAGTACTCCATACCTACAAGGAAAAAGAAGTGGAACGGATTAGCTTAATTAAACATAGTGCATTACAGTCAGAAAATTAACAGACAGCAAAGTACCTTTAAAAGGCCCATACTAAAACGAAAATCAGATAGCAATACATGCATATTGGTACACATTACAGGGACATTACATTAGCAACCAGCGGCTATACTACACAACATAACCCAAAGGTGCACGAGGATGCCTGCGATGACGCTGCCTATCAGTGGTGCCTTCCCCAGTTGGCCGCCTTCCGTCAGCGCCTGATCCTTCCATAGGAACTTCCGCTGCACTTGGGGCCTCAGCGTCTTTCGTGCACTTCTTGTAGGTATGTCCATCCTCTCCACACCTACTGCAACGTTGAGCGCTAACGCTGGCCTCGGATTCGTCCATATCATTGCGAATCCTCCGTGTCCGACGGCGGCCTGCCTTGTTCCTTGCCTTCGTCGGGTCAGGGATGAAATAAACTGGGCTTGTGTCTTCAGTGAAAGTGCCGACGATGCCGAAACCAAAAATCTCGGTACTCCATGTATGTATGATTGCTTCCTTTTTAAAGTACGGAGACACATATTGACGTTCATCAATGCCGCACTCCCCGCAAGCGGCAATGACATGAGAACAGGGCTTGTGGTACAAGCTTGGTTTCCGACATGAGCACTTGCATGTCCCATCTTCCTTTAGGACACACTCTTGCCGAGGTTTCCTTGCAAATATGCCACACCTGGACCTGTCGGTACACAATATCTTAAATCTATGCTCTCATGTGCCCTGCACTCGGACTCGGTGCTCTCTTGCCTTCTTGCATTTCTCCTCAAGGTACTCTGTCATTTTTGTGCCGAACCAAAGGTTTGTATCAGCCATAGATGGGCCATTCTGTCTGCACCTGTCGTGGAAGTACGTCTGTGTTCCATGTAGGATGAACTCCACGATGGCAACAAGGGGGAGTTGCCTCACACCACGCATGACCCAGTTGTAGACCTCTGCAAGGTTCGTGATTATTATGCCGTACCTTGCTCCACCTTCATCGTACAGCAATGCCCATTTCTCCTTCGGCTCGTGCTCGATCCACTGCGAAAATCTACTAACCGAGGAACTGGGCCTCCTTCTGAATGTACCGTCATCGGTGGGAAGTGCACCTAGAGCTTCAGGGCCGTCAACACCTCTAGCCGTGGGTCTTGCAGAACTCTCGCCTCTATGTTTGGCTGTCAGCTCATCAAGTCTCCTCCACAGCTCATTGAACTTCTTCTGTTGATTCTGGGCGCACAAACGTTTGAACATGACCATTAGCTCCTTGTTTCTGAACTGCTTATAAAAGTTTGCGCCCATGTGACGCATGCACCATCTACTCTTTACATCTTCCCACACCGGAGGGTATCCCTTGTCTGCGCATCCGTTTCGCAGCTCCTCAATTGCACGCAGCATCCCTGGATGACGGTCATGTATGAGACATACATCTGGCCTCATCCCCACCACCTTTTCCTTAACCAGCTTCAGAAACCAGTACCAACTCTCTGTGTTCTCGCTCTCGACGAAGGCAAAGGCCACGGGCAACACTTGGTTGTTCCCGTCTACTCCAATTGCCGTCAACATTTGGCCTCTGTATTTTCCAGTTAGGAACGTGCCGTCGATGCAGGGAATGGGCCTGCAATGAAGAAATGCAAATATGCACGCCTGCAGAGAGAGGAAGGCCCGCTGAAGGACATTCTTCCTAGGATTTGGTAACGATAGGAAACTTTTGATTTTGGAGTAGCTGCCAGGATTTCTCGCACAGATGGTTTCCAGTAAACGAGGCAAATTATTGTACGAAGCTTCAAAACTGTCAAATCTCCTTTCAATTATCTTCTGTTTGGCCCTCCATGCCTTCGCATATGTAATGGTGTATTTGTACTTCTCCTCGATGCGCCTGATAATTGACTTGGGCTCGAACCGGAGGTTCTCCACAACAGCATAATACAGCTCTGAAGCGATGAATGCAGATGATATGTTTCTGTGGTACTTCTGAATACCCGGAAGATGGCAGTTGTGCTCCGTCACGATTGACACGGACCAACAGTCGTCATATTTCTTTCTAGATGCGTACATCCTCCATGGACATCCATCGCTTGAACTTGCACATTTCACTTCGTACACTGATCTGGTGGACTTTGATACCCAGAACTCCCTCCCAAGTGACACAGCCCACATCTTCACAGCCTCTGTCAACTGTGTTTTTTCGGCGTATCTAGCGCCTTGCACCACTTCATTCTGCCGATACTCCCATGCCACAGTGTGCCCCTCTGAGACAATGAGTCCGGAGAAGTCCTCGTTGTCCCATTTTGCCGGGTATACATCGTCCTCCGAAGAATCATCATCCTCCATATGCTCAGGTTCTGAGTCTTCAATTTCCATCTCCTGTACTAGACCTGGGTGTCTCTCCCCTTCATCTGCAAACCCCCCAGGTCCCATGTCTTCTTGGCCTCCTTCCTCTCCGGCACCCTCGTCTTCTGCCTCATTTTGCTCCCCTGTTTCATCGGGCCCTTCCGCTGTACTTGGACCAGCCTGATCAATGCTGACCCTGTCATGCACTACCACTAGGATGTTCGGTGCCCATCCTCGCTGCAGTGCACTCTCCACAAAAAATACCCAGCTGGCCGTCGAATCTATTGGCATCAATTCCCACCAAAAATCTTCCACAGCCCAGCTAACCAGTGCGTACACCGCAATTGCATTTACTTCAGGATCTACTCCGAATCCCCTCATTAACCAATTGTAAACTCCAGGAAAACTTCTCTCAGCTGGAGCTATAATTCCCTTTTGTGCTACGTTGAACTCCGATAAATCTACTCTATATGGTCCTTCTCTGACATTTCCTTCACCGTGATATATCGCGAATACAACTCTATTTGCCATTTCTGTTGACAGAAAAGATTTTCACTACAGTTATTAATCTGTACTAATCAATATTCGTTCCATAAAAAGGCTATAGGTATGAGTCAAACCATTACTGTTTCTACATTTTACAAACTAACCCAGCAGCGCTAATAAAGTTATACGCTAGGTTTATCTAACGTGTCGAAATGACGTATACCAACGATGGTCATGGCAGAGCATATTTATTTCTAAAATATCTACAATTTACTACATGTCCGCTATGTTCTTTTAGTACGGTCAAATAAATTTAACACTAACGATGGTTATGCCAAACCGTTAATATTTTCATAATATGCCGGGTATTACACTACGCGTCTAGTACTAATTAACACTTGTCTAAAAAATTGACTACATAACAGGGAGAGAGCAAAAAAATACCTAGATTCAGCTTAAAAATCCGTGAGGGCTTCGCTGCTGTACTGCTCCTCCTTTGCCTCAGCTCTATTGGACGAACGCTGGAGGCGGAAGGGGGAAATGACGCGCCGGCGAGTGTGCGAAGGGATTATATAGGGGAGGCCTAAAAACCGCCGTCCCCCAGGGCGGCGATTGGGCTAAAAACCGCCCTGGGGGACGGCGGCGAATACAAATGCATTCGCCGCCGTCCCCGAGGGCGGCAACGCCACGTGGCCCCCCCGGCTAACGGTGGGGGGCCGCCGTTAGCCGCGCCTGACAGGGAGGCCATTCGCCGCCCTGAGCCACGGCGGCAAGAGGCTATTTCTGCAAATTAACCAAATCAAAAATTAGTTTTGTAAATTAAAAAAAAATTAAATTAGTAACAGTAAAAATTCCTTTTTTTCCATCGGAATGGGCCAAATACCTCACTACATTTAATGGGTTAAGGCCCATCCAAGCACAACTTTTACATTTACACCTGAGAAATATTTGGGCTGGTATTTTACACGGGTATTGGGCCACAAAAAGGACTTCCAAGCAGGCCCTAGGTGAGAAGAAGGGAAAGTTAGACATTTATTTTCTGGACTAGCATCTAATACTTTTTTGTTCTTTTCAGACATGTATTACTTGCAATCTATACTCACAACAAGACAAGTAAGTGGAGCATTTATTGTTCTATTACTTGCAACCGACCTCATGTCCTTCTCTTGTTCAATTACTCACACCAGATATACAGTGCTTGGATAATGTTATAAACACTACTAGCATCCATGACGGGTCATCTATGGCGGATCAATACGACCCGTTTAAAATGACTCATCTTTGACGGATCAAAAAATAGCCCGTTTGAGATATGGCTATCGGCGATAACCCGTCATAGATGTGAGGTCAATGTGAGATTATCTTTGACGGGTCGTAGTTGTAACCCGTCACAAATGATCAATGACGGATCATAACTATGGCCCGTTAGAAATGACATGTCATCTATGATGGGTGTAGTGGAATAAACTGTCACAGATAAAAGCACTCATCTCTGACGGATCAAAACTACCACCCGTCACAAATAACATTATCTGTGACGGATGGTAGTTTCGACCCATCACAAATGAGTGAAAATTCAAATCTTTGAATTTTTCAAACAACCTTGAATGAAGACATATAATATGTCAAGTTGTAGATCTCGACGAGATCTACAACTTTATAATTAACAACAATTTCATTTAAGATCGTTTACCTGCCCAAATATGCATTATAAGTGATAAGATCTATTTTGAAAAACGAAATTTTGAATTTTTCAAACAACCTCGATAGAGACCTGCTCTATATTAAAGTTGTAGAGATCAATGAGATCTACAAGACTATAACTTTATAATTGACAATATTTTCATTTGATATTATTTACATGCCCAAATATGCATTATAAGATGAAATCTATTTTGAAAAACAAAATTTTGAATTTATTAAACGACCTCGGATGGAGGTATTCCCTATGTAAAATTTGTAGAACATGATGAGATCTATAACTTTGTAGTTGATGATTTTCTTATTTAAAGTCATCTAAAATATCAAATACATGTTATATGATTTGGATATGAATAGTCAAAACAATAACATCGAAAGAGTATTCAACATGGGCTCTATGCGTAATTCGTCCAAAAAATGATAGATTTATGGGTAGTGATGTGTGACCATACATGGATGGCCAGTAAAATTCAAAATATTTTTTAGGGCTTTTTTGGTGCATTTAAAATTTAAAAATTATGGCTTGTCATTAGTAACGATTTGTAATTATGATCCGTCAGAGATGAGTCATCAGTGACGGGTGGTAAATTACGACCCGTCAGAGATGACTCATTTGTGATGGGTGATAAGTTATGAGCCGTCACAGACTATCTTTCACAGATGAGGTTTTCTCATCAATGACTAGACACTTATCCATCACAAGATATGGATTATGATCTGTCACAAATGGTTTGTTTCCTTATAGCGAAATTTTCTACTCACTCCGTTTTAGATTATAAATCGTTTTAGCTTTGGTCAAATTTAAACTCTTTTAAGTTTGACTAAGTTTATAGAAAAATTTAGTAATATTTTCAACACAAGGAAAATATGCTATAAAAATATATTCAGTTTTGGATTTAATGAAACTAATTTATTGTTATAAATATTGGTAAATTTTTCTATAAATTTCGTCAAACTTAGAGTAGTTTGACTTTAATCAAAATCAAAACGACTTATAATCTGAAACGAAGGGGGCAGTAGTTACTCAAATGGATCTTTTTCAAACAGAAAATTGACACACTATTGTGAGTTACAAATTCAGATCAACGAAATGTGTTATTCATCATGAATTCAAATAACAAAATTCAATAGTATCAGGTTTTCACCATAAATGATTTGTGTCCAAACTGTCCAGACTTTACTATGACTCTCTTAAATTGGAAAAAGACCTCTATAATGACTGAATATATAGTGAATTCTTGTTTTTCTAGTTCTTATTTGTCGTGAGAGTTTAGGAATGACAACATATATGGGCATATCGCTCTGTATGCATGAACTGACTATTTTTTATGAAAAGAGAGGGCAGAGAAGGTTGATTGGAATCCTCAATCTGAAAATAACTAATACTTCCTTGCACTAAAGAAGAAAGAAGAAAGCATCCAAAACCACAATCTATTGTACCATTGTTCTCCGACCTGATCATCATCATTTCACTATAGTTTGTTCATCTGTTGTGCTATTCCAGGTCAGATGAAGCTGTATCACAACCACTTAGGAGGCCTGAGACTCTGGTGAGCATATGAGGAAGCAAAGCAACCATCGACGGGAGGAGCTGTGCAACAGGAGGAAAACGATATGCAGCAACCAAAACCACCAAAATTCCTGATGCCTTCCAGACCAAGATACAAATGCACAAAAATGGCTCGCGACACACACTGGCAGTGTGTTTACGTGTGGCCAAGATGCCGCAATACTACTAGTGAGCAATGAAATTACATCTGCAGTTAAAGCATACACGATACTATGGAGAGCAATAGAACAACATTCAGGAAACTAGAGTGATATTGGGCTGTGTCCTGAAACTGTCGTGGATCAAATGAGTTAAGACAATAACTCAAATGAGAGTGTTTATATGGTGTATGTATGTTTTATTTTCTCCTGCCTTAATGGAATGATGGGAGTTTTCCAGCCCCATCTTCTAAAAGAAACACTGAGGAAATGTGGAAATTAATTTGAACATATCAGAACAAATTTGTCTGTCATTATCTTAACTTGGCACTAATTCTTTCAAAGTTTCAGTGGCAACTTCTAGTATTAAGAGACTTCAATGGACTGTCACCATAGTTCAGATGTGGGCACAAACTGCTTCCATTGGCGCGGCATCAAGTGGGCTCACGCAGCTTAGCGGAATGTTCCCAAGAGCTCAATTTTTCTGTTTTAATCTTTGGAATTTCAACGCTAGCATCTGTGGGGTACGGCTAGAGCGCGCGGGGGTTTGGCTAACCCACGCGCGGCGGCCATACAGTAACCCCTCTGTTGTTAAGCCTAATCACCCTCAAATTACCATCGTTAGTGTTTAATAATTTTTAGTTATGAAAAATACATAAATAATAGGTTTTAGTTGAAAATTTCAAAATTCTAATTAAAAGTTTCAAATTTTGGGTTGAAATTTCAAATTTTGAGTAGATTTTTTCAAATTCTTAGTTGATAGTTTTTAAATTTGAGTTGAAAATTTCAAAAATTGAATTGAAAGTTTTAAAATTAGATATGAAAGTTTCAAATTAGTGATATAAAGTTTATCCGATTTTTTAATATTTAATCATTTTTACTGTACATGTGCAAGTGTGGACTGTGGAGCGGCGCTGCGCGCGTGCTCACAGTTGCTTTGTCGGCATCTGTGTGTAGCTAAATCTTCCTTCTAAGAACAACTGTAGCTAAAAGTTTTTTATCTTTTGATTTCCTATAAACGTTCGTGCTACATTTGAACACTTGATTACCCATTATTTACCTGCATGCTTACTTTAGAGTAGTTGAAATGTTTGTTCAAAAATATATATCATTTTACATCCCTTAAAAAGAATGATTGCTCATACCATGAAACATGGTAGGATCAGATATTCCTTTACTTATCCACAGCAACTCTAGAGCATCAGTGGTTAACTGGTCATTCGTTTTCATTTCCTATACATTTGCCCAGCATGATCTGAATCGGCTCTTATCTTTGTGCAGTAGCTGTTCAATAATCATGTATTTATGCTTAAGAGGTTTGTTTTGTTCAGCACATATTAATTTTATATTTGCATGTTATCAACACATTAGGTTTCACCTAAATGAGTTGCCAGGTTGTCGTATTTCCAAATCGCATTTCTGCAAAAGGAAAGTGATTTCCGTCCACCCAGTATACTTGCACTTGGTATACCATCATTGATGAGATGTACATGACTATCTTAATGCAATTTTAGATAGCTAAGGTAGCGTACTACAATGCATTATCTTAACATTATGGCAATGAATTTAAAGAAAATTGCCACCATCTCCTGCTCTGACATTAAAAATGAATACTTTCTGTTATTTGTGCCTAAGCAAAATAGCCGTTCATATGAGTCAATTAGTTTAGGTAGTGATATAAGTGGCTAGGGCATTTTGTCAAAACTCTTTTTTTGATCCTTCCAGCCTGTCTATGTATTCCTGCTGTTTAGCGCTGTGTGTTTATCGTTTATAGCTAGATATGCCATCAACGCTTTTGGAATACTTTAAAGTTGTTCCTTCCCAAAGTATATTATTTTACGCTTTTAACTGCTTCTTAATCCAAGTAACCTTTCACTCTGCTTTCCCTGCTCTCCTGATTTCTCCTTCACTCTCCAAACTGGTTTCAAGTTCCTTTGGGAGGGACACCACTCATAGAACGTGTGCTTAAATGGTTTCAAGTACTGCAGGGTTATTTGCAAGCATTCCAAAAAAATCTGAACTTTACTTAAAATTGTTTACTTACATAAATGGGGATATCACTGTTTTCAAGGAATTCTCCCTTTTCCTTTTTTTCATTAATCTGGATTTTGGAAGGCAAATTAGTCAGCACATATTTATTTCTTACACTAAAATTTCGTGCCTTCCCACCTGTTATCTCATAGTTCTACTGATTTGTTGCTTTTCATCTTGCTTACAAAAGGGTATTTATGTTATGGATTTTTTTAAGGTACCCTCACATAGATATAGGCCGTCTATTTAAATTGATCTAACGCACCATAATTAACTATACTACATATGACAGTATGGACAGTAAAATTGGTGAAAGGGTATAATTGGAAAAAAAACTGCATAGTAAAATTGTAATATCATCGTATTTTTGGTATAAATCAACTGAATTTTGGCCGTTAACCTCCCATTTTTCCTGGACATCAGGTGCATGCACATCAAAGATGTCATCTTTCCCGATTTCTTGCTTTATCTGTTGATTATTTGCTGCTTATTCAGAGGAAAGATAGTTATCCAAATTACAGCACGCATGCATGCCCAGGTTTCTTCCTTCTTCGGCCATACATGTGCAGGTAGCCATGAATGCTTAGAACAGGATTGCATAATCATGCCAAATGTAAATCAATCGATAATCCCAAGCAATATGGTTGCATACATACTAGTTCTTTCATGTTCAGGTGCAAAATCTTGCTTGTAATTAAGGATTATTGAGGTGGCAACTGGCAAGAGGCCCGTTAGCAGCCTTGAGATGGCTACAGCCGCGAGCTTGCCGGTCACGCTAGCTGATCGAGTCATCAGTTATGACATGTGGCGAGCCGATCAAGATGGCTGGAGATACTTATTGTAGGATCGGTTTAAGAAAAAAAAGGTAAAAAATTCCTCTGTTACTATTTTAACGGAAAGTCTAAAGTACCCATATAAATCAACGGTTCGATTTAATTCGACTGTGCTACTACCTCTACTAGTAAAATATACAGTAAAATCACCCTATGTTATAGGTAGCAAACAACACATATAGAGAGATTATGATAACCATATCATTCGGTTTGTATTTTTCCTTACACCATATGATCAGAGAATAACAAGCAGACACTATGATCATGTTTCTTTTACAACTGAGGAAGTATTGTAGCGTAGTTCTTTTTAGGATTGCTAACTTGTTTCCATTATTCCCCCCTCTTATAGAATGTATCGTCTGTCAGTTCAATGTCAACAAAGTCCGTCTCCAGTTCAGAGATCCACCAAGTCCAGCGGAAATTCAAAAGAAGTGCTGTCAAGTTATGGTATAGCAAGAAACAAGCTTCAAAGGTTCCAAACCCTACCTGTATTTTGGTAGTCTGATCTCAGCAACTTGCAACGTTCTTCGATATAGATAACTGATCTTCTAATTTTGTGAACTTAATTCAGACAATTTGGCACATTTGCCAGAATATTGTTTTTAAGAAGTAGCTGGCTACCTAACCGATGATGAATCAATGGGTTTATGTAATCATCTGTTTGGGTGACCAACCATTCTACCAGTGGGCATGTCATAGAATTCATTATTTCTTTGACTTGCTAAATGCAATGGCTTTTATTTGTGTGACTGGACTTTTTGACATGACAATATATTTACCCTCAATTGCATTCATCGCTGTTTCTATTATGGAATTGTGGTTCTACTGTAGGTGTGGCGTGGTTCCACGCCCGCTCTTCTAGTATGTTCTATGTATCTAGAAATTGAGAAAAAAAAAAAGGGAGGAATATGTCCTATATCCATGAATCTTGGCTTTGGATTTATTTTTCCAATATGTCCACATTTCTGCTGCATTTAGTTGAAGGAACCGTGCATTATTTCTCAATTTATTGTTATTATTTGAAAGAATTTTGGTTTTCACATTTATTTTAGTTTTTTTACATTGTTTCTCTTGGTGTGTCATGAATTTCAAGCGTCTACTGAGTGTTAAAACTTCTTCGTTGGATTCCTTTGTGACTATAATGATTTTTTTTGCGGAGAATAATGAATTATATGTTTATATGAAGGCTTGCAACTTGTTGAGGTAAACATATATTGGCCATGACATTTGTTTCACCTACATGATTATCGGTTTTTTAATCGAGATGTTGTCTAATCTTCATTATTGCTATTATCTGCCTTGCAACACATTCTATGTAGCACATATTTTTGTGTTCCTGCAGTACTAATGTGTTAAATACTACCTTGTAGCATATATCATATGTTACTATGCTTTTTCCCGTAACACATTTCTTAATATGTTATAGAGATGTGTTACAATGAGCCTGTCTTGTAGTAGTGAGGGGACACTGTCCTAGGGCTTGTCGGTGTCAAGTTCGCTGACTTGAAGGGGTGGAGGAAACCGAGAATCAGCGAGGCGGCCGTGGGAGTTTTGAGTTGTGACTCACAAGTGGAGGAGGAATTGAGGAAGAAAAAAGGGTATAAGCGCACGTATTGGAATCCCCTCCTTCAGCTAAATATGAACACAACCAATGCAACGGCCCTAGCTGGAGAAATGGCACCACCCAGGACATGCCCTCTCATTCACCAACCGATGGCAAGCAACCTAGCATGGTCCTATATAGTCTCCGTGTCTAGCTCGATTTCTCATTTTCATATGCTTAACAATATAAGCACAACAGTTATATTCTGAACACAACTTTGTTTTTCAAACACATAATTGCCTAGAAATTTTGGTTAGGTTTTCAGTATCACAGGATGGTTGCCAAGAAACAAGGTTGGCATTGATGCAAATAGAAGACAACGTAAATGGTTAGATGGAAAAGGCAAAAATAGAGCATTCACACCTTATGTGTCTTGAAAGGAATTCAAATGCAAAGAATGTAAGCCCTATATTTTTCTTTTTAAAAAGTACATAGATCATCATGCTTAAGTATATATCCTACTTAAGTAGAAAGATCAGGGGTGGTTTAGATATAGTCAGTTGTGACGAATAATCTTGCTTACTTTTATGCACTATTAAGATATTTATACTTGAAGGGATTGCATGTTTAGATCTCTAGCTTACCAATACTATATTTTCTTAAAGAAGTTTTAGAGCCTAATAATCTAAAATTAAGTTTGAATCATATAACAAAAATGTGAATAATTTTGTCATGTGATCTAAACAAATAAATTGGGCTGCTAGGCTCTAAAATATGTATAACAAAATCTAGTTTGTATAAAACCAGATATCCAAACATACACGAAGAGACCTCCCCTAGCTTGACAAAAAAGTTTTACAGTCCAAATGGCAAAAGCTTATAGGCTCAGCAAATGTCACAAGCTGAGAAATAACAATTCAGCACCATGAAAGTAACTAATTATAATTGTACATTGCATATAGAAAGTAGCAGTGCAACAAGGGAAATTTGAATCAGCGCTGGTCCAGCAAGAAAAGCTAAGAAACACCGGCCAATCAGCATGGAGTGACTTCTGTTTTTCTACAACTTCTGTTCTCTTCTACTATCTTTATCTTCAGTTCAGTCAAACAGTAACGGCATCAAGTACTATCCTTTTCTACTACTACTCATTATATAGACCCTAGTTACCAAGCAGGTCCAGTATATGGTGCAAAAGGTGTTCTTATAGTTCCTGAAAAATGCTGGCTGAGGTGGTGGTGTATTTCTGGTCTGAGATAGCTTTGAGAATGGGTAACTGAACCACCAAGATATAGCTTTCGTCGTTTGCCAAATTGATGCTGCTTCATGGCTTGTGCATTTTGCTTCTGCTTCCTGTGCTGAGTTGTCTTGTTTCTCTTTTTCCTCTTCTCTCGGAACTTTTGCATCCTTCGCTCTTGTTCTTGTTTATCGAGTTGATTATGAAGCTGCTGATGTTGTTCCTGTTGATGCTTTTGCTGCCAGTGGTGCTGCTCTTGTGACATTTGATGATGCTTCTGATGTGGACTTGAAGTATCAGAAGAAAGATCTTCTAGGCTATGCCTCTTGTTTGCATATTTATGTAACAAGTGGGTAATTTCTGCCTTAATTCTATCGCAATGGACAGAGCCAATATTGCACTCACCAACAACCCTCCATGACAATATTAGAGCATTGACCTGCTTTGACATGGCCTGTTTCTGTTCAACACAAGATTTCATCAGGCGTTAAACCAATTTACAAAATAGCATTTCTGTATACAAGTATGAGGAAGCAAGCAGCCATTTATCATGGTAAGTGATCCCCAGTGCTTTAGCATAAACTGAATATGATTATTTTTTAAAGCAATATGAGGATAAAATTTGAAAGTACCCACTACTCCACTACACCTAATTACATCATTACATTAAAAACATCCTAAGTATATGCTTCAAAATTTTGTGCAATACAGTTTTTACAAAGCTTGAAACACCAGTTGTTTAAATCATAACAAGATTTGCCTTAAAAATAAGAATATAGCTTTTGTTATTTCTAACTTTGCAACGTGAAGAGCTACAGGCGCTAGAGCAGATAAATGCACTATTCTTCCGTTCATATTCACACAGATTTGATTAGAAAAACAAATGAGATAGCTACTGCATGAAAAAGGACAAACCAGTGACTCTGAATCGCTTTCCTTGCTCATTATCTCTTGAGCATTCTCCTTAGCATTCTGAATATATTCCTCCATGATTGGAAGTGGAGGATATTTGTCTGTCAAATTCAAAGTGCATGCCAATCTGACAGCGACAAGTTGTTGCCCACGTTCAATCAAATGATCGACTGAATCTGAAGAAGAATGAGAGAGAATCATAAGAAGTGCACATGGAACCCTTGTTGGATATTGTTATGACGGGAGTTCAATATCAGAGGAGGACTGCTCGTGGCTAGCAGGCGCATGCAGGAGAAGCTAGCAGGCGCATGCAGGAGAAGGCCTCACCGCCCAGGACGTTTCCTATTATTAGAGAAATATTATTATTATTAGAAACTTATTTCTATTTTTAGAAAGGAGAAGCGATATATGGTGGTAAAGACAATTGGATCAATTTAAGCAGAAACATATTGTTTCCGGCTTCCTGAAGGGAGCCGGGAGTCCAACCCTAGCCGCCACCTCTTTCTCCCTCCTCTCACGATCGCTGGCTCCTCGCCGCCGATCAGCCTTCAAACCGCGCCCACCGATCGTCCACACGTACAACCTCCGATCGGTGAGGGGCAGAGAGCAGCAGCCTATCAGATATAGAAAATTTTCATGAGATATAATTGTAAGTAGCAAATGCAAATCTAATACTGAGGTCAGCATTTTAGGATCATCAAATTAAGATGCTCCATATGAACTGTGACTAAAAGTGCAAAACATAATTTCTACTGATTCAGTTAGATGAATAACTAATGGTCACCTAAACGTAACATAAGAAGGCTTGGGACCTCTAGTTAAACAAGTTTATCATTAAAGAATGTGAACGCACGGTACAAAAATTGATGAATTTCCATATCGACGAACATTGTGATAAGCATAATATGTGGCATAGATTGCCTACAACATATGAAATTATAACTGAGCAATAAAAGGGCATTGAAACTGTACCAGCCATCTTGTGCATCATGCCGAGATACTTGCAGAGGGAGATGCAGCTCTCCGTCTTGTTGTCGGGGAGAATTCCAAAGAAATGGATGATCTCTTCGACATCGAAGTCCAAGACAATGTTGTAGGAGACAAGAAAGTTGAAAAGACCCCATACAGCCAACCGGCCGAGGTTCTTGCTCGCGATCATCTCCTTCCAGTCCTTCGCCAGCAGATTGGCCTGCTCCAGCGTGTCCGCCGACAGCGCGACGGCAAGCTTGGGCACGCAGCTGAGCAACTCCACGCAGCTCTCCCACACGCTGTCCTCGATGGGCTCCGTTCCGGCCAACAAGTCCCTGACGGCGCGGACGACGAGTACCTGCGGTTCGGGGGCGCCGAGAAGCGCCGGGAAGAAGTGACGCCTGGTGAAGATGATGCAGCTACTGCCGGACAAGCACAGGATGCACGCCAGGCTCGAGGAGTCCATGTTCGCGCATGCCGCCGCAAGAGACCGCCTCGCCGACGCCTCCGCGCCGCCTCCGCCTGTGAAGGCCGGAATCGGATAGATCGCCACCTCCAATTCCGCCGCCGCCGCCGTCTTGGTCTCCCCATCGTCCTTGTCGGCCGACATTTCCATGGCGTCCTTCGCGTTCGTGCATTTACCATGGATTTCTTCGTTAGGAGACACATTGATTGGCTCCCCCATCTTCTCTTTCTCCTCCTCCTCACCGTTAGGCGCCTCGCTTGCCACCTCCACCATGCGGTTCTCCTCCTCCTCGGCTTCTACGTCCAGGCACCCCTTCTCGCGCAGCCCACCCTCACCCCCACCGTTTCCTTCGTCCACATGGTGCTCGACGTGGGGCTCCTGGACCTCTACTACGTCCACAAGGTGTTCGACCGTACGCTCGAGGCAGCTGGCGGTGGTTGGGATCGCCATCGCCGTTCCAACGGCGGCGGCGGGCTGGAGGGCCTACAGCTGGCGGAAGCGGGCGGCGATGAAGGACTGGATGGAGGAGACGTGGGCGTCGATGTGGTCCCAGCGGAAGGGGATGCGGATGGGGGAGCAGACGACGAGGCTGTCGAAGGCCTCGCGGAGGCGCTGCTTCTTGGCGGTGAGCACCGCGATGGCCGCCTCCAGCTCCGCCATCGTCATCCCCGCCGTCGGGACCGGAAATGGGGACGGCGCCGGCGGGTGAGGCGAAGGTGGTGGCGAGGGGGTTGGTTGGGGTTTCGGGGAATTGGTCGCCATTGCGGCGATCAGCGTGCGACTTGGGGACAGGTGAGCCCGGCTGGCCCGGGTGGGTGAGCCTGCTTTATAACCGCAGCACAATGCCGCTGGTAAAGCGGGCTTGCTGTCTGAATGGCGAAACAGGGGTTCTTTTTTTCTCATGAATCCAGTGTGACTCGACTCAAAATAATCTAAACATTGAGGAATGAGCTATGTAATTTCAAGTTGGAAAAATGGATTGAAAAATAGACATCAACAAAAAGAACAAAGGATTTGAATATGAAAGTTTCATTTGTAAAGCGTGCATATGAAGCTCTCCAACCATGTTATACTCCCTATAAACAAAAGGGAATTTACGCTAGTATACACAGGTTAAGCCATCTCAACTTTAGGGTATCTATGTTGTTTATGCAAACCATCTAATAAAGATGACACAGTCAGTTGATTTAATTCCTATAATGTGTTTGTTCGTTTAGTGGGACCCATAAGAGAACTTAAATAAGAAAGTAATTATTAGACAAAGAGATCCAATGGTACATATCAGGCTACCTCTTTACATAGCTCACTCATCATCAAGATGGATCCCATTATTATATTTCTTTTCCTACTCAGCTTGGTTTGAACCAAGACCATGGATGCTTTTTTCCTTCCAAGCGATGATTGTTTCTCACAGCGGTAAGATATGAACCATTCGTTGGATGGTTCAATTATTTGCTCCCATTGGAGATGGCTTTATAGCCTAAGGAGAGCGAAGGCAATAACCAATATAAAAGCTGGACATAACAAAGACCTTCGACACCATGAGGTGGGACTATCTTCTAGATCTAATGCAAAAGAGAGGCTTTCCGACCAGATGGAGAAATTGGATCTCCAACATCCTAGGGAGTTCCTTAACCCGCATCCTCCTCAATGTATCCCCCGGCAAGCCAATTAAGCATGGGAGGGGACTGCGACAAGGCAACCTGCTCTCATCCTTTCTGTTCATACTAGCAATTGACCCACTGCACCAAATCCTCGACGAAGCGACAAGCGAAGGATACCTAACCCCTCTCCACGGGAGGACGGCGCGATTGTGAACCTCCCTTTATGCTGACAATGCTGCGATTTTCATTCAACCCTTCGTGCACGACATGGAAAACCTCGCCTACATCCTTTCACCCTTTGGCAAAGAACCGGCTTGCAAACCAACATGCAGAAGAGCCAGATTGCGTCAATCCACTGTTTAAACAGGAACCTGCAGGATATCCTAGCGGTTTTCTCGACTAGCATAATGAGCTTCCCTATGAAGTATCTAGGCTTACCACTAGCAGTCTCACAGCTGAAGAAAGTCCATGTCTAGCCCCTCCTAGATAAGATATCTACAAGGTTGGCCCCTTGGCAAGGGAAGATGATGACGACGACAGGCAGGACGACCCTCATGAAATCAGTTCTCACGACACAACCCATCTATAATCGAACAACGTTAAAGATACCGAATGGCATATTAAGCTCTATCGACAAAACCAGATGCAAGTTCCTCTAAGCAGGAGAAGACGACATCTCTGGCAGGAAATGCAAAGTAAACTGGGAGAGAGTATGCAAACTCAAAGATATCGGTGGGCTGGGAGTCCTAGACCTAAAACGATTTGCTAGGGCGCTTCGGCTGCGATGGTTGTGGTATGAGTGGACGGCGCCAGGCAAGCCGTGGGTAGGCACCCTTGTACCTTGTGACTAGCTAGATAGAGACCTCTTCGCGGTGGCTGCCACTATTACCTTGGGAGATGGAAAGATAGCGAGCTTCTAGCACTTGCACTTGTTGGAAAACCAGACTCCTAAGTCGATTGCACCAGCCATCTACTTGGCCTCCATGAGGAAGAACTGGACAATCCATGACGCGTTGCAACAGAACAACTGGATCCGGGACGTAAGGCTACACCAAATAACAACTACCAATCACCTTCGCCAATTTGTCAAACTCTAGGTTATGATACAGCATATCAGCCAACTGAATTCACAGTGGGATGCCATTGTTTGGAAACTTACGGCGAGTAGGGAGTACATGACCAAGTCAGCGTACCGCCTACAATTCATAGGAGCAGCAGGAACAGTCTACAATCAATCAATATGGAAGTGCTAGGCACCGTTGAAATGCAAATTCTTCACATGGCTAATAATCCAAGACAGGGTCTGGACGGTAGATAGACTTCAAAGAAGAGGGTGGCCGAATCAGTAATTTCCCCGCTATGTCGTGCAACGCAAGAAACGACGATACACTTTTCGTCGAAATGCAAGCTCTCATAGAGAATATGGGTGGCAATAAAGCAGTGGGCAAATCTTGACCTCCATACACAGCAGTGGAGGACCTACAACACGGTAGAGGAATGGTGGCAATAGTTGCTTTCAACCCCACATACCCCAAAGAAACCTCTAAAGTCCCTGATCATCCTCGTCTCCTGGGAACTTTGGTGTGAGCACAACGCAAGGATCTTCCGACATGTTGCCACAACCCCAACCACCATAATTGCCAAGATCAAAGAAGAGGCCATGGCCTAGGTGAAGGCTGGAGCGACAAAGTTATGTGAGCTCAATGTTTTGGGAGATATCCCCTAGCTTTTCTCCTTTTGCAGGCATGGGACCGTTACCCATGCCCTGTACATATTTTAAGTGGACCTTGGCTAATCACCTTCTCTATTAATATATACGAGGCAAAGCTTTTGTCTTTCCTTCAAACAAAATATATACTAAAAGTGCCAACCCCTAATCGATGGAGGACTATGGATAAGTATAAAATGTGTGAAGTAAGTAAGTCATATGTAGTCACATATGAAAACTTTATCATGCATAGACATATGGACACATGAAATTTCATTTAATCCATCTATATGGCTTGGAGTGGAACTAGCCATAACCTCAAAATCTTTTATTCTCTGTTTTTAAGATAAAACTTTAGGCCTCCTTTCGAATGGCTTACTTTGTTGTTGTTCATGCTAGCATAGACCAGCAAAACCTCTCAACTTTAGGGCATCCATGGCGCTTGTGCAAACCATCTACCAAAAGTGGGCTGCACGTTCAGTTGATTTAATTGCTATAATGTATTTGTTCATTCAATAGGACTCGTATAAATAAAGAAAGTAATTATTAGGCAAAGGGATCCAATGGTGCATATGAAGCTTCCTCTTTCCGTGGCTCCTAGATCATCAAGATGGGTTCCAAGATCATTTTTTTTTACTTGGCTTAGTTCGAACCAAGAACTTGGCTTGCTTTTTTCCTTTCCAATGTGATGGTTTGTTTGTAATAGTTGTAAGGTGTGAGCCATTCATTAGATGGTTCAATTATTTACTCCCACTGGAGATGGCCTTATAGCCCAAGAAGAGGCAAGGCAATGAATGGTGGCAACACTTTGCACTAGGTTTATTGTAAAGGGTTTTATAGACAGTAAAACTATAGTGTGAAGTGGATAAGTATAGTGCAAAGTGGAGTAAATAAGTCATATATAAATACTCCCTCTATTTTTTAACAAATGAGCCATTGATTTTTATCATGACGTTTGACCATTCGTCTTATTTAAAAAATTAGTATAAATATATAAAAATATGAGTCATGCCTAAAATTACTTTAATGATAAACCAAGTCATAGTAAAATAAACTATACTTAAATTTTTTGAATAAGACAAATGGTCAACATTGTGTTAAAAGTTAATAGCGTCATCTATTAAAAAATGGAGAGAGTAACATATGAAAACTTTATCACGGATAGACACATGGACACATGAAATTTCAGTTAATCCATCTGTATGGCTAGAAGAGGCACATGGACACATGAAATTTCAGTTAATCCATCTGTATGGCTAGGAGAGGAACTAGCCATAACCAGGCCTCAAAATCTTTTATTCTCTTTTTAAAGATAAAACTCTAGGCCTCCTTATAAAGAACTTTTAGATGAGTTTCAGGAGAATTGAACTAATTAATATAAAATCATGTAAAATTCCTGCTTCTAGAAGGATCTCCTTAAGAAGTTCAGCCTAAACCCTGTAGTGCAGCCAACTTGCTCACCTTCGGCGCTTGGTACACTCCATGGCCAGTCAAATTCTCCTTTAACACATTAAGCATGATAGCATCTTTGCCTCTTCCTTGATCTTGGCACGTTGGTTCATTAACCACAAACGGTATACTTTCTGCATTCTGCAAACTTATAGTATAGTGGAAGCAGAATCCTTTCGAAGGAACCAATTTAGGAGCATATATGAACTCCTCATTAAGTTGTATGTACCAGCTAAACTCAAATCTAAAAGCTTAAGCTGCTCAATCCAAAAGCTTAGGTTGATAAGGAAGATGAATTAACTATTTTAACACTTGCCCCTCACGTTGAGTCTCTCAGTACCAGACGTGGAATATTAGTCTAAACTGCGCAAACTAATTTAATGCAAAGATTAGACTGACAAGGAAGACGCCAATTCACTTATGCTTCTTAGTATACATGTTGAACAGAAACCGCACCATCATACCTCCTGGCCTCTGCCTATATATAATCCTCAAACGTCCACCCTTTAAATCATGGACTCAAGGAGCATGTTAATTCAGTCAAATTGACAAGCTGCACCCTCCTCGAGCAACTGTTCAAAAGCTACTTCAACAAAGAGGATGACCAAAACTGTATATACATGTTAATGCAAATAAATGTCACAGTACAACATGTAGCAATTGGAGCCAACACAGTTCAAGAGGAATTGCCTGTAAGCGTATAAAAGAACCAATATTGGGCTCAACTGTTTGAACTTCTATATCTTTTCTGTAGTTTGCTCAACAACCCACTGCAGCAAGTGCTACCTGGGATAGAACGGCGGATGATGGTAGAAGGGATTATGAGGCTGGTGGGGATTAAACTGACCCATAAATTGAGAAACTCCGATATTTGGTGCAAATGCAGCGCTCTGAATTCCAGTCCAGCCTAGTTGGACAGCATAAGCGTGAGATCCAGGCATTGCAGCAAAGGGTGAATGCCCAAAGGAACCAACCCGCGCAATATGCGGAACCACAGGTGGTACACCAGAGGCAGGGATAGATGGTGTTGGCAGCTTGGTGGTGCATGGCCTTGGGCGTTTCTCTCGTGGCTTACCTTGCTGTTGCTGCCGCGGCTGCTGCTGTTTTTCCTGTGGCTGCTTCTGTTGTTGTTCCTGAGGCTTATTTGTCTTTTGTTTTTGCTGTTGTTTCTCTTCTGGCTTAGTTTGCGGCTGCACCTTCTTCCCTTGCAGCTCTTGTCCCCTGTGCTGTTGCTGCTCTCTCTTGCGCTTCTTGTTTGTATGCTTTTCCTCCTGCTTCTGTGTATTTGAAGTTGAGTCAGCACAGGCATCCCCTGAACTTCGCTTCGTTGCATATTGATTTAACAATTTCTTAATTTCTGCCAACATACCACTGCTTACGTCAAAATCAGTGATCTGCTGTTGAACTACGTTCTGTGCAACCATCAGATTATCAACCTCCTTCTTTATAGTTGGATTCTGCTTACAAGTAAATGCACCACCATCAAAAAATAGATGGAGAGAGCAAATTTACGTAACATTAACATCTATGATCTATCACAAGAATGCATTCTTTCCAAATTCTTGGCTTTTGCAAGGTAAAAGGTAACTCTAATAGTCCAAGTATAAGAATATATCAAATTTCTATTTATTCTTATGATTTATGATACTGATTGGTGTCAATTCACATTGCAGTATAAATTAGAAAAGTACTCTGCCAAACATTTAATCATTCCTAAGGAGAGTGGATACCAGAGACTTGCGTGGAGCTTTTATATTAATTATATCCAGAGCATTCTTTTTTGCCCTTTCAACATATCCCTTCAGAAGAATAAATGGAGTATATTTGTCCCTCAAATTAAAAGCTTGTGTTAGTTGTAAGGCATCGAGTTGTTGCCCATTTCCAATCAAATAATCAATTAAGTCTGCAAAAACATGGAACAAGAAAAATGTCAACACAATTGATCCACCAAATTTGATAGTGCCAAAGAGATAAATGTGTACAATTCTGTTGAAATGTACATACAAAAAGGAAATAACCACAAGCAGCACAGCATCATAGTATCAAAAGTTGAAAGTTCATCACCCGATGTGCTAGGTGGTATAGTTACTATAGAGGATATATTGAACCAAAAAATTAACCAGGTATATCTGTGATGTATCAATATCAGATGACAAACTATCCTACTTGGCCTTATATCAACAGTCTGTCAAATGGGCAAATATATGGTGGAATCCGTGGAAACCAAGGTATATAAGTTTTTAAAAAAATTGAAAAAAATTCTCACATATAGCTAAGGTGATAATATACAACTATGCAAAGTTGCAAGAACTAACTCAACTTCGTTTTGTGAGATATAAAATTGAAAAATGTCGGACAAAAAGACAGCAAACAGGAATAGTGTTTTATATTTGTAATTTGTTAATTTTATATCTCACAACAAAGTTGAGTTTGCTCTTGCAACTTTACATGGTTGTCTATTTACATCTTCTCTACATGTGCGATTTTTTGAGAACTTATATAAAAAAGTTTGCAAGTGTCCACCGAAGATGTGGTTTTCCACCATATATTTTCCCCTGTGAAATGAATAAAAATGTCATTTGGACACAGGATCCACAAATACTGAAGAAACTCCATTATGAAATTAACATTTTTTTATGAATCAGGAAAAAAAGTACCTCGTGCAAAACAGGGCCTCAAGGTGCACAAATGGAACGAGTGAATTATTAATAACTGAGACATTGTTCTCATGTAGCATGTCGATTAGAAAACATTCTAATCTATGGTTCAATTTATTGGTCAGCGGTCACTTGTCTATACAGCTGATAAGCCCCTTAATGCTTGGAGATACATGCATTATGCAAAGTGGTTTAAAAGATGTTCAAAATGATCGATTGATTTAGACCATCAGAAGAGGAACACCTCCCTAAGCACCTCAATACATCTATGTGTCTGTCCAACAAATACCATGTTTACTAGTAACTCAAATGACATAAGCAATTTGTTTTTATTAATCTAGATTTCAAGTGGATTTTCATTGTACAACATGAAGAGTAACTGCATAAGGATCACAACGATTGAGATCCACTGCCTGGGGAACTCCAAGCTAAGTTTTGAATTAAACAGTCAAATTCATACACTGTTGAGCTTTTAATTTACAATCATGAACATCTTCTTAGATATTATAGATTATAGCAGTTAATAATCAATCAGGTGTTGTTCAGCAGCCACATTCAAATTGATTATGACAAGCAGTGAGATGTATTGCTAGAACAGAGAAGCAAATAAAAGAGATCAAGGTTGCGTCATCTAGTTCTATTTGTGTGGTTTTTCTATAGGATTCAATGATTAGTTGCCACTGAACATCTGAGGCAGGTTGAAAATGTGGCAAAATAGTAAGCAAAATAGTAAAATATACTAGTACCATAAACTTCGTCATAAGTTTTAGTTTTTGGTTGTTCTTCCAATATTCTATTCTGTAGTATTAGTAGGGAAAAACATGCTTGAATCATAAGAGATTATTCTTGTTTAAAAGATAGTGAACACAGATTAGGTTACAGCTTAAGGTTATCTTTATTACAATGGGCACTATAAATTCCATATGTTTCACGGGAAATTCTTTTTGCCCCTCGAGGGGATATCCCTCCGTTTCTTGTATCCCCTCAAGGGGCAAAAATCCATCTCCCGTGTTTCACATATACTACTGTAGAAGCTCAACCTGCTTGCATGCAGTATTTCTTGCTGCCTTCACAGGAATGATTCTTCTTATTTAGTCCATTGTTCTGCTCTGTGTTGTAAGCACCTGTAGAAGAGTTTTGTTTCCCATCATCCTAGTTAGCTAATAATTATTGGGTCGAACAGACCTGGATGAAATCCTGTAAACTATAGCATGGGCATGGAAAAGCTGCCTGCAATTTAACAGAGCATCGCAAAATTTCCATAGGTGATTACAGGGTGCCAGGGAAGGGGGTATTCTACCTATGCATTGGATGATTCACAATTGATGGTTTATCTTAAAGGCTGGCAGCATTATATGCACTACATATGTTCACTGTTCAGTGGTGGCAATGAAATTTAATTACATTAACATAACTTGCTTGCCTAGCATAGATTGAGCACAAGTGCAGGAACGCATATGATCCTTGAGTGAAGAGAGAGTTATCCGTACCAGTGATCCTATTGACAAGCCCAAGACCTTTGCAGAGTTGGATGCCATTCTTTTTCTGTTGTTTGCGTGAAAGAGTGCCAAAGAGAGAGAAGATCTCACCATCAGCAAAGTCTGCTACAATGTTGTAAGAAATGAGAAAATAGAGGAGGCCCCATGAGGACAGGTTCAGAGTGTCCCCGCTGCTCCCAGGCCTGTCAACCATCTCCTTCCAATCCTTCGCCAGTTGCTTGGCCTGCTTCAATGTGTCTGCTGACAGCAAGGCATTCAGCGCAGATATGCACCGAATCAGCCCAACACAGTTCCCCCAGACCTTGGTGGTCTTGATCTTCTTGCTGAGAAGGAAACCCTGGACAACTTGGAGAACAAGTGCAGCTGCATCTGGGGCATGGCGCATCGCTGTGGGGAGCTCATGCCAGAGGCCCATTCTCTGGTTCTTACACACCAAATTTAACAGCCTCCTGGCGTCCATGCCAGCACATGCTCCCCTAAGATGATTGCTACAACTTGGAAGAGCTGGATTGCCTTGTTCTCGAGACGCCTTCTTGGCTTTCTCGTCCCCCTCCTCAATGTCCTGCACCATAGATGCCACCTTGGCCTCATTTTGCTCCTCCGATTTGGCCTCCAATACCCCATCGTCAGCCACCTGCTGCTCCCCTTTGGCGTCCTCATCATTTTGCTCCTCCAATTTGGCCTCCATTGTCACATCGTCAGCCACCCGCTGCTCCCCTTTGGCGTCCTCATCATTTTGCTCCTCTGATTTGGCCTCCATTGTCACATCGTCAGCCACCCGCTGCTCCCCTTTGGCATCCTCATCCTCTCCAATGTCCTGTTCTTGTGATGCCAGCTTGTCGCCATGTTGCTCCTCAGTCTCAATTCTCTCCTTCTCGGCCTCCTCCTCCTGGAGGCGCACTGGAATCGCCTTCTTGGAAGGCTCATTATCATCTTTTTTGGATTTCTGCATCTCCTCGTCGGCTCCCTGCTGCTCCTCGTCGACCTCCTGAACCTCCTCTTTGACTTCCTCTTCCTCCTCATCAGCCTCCTCTTCCTCCTCAATCTCTTCCTCTTCCACCTCCTCAACCTCCTCAATCTCTTCCTCTTCCTCTTCCTCCTCAACCTCTTCCTCCTCAATCTCTTCCTCCTCCTCCTCGCTGTCCTCTTTCTGCTTCCCGCCCTTCTCTCCGCCGCTTGTGGCGGCCCCGGCGGAACCTGCAGGCGCGGGGCGGGCCGCCTCGAGGACCCGGAGCTGGCCGAACCGTCGGTCGATGGACGACTGGAGCGAGGAGATGTAGGAGTCGAGGTCGGCCCAGGCGAACGGGAGCGGGAAGGGCGAGCAGGCGGCGAGGACGTCGAAGGCCTCGCGCAGGGCCTCCTTCTTGGCGGGGAGGCCGGCGATGGCGGCCTCCATCTCCCCCGTCGTCATCTCCACCGCCAGGCCGGGCAGCGCCGGCACGGAAGGGGGCTCAGGTTCTGGACCAGCGGCGGCGGCGGAGTCCATCGCGACGCCGCCGGCGAGGTGGAGTGGACGAGACCAGCGTGAGGATTCCTCTCGTCTCGACCCGTGTTGCTGCAGCGGATCGAGAGACGGTTTCGTTGAAGGCCTTGGTTTCGTTGGTGTTGGTCTGGGACAGCTAAGCTAGGTCGGTTTTTGTTTAAGGTTTGAGTTTTGGGTAGAGTGTATAAGTGCGCAGGTAGGCCGTCTGTTAACCGGCCATTCTGAATACTTTGCTACAGTAACCATGCTGAGTTGGTCGATCTAGGTACCAAAGCTGGTGGACCGTGTCTGTAGTACCATATTCAGAATGCCAACATGTCCATTTGGCCGTATCGTGCTTGGGCCAGCGGCTCAACCCGTGGATGGGTTCGGCATGGCTCGGCTCGGCTGTCATCGAGACAGTATAGCATAGCCTAAGTACGAGTACGGTTCGGTCGGTCCATTATTTTTCCTATATTTTTTCTATTTTCTTCCTATTTTTTTCCTAATTTTTTCTACTATTTTTTCTATTTTTTTCCTAATTTTCCTTAATATTTTCCTTCAATTTTCTATTTTTTTATTTTTTTTTCGTCTCATATTTTTAAATTTTACAGGCCAAACGTGCTAATAGGTTTTCAGTCGACCCACGTGTCGATTTGGACCCATACCAGACATCTTCATAGGTCGTGCCTGGGTCAAGGCCTCGGTAGGTGGGCCAGTATGGCACAGCCCGCTGTAGGAGCTGTGCCTTAATACCTTAATGAGCCATGTTGGACCGGACCTCGGACCGTGCTGATCTGATGGACTCATTTGGCCATCTATAATTGAGTGTCCTGTGCTACATTTTTACAAAAAATTAAGCTTTTGAGATGGCTAGTGCATAATTTTGCATACAAAATCTAAGATATATATATATATATGTCTACTATTATAAAAATAAATAGGGCCGAGTTTTTTTTTGTCCGTCGTTCTTCTCCTGTTCGGCTTCCGCACGACACCCTATTCCGACTTTTTCTGCGTGGCTCCAGCCCTTCGTAATTTCTTCCGTCCCCTGCCGCGGCTGGAAGAGCAGGCGGAACACTCCTCCGGCCGCTCCTGCCTCGAATCTGATCCATCTATAGATGCGACGTTGGGGGATTTTGGATGAACAACTTGCCTTCTTGTTAGATTGTAGTTGTACTTCTGTGGGGTCCGATAAATTGAGTTTTTTAGTAATGTGTTGCTTGCAAAGCGATTTTGCGTTGGAATCACTGGAATAGAATTGAAAGTCTGCAAGTTTTTTCCGTTTAAGCATTGGGATTTTTTCGTTCAAAAGAAAAAGTCTGTAGGTTTTGACTGCTCAGTGCGTGATTAAACGTGAGATTACTTTATTTTGATGCAGAGTGGACGCTCTATGATTTGAGCGGGTATCAGTTGCAGCCATTGATTGCCAGCGTCTCGATGTTGCATGTGCTCATGTTGTACTAGCAGCAGTGTGGCACCCTTTTCAGCTCAGTTCCTATTCTATAGTTCTATGCAATTTCATTTAGTCACTACAATCCAAATTTCTATTGAAGTGACCTCTTTCATGATTTTAGTGTGCCACCATCTTCCTCTATTGTCGAACGACCATTCCTCGCTTCTTCATGCCACCACCTCACTCGTCATCTGTTGACCACCATTTCTCTCTTTCGTCACCTTACTCATATATTTCTTCTTGTTGCAACACACGGACAATATGCGTGCGTGTATATATAAGGATGCGATAATACGATGCACATCTCACAAACGCCACTCCTCCTGATTTTTCCGTTCCCACTACCTCCCTCTCGCACCTTTCATTCCCCATCCCTCCGGCCTTCTCTCCAAGTGAATAAATTACTCCTTACCATTGGAATAAAAAACTTATTAACACTAGTTAGGCGCCCGTGCGTTATAACGGAAATCAAATCCGTATTGCAGAATAAAAAATAGAAACGGTATGTTTCATATCTTTGTGTTAAATAATGTCATTCGTTGTTCAATTTACCAGTCAGAACTTTATATGGAAATAACAAATTTAATATTCCCAACTAACCAAGAAATTAGATGACAATCCATTTGATGCTACCTTGCACAACACTGAACATTTTACTTCTTACAATCCTTTCAACAATTTTTAGAGGATTTTTTCAACAATTAAAAAATATAAAAAAGAAAATAAAAGAAAAATAAAAAGACATTCTGCTTGAGAGGGGTGGCCGTTTGTTTAGATAGTTTATATGACAGCCAACATCTGAACATTTTAGTTCTTACAATTCTTTCAACAATTAAAACAACATACCAAAGAAAAATAAACGGGACCTTCCGCTTGGGAGAGGTGGACATTTGTTTAGATATCGATTATATGACAGCCAACATTTGATCATTTTTCTCTTTTCCAATGCACTGAAAAGCTCAAAGGACTAGACCTAGAGTCCTAGAACTTGAGCAAAAAAGCAAACAACATGAGTCAAACCAACAAGCATATTTCACCCAGAGATTAAATTAGGTGTAGTAGAAGCTTTTTACTGACAGTGAAAATGGCCAGCCATGTAGGAAATGTCGATATGTAATTGACCTACATGATTTCTCAGTCGCCCTTGGTTGCAACATATACACATTTCTAGTGACTATTGCAGTGGATATTGGTGAAGGAAATATGCTGTCAGCTGCATCGAGCCATAGATGTGGAGCATCATGTCATAACCATATGGTCATCCTTGACAAAAGAAGTTATAACCATATGGTCTAAGCTTGCCAAAGCTAGAGCATTGAGCTGAAGGAATTATTTGATCTCGTCAGATAGATAACTACAAATTTCAAATAATCTTAGGTCTTAATGATGATGATGATGATGATTATAATTGAAACTCTCTAAATTTGAATAATGCATACACTGCTTCTTGGGTATATACAACACACTATATATTACAAAAAGTACCTAAGTGTACAATATGACTATGGACTGTAGAGGAGATAGGGCAGCACATAACAACAACTGCTATTCGTAACCAAGTCAAAATATTCAGCATAACAAAAATAAAAAGAATGTAAGAGCAGCAAACAGAACTCAAAACCAAGGAGCTTTAGTTAAGCATGAGGACGATGAGATCGATGTCCTTGAGGTCGAGGACGGAGGGGCTAAAGCCATCAAGCTGCGGTCATCTCACTCAACACTGCACGCTGCTAGGCTCGATGGCAACATCCATCTGTAGAATCTGAAAACAAGGTAAATAAAGCTTACAAGCATATTATCCTGCCCATGTGCATTACTAAAGTGCCAAGAAAATTACAGTTTGGTTATCATACAAAGAAGATCAATTGAGCTTGTCTCCAACACAATCAACATCGACAGAAGCAAAATTAAAAAAGAAATTATTTGTGCAGGACCATTTTAAGCATCAGAGTTGTGATATATCATGCAAACTGCTAACTCAAACCCAAAGACAAAGCTCGATAGGTCTTTACCTTTATAGTGCGTTTAAGCATCTTCTTTGATCTAGAAATTCCAGTAATTCTGAAAACAAAAACAATGCATATATTTCAAGATGGGAAAGCAGAAAATAAATCCATGTAATTGGAAAGCTGAGAACAATTTAACAAAATCAAATTTAGAGTAAAAATCTAGAATTGAGTTTGGAGGGATGAAATAATTTCCGATTGGATCTTGAATCATACTACCAAAAGTAATTCAGGAATCAAAACACACACCTGCATCCAATTAATGCAGCCGGTCACTCCAAACAATAGCGCCCCTTGCTGATTGCTTGCCTCATGAGTCATGGCAGCTCGCCACTATAATTACCTCTTGCACACTTACCACCTGCTCTCTGTCTTATCTCAATTAAACAGCAGTCTGACAAAGGCAATTAGATCTTCAACCAGGATCTTCAGAAAGCGCTACTCTTTTGTTCCCCTCGGAAAACAGTAGCCGTTGTGTTTCTTTTGACAGCCTTGATACAAATCCGATACGAAAGAACATGGAGCAAAAATGGCAATATTCTCAGCAACTCCACACTCTGGTGTTCCTCAAGACACTACATTAGGGCTTCCCGGAATAGCTAGACTGCACGATATGGACATCCTGCCTGTTGTCGATATGGACTTGCTTCACCTCTAGACAACATCCTAAAGGGAAAGCATAACTAGATAAGTTAAAAAGAATGGAATACAGCAAAAGGTAATTAAAAAAAATCTGATGATCACCAATATACAAGATTAGATGATGGTACAGAAATAGATAAGATTGTGTATAGTCAATGTCCGTGTCAACTTGTAGGTAATAAAAAATCTAATGATCGCATGACTTAGTTTTCCATATATATGTTATGCCTATTTACAACTGAAACTTGAGATATATTCAGATTCTAAAATATATATCATGTGCTAAATCTGAAATAGCATATGATGTGCACTACAAGACTAAATATTGCAGCATGTAGAAATTCTTTTCAAAATGAAATTGCAAGCTTGGAATAAAAATAGCTCCAGGTTGTCATCATGATCAGTTGATCACCCTTGTCCCTGTAAGCATTGTAATCCTGAGTTCCCGCTCGTTTTTTCGTTTTTCTGTTAGCATAGAGTTTGGGGCTCGGCTTGGATTGTTATCCTCCCGAGCACTGTTAGCTAATAATCCCGACCGTGGTGCGTTCCCGTCGAGACGCATGCGTGCGTGTGTGTGTGGGCTGTTAGTTAAGCCTTGCACTGTAGTTAGTTAGGATCTCACGTCACGGGCGGACGCGTCGTGAGGCCATAGAGAGAATGGCTCGCGTATGCGTCTGTACGATGGTTCGTGGGCGACGTCACGGACATGTACGTGTCTGTACGATGGTTCGTGGGCGACGTCACGGACGTAGGATGGACGCGTCGTGGGCGCGACGTGTGGACGCTGTGCACTTGTAAATTCGCTATAAAAGGAGAAGGAAAGAACATAAAATGCTGCGTGGTTTTGGGGCAGCACCAAACTCTCTGTCTAGCGTGTTCTTGCGTGCGTTTGCTCCCGGCCGGAGGTTCCGGCTGACCGTGGGCGCCGGGCGAGGTCCCGGGCCCTGCTGCACCTTAATTCCTAGGTAAAAACAGAGTAGACCAAGATCGCTCATTTTAAACCTGGAAGACATCTACTGCTTGAACTTGACGATCTCGGAGGCGTCGTTCCCGGTGATGATGAGGTCGTTGACGTAGACCCCTACCAGCAGCCGAGACACACCCTTGCCGCGGGCGTAGACGGCGTGCTCCGACGTGCTGTGGCTGAAGCCGAGTGCCACCAGCGTCTCGTCGAGTTTCGCGTTCCACGCGCGCGGTGCTTGACGGAGACCGTAGAGCGCCTTGTCCAGGCGCAGCACCTTGTTCTCGTGCCCGACGACGGTGAAACCGGGAGGCTGGCGGACGTACACCTCCTCGACCAGCTCCCCGTTCAGGAATGCGGACTTCACATCCATGTGATGCACCGGCCACCCCTCCTGGGCAGCGAGCGCAAGCAGCAGCCACACGGACTCAATGCGAGCCACGGGCGCGAACACCTCGTCGAAGTCCATGCCCGGCTGCTGGACGTAGCCCTTCGCCACGAGCTGAGCCTTGTGCTTGATGGCCTCGCCGGCGGCGTTCTTCTTCACCTTGTACACCCACTTCAGACCGATCGGGCGGAAGGGGCACCAGACGCTAGGTCTGGTTGCTCTCGATGGAGTCCATCTCCTCCATCATGGCGCGGCGCCAGGACTGGTGCTGCTCAGCCTCGGCGAAGGTGGCTGGCTCCTCCTCGATCTGCAAATGAACCTCAGCAGCCACCTGGCGCGCGGCGTAGCCCGGTGGTGTCGCTGCCCCAATGACGTTGTCGATGGTGCGATACCGCGGCTCGACGTCGTCATTGTCGGCGTCCAAGTGCTCCTCCGCATCCGGAGGTGGTGAGACGAACTCAGGTTGGGGCAGTGGGGACGCCGGTGGTACTGGAGTTCCGGGCGCTGAGGCAGCGGGCGACTGCATAGATGTGCCTGCCACGGGTGCGCCAGGGCTCGATGGGGCGCCGGAGCCTGAAGAAGGTGGCGGCGTCGGTGAGCCAAGAGCAGGGTCGGCGCCGAATTGATCGGACCCTAGGTCCATCGTGCGGTACTCGATAACGAAGTCCGCAGTCGCGCCCATGTCTTCGTCCTCCCAGGTCCAGGAGGCCGGCTCGTTGAAGACCGCGTCCCTGGACACAACGGCGCGCCGCGACGCCGGGTCGTAGAAGCGCCACGCCTTGGAGCCTGGCTCGTAGCCGATGAAGACCGCCGGTGTACCGCGATCGTCTAGCTTCTTCAGGTTTGGCTTCGTCGCCTTGATGTACGCGATGCAGCCGAACGTGCGGAGGTAGTGGATGTCGGGCCTGCGACCGTGCCAGGCCTCATACGGCGTCATGCCGTCGACGGCCTTGGTGGGCGCCCGGTTCAGGAGGTATACGGCGGTGGCGACCGCCTCTCCCCAGAACATCGCCGGCATGTTCCGGCCCTTTAGCAGGCTGCGCGCCATGGTGACAACCGTTTGGTTCCTCCGTTCGACAACGCTGTTCTGCTGCGGCGTGTACGGTGCGGTGTGCTGCCGCTCGACGCCGTGTCGGCGCAGTAGGTCTCGAACTCGACGGAGGTGAACTCGCCACCATTGTCTGTCCGCAGAACGCGCAGACGCCGGCCTGTCTCCACCTCAACACGCGCCTGGAACATCTTCACGGCGGCGAGGGTGTCGCTCTTGGCAGCGAGTAGCGCCACCCACATGTACCTGCTCCGATCATCAACCAGCAGGAGGAAGTACTTCTTACCACCGGGGGTCGCCGGCGTGATAGGGCCGCACAGGTCACCATGGACCAGGTCCAGCAGCCCCTCCGCCCGCCGCTTCGCTTGCGACGGGAACGGACTCCTCTTGAGCTTGGTGGTGACGCAGTCGGTGCAGAGCTGGTGTACGTGCTCGATGTGCGGCAGCCCATGCACCATGCCTCGCTGCTCGAGCTTCCGCAGGGCATCGAAGTGGAGGTGGCCGTAGCGCTCATGCCACAGCCACGCGCTGTCACTGGCGCGCGCGGACAGGCAGAGCGGCCGCCCGATCTTCACGCGGAGCAGGTACAGCCGGTTCGCCGAGCGCTGGACTCGCGCGATCAGCCGGCCCTCGTCGTCGCGGATCCGAAGGACGCCGTGCTTGGTGTGGACGTCGCAGCCCCCCTCGTCGAGCTGGCCGAGGCTGATGATGTTGGTGTTCAGCCTCGGGATGAAGTACACCCCCGTGAGCGGGAGGTGCTCGCCGGTCTTGCCCTCGAATAGCACAGTGCCGGATCCCTCGATTGCGACTTCCGAGCCGTCGCCGAACTTGACGGTGCCGCAGATCGCCGTGTCGATGTCAATGAAGGCGCTCCTGCAGCCTGACATGTGATTGGTGGCCCCACTGTCGAGGTACCAGATGCTGTCGTCGTGCTCCGCCTCGTCATCGAGCTGCGCGAAGACTTTCTCCTCGACGACGCGCAGGGGACGGCGCTCTGGCGGATGTGGAGTCGCAGCAGCGTGTGGTGGAGGCGGCGCGTTGGGGAAGACAGTGGCTCGAGCCATCAGTAGGGTTGGCTCTGTGTCCTCTTCAGCTTGCGCGATGTGGGCCTCTCCCTTGGGCTTGCTGCGGCAATCCTTGGCCCAATGGCCGTGTTTGCCGCAGCGCTTGCATTGGTCTCGGTCATACCCCTGTCCACCGCCGGACTGGGCCTTGCTGACGCGCTGCCCGGAGCTCTCGCCCTTTCTGCGCCCACGACCGCGTGAGCGACCGCCGCGCTTCTTGCCGCCAGCGCCGCCCTTCTCCTCGGACTCGCGGAGCTTGAGCCTGGCGAGCCATTCCTCCTCGCAGAGAAGCAACCAGCCCTGGTTGTCGACGGTGGGTGCCGGCTTGCGGCGCTGCTCGACGGCACGCAGTCTCCCGGTCACCTCCTAGACGGAGATGGAGCTGATGTCGAGCAGTGTCTCAATGGAGATGGCCACCTGTTGGAGATGCTCGAGGACGACCTGCAGCATCTTGCGGACCACCTCAACGTCGGCGATGTCGTAGCCAAGGATTCGGAGGTTGTTGGCGAGCCCGGTGATACGCACGGAGAAATCTTCCGCCGTCTCGCCTTCCTTCCACGCCAGCGCGGCAAACATGCGTTGGAGCTGCTGGGCGTTCGACTCGCGTACGCACTGCACACCGACGCGGATGGTCTTCACCGCCTCCCACATAGCTTGCGCCGTGCGCTTGCCACGAAGCGAGGACAGTATCTCCGGCGGGACGGAGCGCAGAATGGCCGCCATCGCTAGGCGGTCGTCGCGGTACTCGATGACGTCATCCTCCTCAGGCTCGATCGCGTACCAGATGCCCTGCGCCTCCATGTTGACCTGCATCAACATAGACCACTCCTGATAGTTGGAGCGAGTCAGCATAGGGTACTGCACTGAGGCGCCGGCGCCGGTCTCCCTGACGGTCCGCTGGATGATCACTCCGGCGGCATGACGACCGCGGCATGGGATAGGCGAGAGCAAGGGGCGACGGCGATGCGGTGGGGTGTGCGACCTGCCGCCACGCGGCTCTGTTCGCACCGACATCAGGTCCCTGACTCGATGCGCTCTGATACCAAATTGTTAGCGCCCGGGACCGTGTCTGGGCCCTCTCGCCCGGGAACTCGCACGCGCCCGGGTCAGCTCCTGTGCCCGGGCCCTCGCTCCCGGGACCTCGCGCCGGCGTCAGTGCCCGGGCACTATTAGCTAATAATCCCGACCGTGGTGCGTTCCCGGTCGAGACGCATGCGTGCGTGTGTGTGGGCTGTTAGTTAAGCCTTGCACTGTAGTTAGTTAGGATCTCACGTCACGGGCGGACGCGTCGTGAGGCCATAGAGAGAATGGCTCGCGTATGCGTCTGTACGATGGTTCGTGGGCGACGTCACGGACTTGTACGCGTCTGTACGATGGTTCGTGGGTGACGTCACGGACGTGGGATGGACGCGTCGTGGGCACGACGTGCGGACGCTGTGCACTTGTAAATTCGCTATAAAAGGAGAAGGAAAGAACAGAAAATGCTGCGTGGTTTTGGGGCAGCACCAAACTCTCTGTCTAGCGCGTTCTTGCGTGCGTTTGCTGCCGGCCGGAGGTTCTGGCTGACCGTGGGCGCCGGGCGAGGTCCCGGGCGCGAGGGCCCGGGCACGAGCGCTGACCCGGGCGCGAGGGCCCGGGCGCTGACGCCGGGCGCGAGGTCCCGGGCGCGAGGGCCCAGGCACGGGAGCTGACCCGGGCGCGTGCGAGTTCCCGGGCGAGAGGGCCCGGACACGGTCCCGGGTGCTAACAGTCCCCAGAGCATCGCTTAATATCCTGAAGCCCAGAAGAACCCTATCCACGAGACAAGACCAATCGACATTAAAAAAAGCAAAAATTATTAGGCATATGATAGAAAGCATACGGATCCAGCACTGCCAGCCGAGGAGGGTGGTGTGGCAGAGTTGCCCTCAAGCGCTGTGGCGCCCCCGAACAAGATGAGCAGAGGCCCGATGTACCCCGGCGTGCTCTCCTCCCTGACGGCTGGCACCACCATGAGCATGTATGGGAGAAGATCATAAGAGGAAAATTTCATTTACAGTGCTATCAATTAACTTCAAATTCATCAATACATCTTAAATTTTCAAGCATACGCTAATTTTCTTCGTCTAATGTCAACTCTGTGCTATTAAGCTACTTAAACATACCATATGCTTGTTACACAAGATACATGTGGATTTTTTTATCTAATGTAAGCAAATTAGGGGAGCAGTGGAGAAGAGTGCACCTTGACGGCGTTGTGTCGGTGGGCAGCGACGGCACAGTCCCGGCAGAGGAGGCAGCAGCTCTCGAGCACCCTGAGCGTGAGCGAAACATCGGAGTCAGTAGCGGGGTTCCTGAACTTGACGGCGGGCTCAATGCCGAGCACCTGCCCCGCCATCACCACAGCGTCGTCCTGCGCCCTGCAGAGGATGTCCTCGAACAGCACCAGCACCACTGCACCCATCGATCGATTCCATCGGTCACCACGGCGAGGCAGAGGGAGTCAGTGAGAGGAGAAGAGGAAGAGGAAGTGTCACCCACCTTGGAGGTCTCGAAGGGCTTGGGAGTGGCGGAAGAGGCGCACGGAAGTGTCGGCGTCGGCGGCGGAGGAGGCGGTGGCGGAAGCGGAGGAGGCGGTGGCCGAAGCGGCGGCGGCGGCGGCGGCTGGGACGGCGGGCGGTGGCAACTGAGGGAAGGCGGGCGTAACGAGGAGATGAGGAGGGACGGGAGTCGGGAGGAAGGATGCGCGAGGCGATGGCCGATCTGGGCTGGCCGCGGTGGCTGGGACGACAAAGGGCGGCGGTGAACTCGGATGGGTTAGTGTTATGGATTTGGGGATTCAGAGGAGGACTCGGTGAGGGAGGATAGGGAGAGGTCTGCAGTGGCGGTGGCTGGAGGGATGCGGAGACAGCGCGAGGACGGAGGGGGCGGAGGTGGCGTGCGGGATGGAGGTGGTGCTAGCAGGATGGAGGCGGCGTGCGGAAGCGCAGCGGCGAGCGGGTTCGAGAGGGTCGGCGCAATGTCCGAGCCATCGGAGTCGCCTCTGTCGTCGTCGTCTGAGCCGCTCTCTCCGGAGTACGACGACCCTCACCGCCCCCGCTGCTGCTGCTGCGACCACCGTTGGTTCGACGACCCCTGGGCCTGGCTGCCATTCCCCGTCCGCCCCGCCGCCTGCAGCAGCAGATCCTCCAGGTTGTTGTCTGGCGTGGCCAACTGTCACGCCTATAGTTGTCCAAATGGGTCGTGCCCTGTCGGGCCGGCCCGAGCACGGTGGTATAGTAACCGTACCCGGGCTGGCCCGGTACGGGTGGCCGTGGGCCGTGTCGGCATGGCCCGAGTAGCCGTGCCATGCTTGGGCCGGAGGTGCTGCACGACAGGCCGGCACGGCACGGCCCGTATACTGTAGCAGGACGGCTCGGTATGGCATGGGCACGGCCCAGCACGGCCAACCTGCTACGGCGGTGAGGGATGAAACCCTATCCCCGAGCGTCGGCGTGAGGGACGAAACCCTATCCTCGAGCGTCGGCGGTGAGGCGCGGCGATGGAGGCAGCGAGCGACGTCGGCGGCGGCGAGGTGGGGAGCCTGCGGGTCAACGCCAACCCAAAGCCACCGCCGCCGCCTCTACCTCGCCACCATCCTCCTCACGCCTCCTTCTTCCGTCGCGAGCCCTGGTGAGGCCTCCCTCGGCGGTGAAAGAAGTTGTCCCAAGATTTGTCGACGGAGGAGGGGTCGGCCTCCCAGGCGCGCTGGAGCTCCTCGAGGTAGACGCTGCTGGTGCCGTCGAGGAAGCTGTCGGTAAGCCTGGAGAGCAGGACGGTGCGGGGCGCGGGGGCGGAGGACCTCCATGCCGGCCGCGCGGAGTGGAAGCAGTGGGGGGCAACGGGCGACGGCACGGGCGCCGCGGGAGATGGCGGCGGAGGTGGCGGCCGCCGCGGCGCTCGGCGCCGATGTCGCGGAGCTCCGGCTCGACCGCGGCGGTCGGACCGCCTCTCCGGCTTCGCGCCCTGCCGGGACCTGCCTGTCCTCCTCGCCCAGTCGCCGACAACGCAATACATATACAAATGCCCCCGTACAGTGCATGCTAGAGTACCGGGCCGGCCTGGGCACGGTGGGCCACTGACGGGCCGTGCCGGCACGGCACGGCCCATGATCTCGGCGTGCCGTGCCTAGGCCGGAGGGGAGGCACGCGGGCTAGCACGGCACGGCCCGCTATAGGGACTGTGCCTAAACGGGCCGTGCCGTAGCGGGCCATGCCGGCCTGGTCCGCCCGTTTGGACATCACTGGTCACGCCCAAAAATTACCCAAAATTTCCAAAGCTAACTTGTGCAATAAATCCTCGTTCAGGAATCAGCTGAGACATACAAATCGACAATTTGATAAATATAACCAAAATGTAATAACGATAAATACTTACAGAAGAGGCACTAAGTCCTCACACAGAAGAAATCAACAGCGGAACGGCAACTAACATAGTAGCAGCACCAAGCCACAGGCAGCTCAACTAGAGTATAAGCCAAACACCGAACTTCTCCTCCTTACAAAGTTTCACTCTAATGATTGTAATATTGCAAGACTGAGTACTACCCACCGTACTCAACAAGCCACACTAAGAAATGCAAGATAATGCACCAAGATTTCAAAGAAAAGTATAATATGACTTATTTGCATAAACAACATTTAAAGAGTTGCATTTAAAAACATTAAAAACAGTATAGTGTAATTATTAAACAATATTAAACCACTCTCTGAATAGCACTTCAATGCAGTTCAGGCCCAAAACCATAACCCTCAAAACTGGAGCTATCAAGATTCCATCATTTTCCACTATTAATAATTAATGTGGGACTAATCACAGAAAACATTGCTAGGCCCATCCATTGACCGCGGGCACGGCTATTCGAATAGTTTTACTCTGGGCAAAGGTGTACCAATTTACCCACAAGACACGGTTCCACACATATCACCATACCCCGAAATACCACCATGGTACCGCAAATGGAGAAACCGTGACAAGACCTTTCATACAACTCGCCCAACGGAAAAGACACCCGCTGAACCACCAGTCTTCGGCAGAAACTGATCAGGCACCCAACAGAGAGACTGTCCAATGCCCAAAACATGGACTTATTGACACAACCATTGTGGTCTTATTGACACAGCCACAACACGCCCTAGGGCCTCCTGTTGAACTCGCTATACTACGGGTCCAGCCGTTGCCCATTCTGGCTTGTGGTTAGTACGAGTATTGCTTCACAACAAGTAGTCCGTGAACCGATCCTTAAGTGTCATGAGCACTACTAGCAATATTATCATTCCATGTGCTCACAACCCACCATTCAGTCAAGTTTTAGTTGACCAGTTTATTTAATCAACCACAACCAACTGTCATGAAAATATAGCCATTAATGATTATTAAATCACTGGTGAATGAATAGTTTCCCCCACATAAAATGACGCTAAAGTTTCTAGGCAATGGCTAAGCAAAACCTAAATAATCTAGCTAGACCATTAAATAGCCATCCAGCTAGTCAGTATTATTTACCCAGGGTATCAAGGAAAAGATATCAATATCAAAATATTGGCCATAACAAGGAATATCGGGATAATATTAATAATCGGTAATAATGACATTTAAAAACTTTGCATGCAATAACGTTAAAATAAAATAGCTTTCATAAATGGGATCAACATACTTAAGGGGATTGTCGTGTGATTTGCCTTGCAATAGAAAAGTCTTCAATAAGTCTTCCAAACCCTTCCGCAGACTCCGCGATCTTCCAAAACGGCAGAAACGACTGACTACACGCAAAACGAGGAAAAAACCTAAGAAACTTCAAATAAATAGTACATAAAAAGTAAATAAACAGGTATATCATGATTTAGATGAATTTAGGAAGAACAGGTCGAATTGGAGTTCGGACGGAAAAGTTTTAGCCTCTGGAAGCTTAAATTCAGAGAAAATCAGAAAAGAATTAGAAAAGAATATTCCCTGGCATATTCTCTCGGAAATTAATTACGAATGGAATTATTTTTGGATGGATATTGGATGTGCGGCCCACTGGTCAGTGGCTAGGTCCACAGGGACTGGGTCCATGTACCAGAGAAGGATGGAGAGTGGTGAATTGTCACACCCTAAATTTAGCCACACTAAATTATACATGAGAAAATACCCAAGAAAAATAAATTTAAAAGGCCAGAGGAATTAATTAAATGTGTAAAAATGCAAAAAATAAATTACTGTGGTTGGGAACATTTTTTATATGTTCCCCTTGCCAAAATATATTAACTGGATTTTTAGTTGAATTTTCAGAGCACATGAACTATTTTTAATAAATCAAAAATGCTTATTGGAATTAAATTAACCCTGGAAATTCCTTTCTTTTCTTTTCTCTCTTTTTTCTTCCTTTTTCCTTTGTTTTCCTCTCGCTGGACCGCTGGCCCAGCATTGTGCCGGCCTGCGCGCGCCTGCCTCCCCGTGGGCCCCATCTGTCGGCTGCCGCTCTCCCCGTTCTCTCTCTCTGCGCTGGCCCCGCTCATCAAGCCATTTCGGCCACGCGCCCGCGCGTCTCCCCACTGACAGCCCGGTCTCGCCTGTCAGCTTCGTCTCCTAGCTCCGTCTGATTCGGGCGGAGGGGATTTTTCCCTTTGCCATCCGATCGGCGCCGTGCCGCCTCCCGGCTTCGCGCCCGCTCGCTCTGGTTCAAACGAGGGTGGACTGAGTCCTCGCCCACTCCTCCACTTCCTCCGGCGTCCTCACCCACTCCCGCGTGGGAATCGCGTGCACGACCCCGATGCCGCCACCCTCAATCCAGCGCCGATTCAGAGCCGTTCGGCCACGATCTTGCCCGGCCGAGTGCATAAAAACGTTCGCCGCTCTCCTCTACATTTTCCCTCACACCCCGACGCCTCTCGAGCATCCTAGCACCTCGCGCCACGCAAACCAGAGCCGCCGCCACACTCCGCCATCTCCGGCCGCCCACCGCCGCTGTAGCCGCCGCCAGACCACGAGAACGCCACCGCTAGCTTCGCCACACCCGTGCAAAGCCCGGCCACCGCATCCGCGAGCCCCTACGCCACCAGAAGTCTGATCTCGCCATCGCGCCCCTCGGTAAGCCTTTCCGTCGGTCGGCGGCCATGTTTTCTCGTTGATCCTTTTAGCCATTTCGGTCCTGAATGATCCTTTTGTCTTCGCCAGGACCCCCTTCTCCTCGGCCGCACTTCCATCGTTGGAGATCCTCGCCGGAACACTGTCTTCGCCGCCATCCCGTACTTCCGCCACCACCGATCGCCCCTGTCCGCCGCTGTTCGCCGCCTTCTGGTCACTGTGACCCCTCGATGAGCTCTCCTTCGTCTTCCTGTCGTCCTCCCGTAGCTCGCCGCCATCCTCCGGGGGCCGGATGGTCACCGGCGGCGACCATTGGGCCGCTCGCCCCGCCGCGGCGTGGCTGCGCTGACGGGGGTGAGCCCCGTTCGTCCTGGGCCGTCCGATCTACCCGAGGGCAGATTTGGACCGGCCGCGTGGCCTTCCCCGTGGGCATGCGCCTCCCCGCAGCGTGTCCGCCTCTCACCGGGCCACGGTGGACTCGGTCCACCGTGCGCCATCCTCCTGTGCACCGCTGATCGGTAGGGCTCGCCTGTCGGTGCCGGCTTCTCGGTCCAGTGACGCAATAAACCGATTAATTGCGCAATAAATCGTTTAGTAATTAGTTTTACATTGGAAATAACAGTAAAACTTCAATAATTCATAACTAATTCATACGTATTTCGATTAAGCCCATTTAAATTTCATTAAATCCATAAAAATGCCAAGAATTCATTAAAAATACTTTCAGCCCATGTTTGATTGCCCACATGTACTGTTTTTAATTGTTTGTGCATTGTTTGTTATAGAATCCAACGTCGGTGACTCTGCCGTGTATTACGAGGTCATTGCCGAGTACGTTGAGCCGGAGCAAGGCAAGTCGCACTGTTATCTTGATTATTTTGTACCCGTTTTTTGCTAAATTGCTTTGTTTACTTAAATAAACTGCATTATTTCAATATTTCATGTGGATGGGTTATAACCTATACAATGATAGGACTTTGCCTTAGTTTTGAAACCTGAATCCTTGTCACCTGGGTAATAATATAATTAGATTACTATTCCTAGGATGCTTAGCCATGCTTAGCAACATAGCTCACCTGGGAATTAAATATTATCTTTTTATTTGATTCGACTCAATGTCGGAAAAATAGAACTTTGGATAGGCTAATATTAAATTACTAAAATTGGACCTAAATGGTGGGCTGTGGGTGTATGGTTCTGCTTGTCGCACCCATGGCGATTAAGGACCGGTTCACGGGAACCACTTGAACAATTACTCGTACTTTCCACAAGCTAGCGTGGGCAACGGCTGGGCTTGTAGTGTTTTTTCTCCCTCTCCTAGGCACCGGAGATGAGGGTGGGCGTGATGGAGTTGGGTCGACCCGGGGTAGGGTTGATCGGCTTCCGGATTCACCGTGGTGCAAGGGGGGTAGCCTGGCCAATATGGTGTGCCTTGTCGGCAGGTGCAACCTCAGCATGGTGTGGATGGTTAGGGAGAGGTTGTGTGAACGGTCCTGTCATAGCCTCTCACGGGGCATCGTGGTGATGCACTGGCACACGGGAACGTGTGTGGGGCTGTGTCTTGTGGGTATAATTGTACACCTCTGATCAGAGGAAATCTATTCGAATAGCCGCGCCCGCGGTTATGGGCACGTTGGTCAAGACTCACCATGATTAGTCTCACCTTTAGATAATTAATCTGGCTTTATGAAACTGGTATGGTTTGGGTGGAAGGTGTGGAGTCCGGTAAACGTGGTGTAACGTTAATCGGCGGAGACTGGTGAACGTGGTGTAACATTCATCAGTGACGCCTGGTGAACGTGGTGTAGCGTTCATCAGTACGGCCTGGTCAACGTGGTGTAACGTTGATCAGTGGAGACTGGTTAATGTGGTGTAACGTTAATCAGTGGAGTCCGATTAACGTGGTGTAGCGTTCATCAGTAGAGCCTGGTTAACGTGGTGTAACGTTAATCAGTAAGGGATGGTTGGGCCTGGTTAACATAGTGTAACGTTAATCGGTGGAGAATTAATATTGTTAAATTAATCAACATTTTTACTGTTTGTGAACTACTACCGTTTGCAACTACTTTTACACAAACAAACCCTAGCCCATCTTTGTTCCCCGTGCATATGCATAATTGTGGGTGTGATTTGTTGAGTACTGTGGGTGGTACTCAGGCTTGCTCCCTTTTCCCCCTCTCAGTGTTGGAGAACGCGTCCGACGAGGATCGCCCTAAGGAATAGGCTGGCTCCACCGTCAAGGTGCTTGTGGGGTGGAAGCTACTGCTGGACCCGCTGTCTATAGACTTTGTTTTCCCTTTTTCTGCTGCATTTTTGTAATATAATTTTACTCTGTTTGTAAGACTCTCTATATGGCAACTTGGATTTGTGTACCCTGGCTTTTCTGAACAGGGATTTAATACTAATTTATATTAAATTGTAAAGTTAATTTATTAAGTAAAGTAAAAAATGGGAGATAAAAATTTCTTTAATAAATCATGGTTGAAATCATTTTTATAATAAATTCACTATGTGTGAATAACCTCTCTGAAATTTCTCGGATTTTTTGGAGCTCTAGAATTAATTTTAATATTACAAAGATTATATTTAGTAATTATTTAAATAAATTCTTTTCCTTTTCTCAGGTCGTTCTTGGTCCAACTCCTTAGTACCTTTCAAACCTACCTGGACTCGAGCTGTCGTCCCTGAATCCCCAATTTCCTGAAAAGTCTGATTTCGAAAATCCCCCAAAATTCCAAATTCAATAGACTCGAATGTATTCAATTCCTTTTTATTGAATATACATTATTCCATTTTGATTTAAATGACCTTGGTCTCCACAAAATTCAAAACCCCAGATACTCCAAGTTTTTCCAATTTCCGGATTCCACAAAATATTTCCAAGTTCTCGAATCCCAAAAAAAATATCCAAACGTTCGAAATATTCCAATATTCTGAGTATTTCCTCAAACTCTGATATTTCAAAATAATCCTTTGATTCCCTAAATATCCCAAAATTCTAAATCTTTCAATTTAGAATTTTTCCGAAAAAAACCTCCTTTGTTCTTCCCTTTTCTCTATCCCTTCTCTTTTCTTTCCTCTTTTCTTTTTTTCCTTCCTCTCCTGTTCTTCTTCCTCACGGTCTCCTCCTTCCTCTCTTCATCTTCCCCCTCTGGGTCTCCCTTTCTCTCTCTCTCTCTCTTCCTTCGGCTGAACCAGGGCCCGACCCAGCCCACCTCCGCTGATCCGCCACCACGGAAACCGTCACGCCGTGCTACCACCCCGCCATGCCCTAGCCGCCTCCCCTCCCCATTATATTGTGTGGCTTCTCCCCTCTTCATACCCTAATAACCGCATCGCTCTAGCCGCTACCTCTGCTCTTAACGCCGCCTCTGCTAGGTTCTTCTTCTACCGCCGCCGTCGTCATTTTCATGGCTGCTGGTGAGCATCGACGCCGGTGCCTCTATCCTTTTCCCCCTGACTCGCCGTCCTCAGTGCCTTTACTTCCCCTTCTTTTTCTCTCCACCGTATGCCACTGTCTTCCAGGCCAACGCCTTCGCGCCGCCCCTGGGTCATCGCCCTCTGCCAGCCGTCGCGCCGTCACAAGCCGACCATCCCCTCCATTGCCAGTTGCCGTCGTCGCCACCGAGCGTCAGCATTGCTCGCGCCACGCCATGGACGGGCGTAGGTGCTCTCCTCGCCCTCCTGTGCCGATGACAGGTGGGCCTCGCCGATGATATCCCTCTCTGGATGACCTGTGGACCCGTTCATGGGTGGCTGTTCCTTTGTCCTGTGGGATGGAACCACCCCTGCTGTTGTTGTTCTCTGTGTAGCTTCCATTCCTGGTATAGACCATTTGTTGAAGGTGCCAGGGAGCAAGAAAGAAGGGGTTCCACTATAGAAAGGATCTTAACCATGTTGTTCTATTGATGTGATGTGAGTAAGCAGTTACAGTTCATGTTGATTAAGCAAACAACCTAGTACGATTACATCCTCAAATGTAGACCATACCTACACACAAGCAAACAACACACATACTATTGCTAACATCACTACTCTGCAAAGGTTACCAGGGGGGTCTGGGTTAGAATAGGTTCCTTGCATGAAGTCTTCATTCCTTGTTGACGGCACGACGACTTGGATCCGAGAATCTTCCTTGACGCTCTCTGATGCTTGAAACGACTTTCATCTACTGACACCCTCGACCACTTCTAGCGTCTTCATGGTTGTAGCCACCAGGTTTAACAACTATACCAGTTGAAGGAGGAAGGGAGGATAGATAAAAACTATGCAAAGAATTCCATAGATAAGAGGAGAATTTTTCATAAATAGATTTTTCGGAAAAGATGTCCTTAAGGTTTGACCATTTGGCTTATCCTACAGTCAAAATTGGCTCTGATACCAACTTGACACGCTCGAAAATTCACCAAAATTTCCAAAGCTAACTTGTGCTATAAATCCTCATCCAGGAATCAGCCGAGTGTCGATGTTTTACACCGGCAATAAATATATGGGGCTAGTCGGCGGATGTAAACTCGGTGGATTGCAAAGGAACACAGGAAGATTTTATACTGGTTCAGGCCCTCGATGTGAGGTAATACCCTACGTCCAGTTTGTATGTATTCCTTTGAGGATATACGGTGGTGGTTCTGATGAACTTGTGTGCACCTTTGAGCTTATGAGTGCTCTTCTGCCCTCATGGGGCGCCCTGCCTCCCCTTATATACTGGGGGACAGGGTTACAAGGTAGGAGTCCCCATCGGATTACGACTAGGAGATCTCCCCTTAGAGATATAACGCACCCGACTAGGACTGTATACTCCTTTCTATACAAGGCGAAGTCTGCTGAATCTAGCTATATCTCTAATTACAAGGCTAGGCCCATCCTCTGTCCGAGTGGCCCATATGCTTGTCATGAGGTACCCGGGGCCCATGGCACCCACAGTAGCCCCCGAGACCTTCATAGTTGAGTCACAGCTGATGTCGAGTGCTCGTCCTCCACGGTGAAGATCGCCCGAGTGCGTTGCTCCCGAGTACTCTTTGTCCGAGTGTGTCTTCTTCCCGAGTCCTGCTTCATGTCAGCTGGCAACGAGGCTATGAAGGGCTTCGTGTAGATGTATGAATAGTGTGCGCCGAATAGGCACACCTATTAGGTGTAGCCCCCGACTTTGTGCTTAATTGTGAAGACAATTAATCATAAAGTCAAAGATCTTTAACCTGGTAGTCTTTCCCGAGCAGTATACTACTGGTATATTTGACTCTTCGGTATCATGTCAACCGGAATATGATTTATAGTCTTGCCGAGTAGGATACTACTCGTATATAGGACTCTTCGACTTCATGTCAGTCGGAATGTGTGTTTGTAGCCTTGCCGAGTAGGATGCTACTCGTATATGAGACTCTTCAGCGTCATGTCAGCTGGAAAGGGGGTGTTTATAGTCTTTACCGAGTGGCGTCCCACCCAGAAGTTAGACTCATCCGCGTCATGTCAGCGGGAAAAGAAGGTTTATAGTCTCTCCCGAGTAGTATACTACTCAAAAGTTAGACTCCTCCGCATCATGTCAGCAGGAATGAGAAATTTATAGTCTCTCCCGAGTAGTGCACTACTCGAAAGTTAGACTCTTCAGTGTCATGTCGGCTGGAATAATGTTACTCATGGCAACTGGTGGCCACGCATGTAGGCCGAGTACCACTTTATGAAAATAAATCCACGGCGTGGTCAGGTGTACCCGAGAAAGACACCTGCATCCCCAATTTTAATGAAGACCAGCTTGTGATCCTTGTAAGGATATATCCTCGAGACCTGGTGAATAAAACAGATACCCAAACATATATGTTTAGCAATAAGGCTTTCATGAAGCATATCTGTTTACCTCATCGGCTCCTGTTGGTAGCACCAGCGCTATAATTTCAACTCAGCCTGCGGGCGGCCCACATGGAGCATGCTACTGTAGGAACTCATGTCTTGGTGGCTGCTACCAAATAAGCCGGCCTGAGCCGTCCTATCCGGCATAGCTCTATAGAAGTATCATCCATCGCCTATCAGGATGAGTTTTTTGGTGTCGATAACCGCAATCAGCCAGAGAAATCCTTATTCGCAAGCCTTTCCGACTTATGTTCTGGATGCAGCCTGGTTGCCATAGGTGCCCGAGCAGGTATGTTGCAGGATCTGCTTGCCCTCCTCAGGTGTGACGCAGTGCATGAGAACTCCGGATGCGCTTTGACGATGTAAGTCTTCTCTGACTTCAGAAGAGCCGAGCAAGGTACCCGAACCTTGCATTAGCAGAGGGTTCGGCTGGCGACCCTCATGGGGCGTACCCTATCCAACAGAATTATAGCCAAGCCAGGCACCTGAACCTTGCATTAGCATAGGATTCGGCTAGCGACCCTCATGAGGCGTACCCAACCTGACAGAGCCGTGACCAAATAAGGTACCCGAACCTAGCATTAGCGTAGGATTCGGCTGGCGACCCTCATGGGGCGTAGCCTACTTAGCCAAGTAGTACACAGCCCCGACTGGCGCCGGAGGTCGATTATTAGCTCGCATGGAGCGTAGCCGGGGAAGATGACATCTCGACTGGTGCAAGTACTCGGTCAGTAGCCCTCATGGAGCATCCCGAGTGTGTTTTGGCAGACTTGTCCAGCCCCCGAGCGTAGGAGATGGGCTCGCAGCCCTGAGTTCCTGTCACGCATATCCGGAGCTGGGCCTGCAATATAAAGATATCGGATGAGTAGCATCTGATGATGAAAATAATCACCCGAACAAAATGTATTTTACAATATATGTAAATACGAGTTCTTCCTCTTTTTGATATTAATTTCCCCAAGTAGTTGACCCCTTACGTTTAAACACTCTGCCCGACTAGTCATAGCCCCCGAGCGTCGGGAGTTGGCTCATGGCTCTTTCCCAGACACGCGTTTTGGGTGACTTGAGTTCGTCTTTCATGGAGTAAAGTTTCACGGATTAGGATTTACGCTACTCGAGTACTTTTGCAATCATTTAAGAGCAAAAACAGAGAAGAGTGCAGCTTGTGCACCTATTAGGTGTAAGCGGCTGCGGCATTGGTAAAGCCGAGTGAAGAAATATTTATCAGGAAGCGACTTAGCTGTTCGGTATTTCGGAGTGGGGATGCCATCCTTGCGTTTGAGCTTGTGAGCCCCCGAGCATGTCACTTGTTGTTCTGATAATCTTCAGTTGTTGAAAGTCAAAGACGATTGTGACCGACTGCCACAATGAAGCCGTCTGACTTGCGTTTGCGATTCCCGGCTTTAGTCGGGACCGTGTCGTTGGTGCCCTCCCGCTTCTTCTGTCAGGATGCCTTTTTATCTTCAAGGGCCTCAGCAACAGCATGGGCTGAGTCGGCGTATTTGTTCGCCATGTTGAATAGAGCCTTGACAGAGTTGGGAGGCTTCCGAGTGAATTTGTCGATGAACGAGGTGTCTTTGACTCCTTTTCGAAAGGCGGCGATGACGACCTCATCCTTGATGTTAGGGATTGAGTTCTTCTTCTCAGAAAACCTCTTAATGAAGTCACGAAGAGACTCGTTCTTCCTTTGATGCAACTGATATAAGTCGTACTCGGAAGATGGCCTCTCGTATGTCCCCTGGAAGTTGGCGATGAAGCGTTCTCGGAGTTCTCCCCAGGAGCTGATTGATTGCTTGGGAAGTCCTGTTAGCCATGTCCTCGCTGAGTCGGCTAAAGCGACCGGGAGGTAGTTAGCCATGACTTTGTGATCTCTTCCAGCTGCTCGGATTGCCGTAGTATAGACCGTGAGCCAAGACTCGGGATTGGTCTTGCCGTCGAATTTTTCGACTCCTGTAGGCTTGAAACCCGATGGCCAGTCGGCCTGTTGTAGCTCCTGGGTGAAGGCCGGTACTCCTTCATCTTCATGAGGACTCCGACCCCGACTACGGTGGCGAAACCGCTCGTGGTGGAGGCCGAAACGCTCGTTCTCGTCTTCCGGTTGGCGTTGCTCATCATCTTCTCGTTCACGGTGTCGAGCGTTGATGTCCTGCCAAAGATCACGTCGTTGTCGGCCTCGAAGGTCCTGATCATCCCGACGGTTGCTTCGACGTTGCCGGTTGTTGTTTGGGTTGCCGAGTGACGTTTGGCGTGACTCCGTGTGCAGCCGACTAGAGCCGGCCGCTCGGCGTCGCTTTGAGGTAGACGAGACTGCCATTGGGGATGCCGACCGATTGGTCGGTATGAGGGTATTGCCCGACTGTTGGTGCTGCTGACATGCAGCAGCGGTAAGCATGGCTTTTATCCTTGCGTTGGTCGGGGTGGCCTGGTGATCAGGCCCAAGCTGGATCGTGTCCAGTAGGGTTGCGGCGGCCATGTTCTGTTGTGGCGTGACGAAGACGTCGTGGTCGCCGACTTTTGTTTGGAGGGTTTGTTGCTGAGCGGTTCGCCCAGCCCTCCGTAGGCCGTCGTCGCGGGCGTGCAGGCATCTTGCTTCTTCCTCCTGTTGTTCTCGCAGTCGGCAGGCCTCCTCCTCTTGTTGTTCGTGTAGTCGGCGTGATTCCTGAGTAGGAGTAGAGCCTTTGGATGCCATGAAGATTTCTCGTGGCAGGAAGAAGCTTGCCGAACTACTGTCCGACTTAGAGTCGGAATCCGACTGAGAGTCGTAGTCCGACTGAGAGTCATAGTCGGAATAGTTGATGGGGGTGATTATAACTCCGACCTCCCTAGATCCGATCTCGATAGGCTCTGGGCCGTATCCGAGTCAAACTCCAGAGGATCGGGTTTGCCGCGTCGGATGTAGATTGTAGATATCCGCGGCATCGCCGAGTCCGAACGGGAAATTGACGATCTCTTCCTTTTTTGGCCCGATCTCGGCCGGCTCAAAACCGAGTCCGAGTCGAACACTGAAAGAAAGAGTTGTCCCTGGACTTGGGCGTATGGGAGATCGCCGCAGCATGTCGTGAGAGATTGCTGCAGCATCGTGTGGGCCGACTGGCGCGGAGTCGGCTGGTTCCTCGGCCGGTTGGATTGGGTCCGTGTCGGCCAAGGTGAGATTACCGATCTGGTCGGCGATGAAGTCGAGGCTTCTGAATGCAATTGTATCTCCGGGGGAGAGTTTGCCGCCGTCAACTCCGGTTGCTGGATCCATCGAGCTTGTAGATGTAGATCGCGCCGAAGCCCCTACCTGGCGCGCCAACTGTCGATGTTTTACACCGGCAATAAATATATGGGGCTAGTCGGTGGATGTAAACTCGGTGGATTGCAAAGGAACACAGGAAGATTTTATACTGGTTCAGGCCTTCGATGTGAGGTAATACCCTACGTCCAGTTTGTATGTATTCCTTTGAGGATATACGGTGGTGGTTCTGATGAACTTGTGTGCACCTTTGAGCTTATGAGTGCTCTTCTGCCCTCATGGGGCACCCTGCCTCCCCTTATATACTGGGGGACAGGGTTACAAGGTAGGAGTCCCCATCGGATTACGACTAGGAGATCTCCCCTTAGAGATATAACGCACCCGACTAGGACTGTATACTCCTTTCTATACAAGGCGAAGTCTGCCGAATCTAGCTATATCTCTAATTACAAGGCTAGGCCCATCCTCTGTCCGAGTGGCCCATATGCTTGTCATGAGGTACCCGGGGCCCATGGCACCCACACCGAGGCACACAAATCGATAATTTGATAAACATAACCAAAACATAATAACGATAAATACTTACAGAAGAGGCACTAAATCCTCATACAGAAGAAATCTACAGCGGAACGGCAACTAGCGTAGCAGCAGCACCAAGCCACAGGCAGCTCAACTGGGGTATAAGCCAAACACCGAACTTCTCCTCCTCGCAAAGCTTTACTCTAATGATTGTAATATTACAAGACTGAGTACCACCCACCGTACTCAATAAGCCACACTAAGAAATGCAAGATAATGCAACAAGATTCCAAAGGAAAGGCATAGCATGACTTATTTGCATAAACAACATTTAAACAGTTGCATTTAAAAACATTCAAAACAGTATAGTGTAATCATTAAACAATATTAAACCACTCTCCGAACAACACTTCCATGCAGTTCAGGCCCAAAACCATAACCCTCAAAACTGGAGCTATCAAGATTCCATCATTTTCCACCATTAATAATTAATGTGGGACTAGTCACAGAAAACATTGCTAGGCCGCCCATGGACCGCGGGTACAGCTATTTGAATAGTTTTACTCTGGCCAGGGGTGTACCACTTTATCCACAAGACACGGTTCCACACATGCCACCATGCCCCGAAATTCCACCATGGTACTGCAAAGGGGGAAACCGTGACAAGACCTTTCATGCAACTTGCCCAACTGTTGTGAAACTATAGCCATTAATGATTATTGAATCACTGGTGAATGAATAGTTTCCTCCACATAAAATGACGCTAAAGTTTCTAGGCAATGGCTAAGAAAAACCTAAATAATCTAGCTAGACCATTAAATAGCCATCCAGCTAGTCAATATTATTTACCCAGGGTATCAAGGAAAAGATATCAATATCAAAATATTGGCCATAAACATGGAATATCAGAATAATATTAATAACCGGTAATAATGACATTCAAAAACTTTGCATGCAATAACGTTAAAATAAAATGTCTTTCACAAATGAGATCAACATGCTCAAGGAGATTGTCGTGTGACTTGCCTTCCGATAGAAAAGTCTTCAATAAGTCTTCCGAATACTTCCGCAGACTCCGCAATCTTCCGAAACGGCAGAAATGACTGACTACACGTAAAACAAGAAAAAACCCTAAGAAACTCTAAATAAATAGTACATAAAAAGTATATAAACAGGTAGATCATGATTTTAGATGAATTTAGGAAGAAGAACAGGTCGAATCAGAGTTTGGACAGAAAAGTTTTAGCCTCTGGAAGCTTAAATTCAGAGAAGATTAGAAAAGAATTAGAAAAGAATATTCCCTAGAATATTCTTTCAGAAATTAATTACTAAAGGAATTATTTTTGGATGGATCTTGGATGTGGGGCCCACTGGTCAGTGGCTTGGTCCATAGGGACTAGGTCCATGGACCAGAGAAACATGGAGGAGTGGTGAATCGGCTGGCTGGCGTGGATTGCCATGTGGACAGGAGAGGTGACATGGCAGTTGAGGTGGCGGGGTGGTGGTTTACGATCATCTGACGGTGGAATTTGATCTCAAAAGATGGACGGCTCTTGACTTTTATGTAGATCGGGTGGCTTAGGTTGAATCGAGAGGATCGGACGACCGAGATTGTTTGGCAAACTACCCGGGGTCCACTTGGCATACACCGGAGAGAGAGTCGACGAACGGGTACACAGGTCATCCAGAGAGGGATATCACCGGAGAGGCCCACATGTCATCAGCACAGGAGGGCGAGGCGAGCACCTACACCCATCCATGGCACGGCGCGAGCAACGCTGATGATCGGCGGTGACAACAGCAACTGGCTGTGGAGAGGATGGCCGGCTTGTGACGGCGCGACAGTTGGCAGAGGGCGATGACCCAGGGGCAGCGCGAAGGCGTCAGCCTGGCAGACGGTGGTGCACGGTGTCAATGTTTTACACCGGCAATAAATATATAGGGCTACTCACCGGACCGAAACTCGATGGACTGCAAAGGAACCCGAGGAGTTTATACTGGTTCATGCCCTCGGGATGAGGTAATACCCTATGTCCACTTGTGGTGTATTTCCTTTGAGGATGTATGATGGTGATTCTTGTGAACCTCCGTGATTCTGATGAACCTGCCCTTAGGGGGCGCCCTGCCTCCCCTTATATACTAGGGGACAGGGTTACAAGGTAGGAGTCCTAGTCGGATTACGATCAAGTGATCTCCTTCTAGAGATATAACGTGCCCGACTAGGACTGTTTTTCCTTGCTGTGCAAGGCTAAGTCTGCCAAGTTCTATCATATCTCTAAATATAAGGCTAGGCTCATCCTCTATCTGAGTGGCCCATATGCTTGTCATGAGGTACCCGGGGCCCATGGCCTCCATAGCAGCCCCTGAGACTTTCATAGTTGAGTCACAGCTGATACCGTGTGCTCATCCTCCACGGTGAAGTATTCCAGAGTGCATTGCTCCTGAGTACTCTTTGTCCGAGTGCTTCTTCTCCCGAGTCCTGCTTCATGTCAGCTGGCAGCGAGGCTATGAAGGGCTCCATGTAGAAATATGAATAGTGTGCACCGAATAGGCGCACCTATTAGGTGTAGCCCCCGATTTTGTGCTTAATTGTGAAATAATTAAACATAAAGTCAAAGATCTTTAACCTTGTAGTTTTTTCCGAGTAGTGTACTACTGGTATATGAGACTCTTCAGCATCATGTCAGCCGGAATGATTTTTTATAGTCTTTCCTGAGTAGTATGTTACTCGGAAATTAGACTCTTCAGCTTCATGTCAGCTGGGAGAATGTTTATAGTCTTTCCCGAGTAGTATACTACTCGGAAGTTAGATTCTTCAGCGTCATGTCAGCTGGAAGAATGTTTGCTCATGGCAATTGTTGGTTAAGCATGTAAGCCGAGTACCACTTTATGGATTTTAACCCAATATGTGGTCAGGTGTATTTGAGAGATATCCACATCCCCAATTTTAATGGAGACCAGCTTGTGATCCTTATAAGGATATATCCTCAATACCTGGTAAATAATACAGATACCCGAGTGTATACACCCGGTTGTAGGCTTAGCATGAAGCATATCTGATTATTTAATCAGTTTTCGTGAGTAGCACCAGCACTGTGATTTTAACACAGCCAGCGAGCGGCCCAATAGAGCGTGCTACTGTAGAAACTCATATCTTGTGGCCTGCTACCAAATAAGCCGGCCTAAACCGACCTACCCAGCGCAGCCCTATAAAAGTAACATCCCTCGCATATCAGGATGAGTACTCCAATGTCGGTAACCTCAATCAGCCAGAAGAATCCTTGTCCATGAGCCTTTTCGACTTACGTTTTGGATGCAGTATGGTCGCCATAGATGCCTGAGTAGGTATATTGCAGGATCTGCTTGCCCTCCTCAGGTGTGACATAGTGCATGAGAACTCCGGATGCACTTCGATGATATAGGTCTTCTCTGACTATGATAAGGGTTTTGCTCCGTCGCTTGATTTACTCGGCTTCATTGTAATCGAAGGATTGGGGTCTTCCGGTCTTGAATAACAATGAGCACCTCCGTAAATTCTGGGTTTAATGCTGCTCCCGACTGAAAGCTCCAGTAGTGGCTTGTTGCCATGTTTTTGCCAGATAAGTACCCGAACGCTGCACTAGCGCAGGATTCGGCTGGCGACCCTCTTGGGGCATACCTAACTTGACAAAATTGTAGCCAAATAAGGTACTCGAACCTCACATTAGCATAGGATTCGGCTAGCGACCCTCATGGGGCGTACCCTATCCAACAGAGTGGTACCCGAGCTCCGACTAGTGCCGGAGGTTGGTTATTAACCGAATAAAGTACCCAAACCTCGCATTAGCGAAGAATTTAGTTGGCGACCCTCATGGGCATACTTTACCCAGCAGAGTTATGACCGAATAAGGTACCCGAACCTAGCATTAGCGTAGGGTTTGGCTGGCGGCCCTCATGGGGCGTACCTCACCCAGCCAAGTGGTACCCGAGCCTCAACTAGCGCCGGAGGTCGGTTACTAGCCCACATATGGAGCATAGCCAGGGAAGATGACGTCCCGACTGGCGCAAGTACTCAGTCAGTTGCCCTCATGGAGCATTCCGAGTGATTCTTGGCAGACTGGTCCAGTCCCCGAGCGTAGGAGATAGGCTCGTAGCCTCGAGTTCGTGTCACGCGTATCCGGAACTAGCCCTGCATTATAAGCACATCGGATGAGTAGTATCTGGTGATGAAAATAATCACCCAAAGAAATTTTATGTATTTTACAATATATGTAAATACATGTTCTTCCTCTTTTTGATATTAATTTCCTCGAGTAGTTGACCCCTTACGTTTAAGCACTCTACCCGACTAGTCATAGCACCCTAGCGTCGGGAGTTGGCTCATGGCTCTTTCCCAGACACGCGTTTTGGGTGACTTGAGTTCATCTTTCATGGAGCAAAGTTTCATGGATCGGAATTTATGCTACTCGAGTACTTTTGCAATCATTTAAGAGCAAAAATAGAAAAAAGTGTAGCTTGTACACCTATTAGGTATAAGCGGCTGCGGTATTGGCGAGGCCAAGTGAGGAAATATTTATCAGAAAGTGACTTAGTTGTTCGGTATTTGGGAGTGGGGATGCCATCCTTGCGTTTGAGCTTATGAGCCCCCGAACGTGTCACTTGTTGTTCTGATAATCTCCAATTGTTGAAGGTCGAAGACAGTTGTGACCGACTGCCACAGTGAAGCTGTCTGACTTGCGTTTGCGGTTCCCAGCTTTAGTCGGGGTCGCATCATCGGTGTCCTTCCGTTCCTTCTATCAGGGGGCCTTTTCGTCATTGATGGCCTCAGCAACAGCGTGGGCCGAGTCGGCGTACTTGTTTGCCATGTCGAATAAAGCCTTGACAGAGTTGGGAGGCTTTCGAGTGAATTTGGCGATGAACGAGATGTCTTTGACTCTTTTTCGAAAGGCGGCGATGATGACCTCGTCCTTGATCTTCGGGATTGAATTCTTCTTCTTAGAAAACTTCTTGATGAAGTCACGAAGAGACTCATTCTTCCTTTGATGCAACTGATATAGGTCGTACTCGGAAGATGGCCTCTCTTATGTTCCCTGGAAGTTGGTGATGAAGCGTTCCCGGAGTTCTCCCCAGGAGCTGATTGTCCTCTTAGGAAGTCCTGTTAGCCATGTCCTCACCAAGCCAGTTGTCGATGTTTTACACCGGCAATAAATATATGGGACTACTCGGTGGATGGAAACTTGATGGATTGCAAAGGAACACGCAGAGATTTTATACTGGTTCAAGCCCTCGATGTGAGGTAATACCCTATGTCCAGTTGTGTGTTATTCCTTTGAGGATATGCGGTGGTGATTCTGGTGAATCAACTCAACCTGCCCTCAGGGGGCGCCCTGCCTCCCCTTATATACTGGGGGACAGGGTTACAAGGTAGGAGTCCCAACCGGATTACGGCCAAGGGATCTCCTCTTAGAGATATAACGCACCCAACTAGGACTGTGTTTTCCTTATCGTACAAGGCAAAGTCTGCCGAGTGTGGCTATATTCCTAATTACAAGGCTAGGCCCATCCTCTATCCGAGTGGCCCATATGCTTGTCATGAGGTACTCAGGGCCCATGGCACCCACAATAGCCCTTGAGACCTTCATAGTTGAGTCACAGCTGATGCCGAGTGCTCATCCACCATGGTGAAGTCTTCCCGAGTGCATTGCTCCCGAGTACTCTTTGTCCGAGTGAGTCTTCTTCCCGAGTCCTGCTTCATGTCAGCTGGCAGCGAGGCTATGAAGGGCTTCATGTAGATATATGAATAGTGTGCGTCGAATAGGTGCACCTATTAGGTGTAACCCCCGACTTTGTGCTTAATTGTGAAGACAATTAAATATAAAGTCAAAGATCTTTAACCTGGAAGTCTTTCCCGAGTAGATTACTACTGGTATATGAGACTCTTCGGTATCATGTCAATCGGAATATGATTTATAGTCTTACCGAGCAGGGAACTAATCGTATGTAGGACTCTTCAACTTCATGTCAGTCGGAATGGGTATTTATAGTCTTGCCGAGTAGGATACTACTCGTATATGGGACTCTTCAGCGTCATGTCAGCTGGAAAGAGGGATTTATAGTCTTTCCCGAGTGGCGTCCCACCCAGAAGTTAGACTCCTCCACGTCATGTCAGCGGGAATGAGAAATTTATAGTCTCTCCCGAGTAGTGCACTACTCGAAAGTTAGACTCCTCCGCATCATGTCAGCGGGAATAATGTTGCTCATGGCAACTGATGGCCACGCATGTAGGCTGAGTACCACTTTATGAAAATAAATCCACGGCGTGGTCAGGTGTACCCGAGAAAGATACCTGCATCCCCAATTTTAATGAAGACCAGCTTGTGATCCTTGTAAGGATATATCCTCGAGACTTGGTGGATAAAATAGATACCCAAACATATATGTTTAGCAATAAGGCTCTCATGAAGCATATCTGTTTACCTCATCGGCTCCTGTTGGTAGCACCAGCGCTATAATTTCAACTCAGCCTTCGGGTGGCCTACATGGAGCATTCTACTGTAGGAACTCATGTCTTGGTGGTTGCTACCAAATAAGCTGGCCTGAACCGACCTACCCAGCATAGCTCTATAGAAGTAGCATCCATCGCATATCAAGATGAGTACTCAAGCATTGGTAATTGCAATCAGCCAGAAGAATCCTTGTCGGCAAGCCTTTCCGACTTATGTTCTGGATGCAGCCTAGTTGCCACCAGTGCCTGAGTAGGTATGTTGCAGAATCTGCTTGCCCTCCTCAGGTGTGACGCGGTACATGAGAACTCCGGATGCGCTTTGATGACGTAAGTCTTCTCTGACTTCGGTAAAGCCGAATAAGGTACCCGAACCTTGCATTAGCATAGGATTTGGGTCGCGACCCTCATGGGGCATACCCTATCCAACAGAGTTATACCCGAGCTCCGACTGGTGCCGGAGGTCGGTTATTAGCCGAATAAAGTACTCGAACCTCGCATTAGCGTAGTATTCGGCTAGCGACCCACATGGGGCGTACTTTACCCAGCGAAGTTGTGACTGGATGAGGTACCCGAACCTAGCATTAGTGTAGGATTCGACCGGTGACCCTCATGGGGCATACCTCACCTAGCCAAGTGGTATTCGAGCTCCGACTGTCGCCGGAGGTTGGTTATTGGCCCACATGGGGCGTAGCCGGGGAAGATGACATCCTGACTGGAGTGAGTACCCGGTCAATAGCCCTCATGGAGCATTCCGAGTGATCCTTGGCAGACTGGTCCAGCCCCTAGGCGTAGGAGATGGGCTTGTAGCCCTGAGTTCCTGTCACGCGTATCCGGAATTGGCTCTGCATTATAAAGATATCGGATGAGTAGCATCTGATGATGAAAATAATCACCCGAATAAAATGTATTTTACAATATATGTAAATACGTGTTCTTCCTCTTTTTGATATTAATTTCCTCGATTAGTTGACCCCTTACGTTTAAACACCCTGCCCGACTAGTCATAGCCCCCTAGCGTCGGGAGTTGGCTCGTGGCTCTTTCCCAGACACGCGTTTTGGGTGACTTGAGTTCGTCTTTCATGGAGCAAAGTTTCACGGATTGGAATTTGCTACTCGAGTACTTTTGCAACCATTTAAGAGGAAAAACCTAAAAAAAAGGGTGCAGCTTGTACACCTATTAGGTGTAAGTGGCTACGGCATTGGCAAAGCCAAATGAGGAAATTTTTATCAGGAAGTGACTTAGTTGTTTGGTATTTGGGAGTGGGGATGCCATCCTTGCGTTTGGGCTTTTGAGCCCCCGAGCCTGTCACTTGTTGTTCTGATAATCTTCAGTTGTTGAAGGTCGAAGACGGTTGTGACCAACTGCCACAATGAAGCCGTCCGACTTGCGTTTGCCGATTTCCCAGCTTTAGTTGGGACTGCGTCGTCGGTGCCCTCCCGCTTCTTCTGTCAGGATGCCTTTTTGTCTTCAAGGGCCTCAGCAACAGCGTGGACTGAGTCGGCGTATTTGTTTGCCATGTTGAATAGAGCCTTGACAGAGTTGGGAGGCTTCCGAGTGAATTTGTCGATGAACGAGGTGTCTTTGACTCCTTTTCGAAAGGTGGTGATGATGACCTCGTCCTTGATCTTCGGGATTGAATTTTTCTTCTCAGAGAACCTCTTGATGAAGTCACGAAGAGACTCGTTCTTCCTTTGATGTAACTGATACAGGTCGTACTCGGAAGATGGCCTCTCGTATGTTCCCTGGAAGTTGGCGATGAGGCGTTCCCGGAGTTCTCCCCAGGAGCCGATTGATTGCTTAGGAAGTCCTGTTAGCCATGTCCTCGCTCTGGGAGGTAGTTAGACCTGACTTTGTGATTTCCTCCAGCTGCTCGGATCGCCAGAGTGTAGACCGTGAGCCAGGACTCGGGATTGGTCTTGCTGTCGTATTTGTCGATGCCTGTAGGCTTGAAACTCGACGGCCAGTTGACCTGTTGTAGCTCCTGGGTGAAGGCCAGTATGCCTTCGTCTTCATGAGGGCTCCGACTCCGAATACGGCGGTGAAACCGCTCGTGGTGGAGGCCGAAACGCTTGTTCTTGTCTTCTAGTTGGCGTTGCTCATCTTCTTCTCGTTCACGGCGTTGAGCGATGATGTCTTGCCGAAGGTCGGGCCGTAGTCGGTCTCGAAGGTCCTAATCGTCCTGACGGTTGCTTTGACGTCGTCGGTTGTCGTTGGGGTTGCCGAGTGACGCCTGACGTGCCTCCGTATGCGGCTGACTGGAGCCAGCCGCTCGGCGTCGCTTTGAGGTAGATGAGACTGCCGTTGGGGATGTCGACCGGTTGGTCGGTATGAGGGTATCACCCGACTGTTGGTGCTGCTGACATGCAGCAGCGGTAAGCATGGCTTTTATCCTTGCGATCGTCGGGGTGGCCTAGTGATCAGGCCCGAACTGGAGTGTATCTAGTAGAGTCGCAGCGGCCACGATGTTCTGTTGAGGAGTAATGAAGATGTCGTGGTCGCAGACTCGGGTTTGGAGGATTTGTTGCTGTACAGTCCGCTTGGCCTTGCGTAGAGCGTCGTGCCAACGTCTTGCTTCTTCCTCTTGTTGCTCTCGCAGTCGGCGTGCTTCCTCCTCTTGCTGCTCGCGTAGTCGGCGTGATTCCTGAGTAGGAGTAGAGCCTTTGGATGCCATGAAGATTTCTCGTGGCGGGGAGAAGCTTGCCGAACTGCTGTCCGACTTAGAGTCAGAATCCGACTGAGAGTCGTAGTCCAACTGAGAGTCGTAGTCGGAATAGTTGATGGGGGTGATTATAACTCCGACCTCCCTAGATCTAATCTCGAGCGGCTTTGGGCCGTATCTGAGTCGAACTCCAGAGGATCGGGTTTGCCGCATCGGATGTTGTCTGAAGATATCCGTGGCGTTGCTGAGTCTGTACGGGAGATTGACGATCTCTTCCCTTCTTAGATCGATCTTGGCCGACTCAAGGCCGAGTCCGAGTCGAACACCGAAGGAAAGAGTTGTCCCGAGACCCGGACAAGATGAAGATTGCCGCAGCAAGTCGATGAGGGTTGCTGCAGCGTCGTGTGGACCGACTGGCGCGGAGTCGGCCGGTTCCCTGGCAGATCGGATCGAGTCCGAGTTGGCCAAGGTGAGATTGCCGATCTGGTCGGCGACGAAGTCAAGGCTTCCGAATGCAATTGTATCTCCGGGGGAGAGTTTGCCGCCATCGACTCCGGTTGCTGGATCCATCGAGCTTGTAGATGTAGATCGTGCCGAAGCCCCTACCTGGCGCGCCAACTGTCGATGTTTTACACTGGTAATAAATATATGGGGCTACTCGGCGGATGGAAACTTGATGGATTGCAAAGGAACACGCAGAGATTTTATACTGGTTCAGGCCCTTGATGTGAGGTAATACCCTACGTCCAGTTGTGGTGTTATTCCTTTAAGGATTTGCGGTGGTGATTCTGGTGAACCAACTCAACCTGCCCTCAGGGGGCACCCTGCCTCCCCTTATATACTGGGGGACAGGGTTACGAGGTAGGAGTCCTAACCGGATTACGGTCAAGGGATCTCCTCTTAGAGATATAACGCACCCAACTAGGACTGTGTTTTCCTTATCGTACAAGGCAAAGTCTGCCGAGTGTGGCTATATCCCTAATTACAAGGCTAGGCCCATCCTCTATCCGAGTGGCCCATATGCTTGTCATGAGGTACCGGGGCCCATGGCACCACACCAGCTAGAGCGACTGGGAGTAGTTACCCATGGCCTTGTGATCTCCTTCGGCCGTCAGATTGCCGAGTGTAGACCACGAACCAGGACTTGGGATCGGTCTTCCCATCGTGTTTTTCAATTCCAGTTGGCTTGAAGCCTGAGGGCCAGTTGACTTGTTCCAGCTCATGGGTGAAGGCCGGTACTCCTTCATCTTCACAAGGGCTCCGACTTCGAATACGGCGGCGAAACCGCTCGTGGTGGAGGCCGAAGCGCTCGTTCTCGTCTTCCAGTCGATGTTGCTCGTCTTCCTCTCGTTCGCAGCGCCGAGCATTGATGTCCTACCGAAGGTCACGTCGTAGTCGGTGTCAGAGATCCTGGTTGTCCCGACGGTCGCTTTGACACCGCCGGTTGTTGTTGGGGTTGCCGAGTGACGTCTGGCGTGACGCCGTATGCACCTGACTAGAGCCAGCCGCTTGATGTCGTGTTGGGGCGGATGAGACTGCCGTTGGGAAAGCCGACCAGTTGGTCGGTATGAGGGTATCGCCCGACTATTGGTGCTGCTGATATGCAGCAGCGGTGATCATGGCTTTTATCCTTGCTATAGTCAGGGTGGCCTGATGATCAGGCCCAAACTGGAGCATGTCCAACAGAGTTGTAGTGGCTACGAAGTTCTGTTGAGGTGTAACAAAGACGTCGTGGTCGCCGACTCGGGTTTGGAGGATTTGTCGTTGTGCAGTCCGCCCGGCCCTGCGTAGATCATCGTTGCGGGCGTGCAGGCGTCTTGCTTCTTCCTCTTGTTGTTCTTGTAGTCGGCGGGCCACCTCCTCTTGCTGCTCGCGTACTCGGCGTGCTTCCTGAGTGGGAGCTGAACCCTTGGATATCAAAAGGACTTCATGTGGTGTAGAGAAGCTTGCCGAACTGCTGCTCGAACTGCTGTTCGAACTTCTGTCCGACCTGGAGTCGGAATCGAAGTAGTCGATGGGGGTGATGATGACTTCGACCTCCCTAGATCCAATCTCGAACTGCTCTGGGCCGTGTCCGAATTGAACCTTAGGGGATCGGGTCTACCACGTGGGATGTAGATTGTGGATGTCCATAGCGTTGCCGAGTCTGCATGGGAGATTGACGATCTCTCCCCTTCCTAGCCCGACCCTGGCCGGCTCAAGGCCAAGTCCGAGTTGAACGCCGAAGGAGAAAGTTGTTCCGAGACCCGGGCAGGTGGAAGATCGCCGCAGCAAATCAACGAGGGTCGGTGCAGCGCCAAGTAGGTCGACTGGCGCAGAGTCGGCTTGTTCCCTGGTAGATCGGATCGAATCCGAGTCGGCCAAGGTGAGGTTGCCGAGCTGGTCGGCGATGGAGTCAAGGCTCCCGAATGTGATCGTGTCTCCGGGGAAGAAATTGGTGCCGTCGACTCCAGTTGTCGAATCCATCTAGCTTGTTGAGGTTGATCTCGGCGAAGCCCCTACCTGGCGCGCCAACTGTCGATGTTTTACACTAGCAATAAATATATAGGGCTACTCGCCGGACCGAAACTCGATGGACTGCAATGGAACACGAGGAGATACTGGTTCAGGCCCTCGAGATGAGATAATACCCTACGTCCAGTTGTGGTGTATTTCCTTTGAGGATGTATGATGGTGATTCTTGTGAACCTCCGTGATTCTGATGAACCTCAGGGGGCGCCCTGCCTCCCCTTATATACTGGGGGATAGGGTTACAAGATAGGAGTCCCAGTCGGATTACGACCAAGGGATCTCTTTCTAAAGATATAACGTGCCCGACTAGGACTGTATTTTCCTTGCCGTACAAGGCTAAGTCTGCCGAGTTCTATCGTATCTCTAATTACAAGGCTAGGCCCATCCTCTGTCTGAGTGGCCCATATGCTTGCATGAGGTACTCGGGGCGCATGGCCTCCACACACGGTGGAGAGAAAAAGAAGGGGAAGTAAAGGCACTGAGGATGGCTAGTCAGGGGAAAAGGACAGAGGCACCAGCGTCGATGCTCACCGGCGACCGCGAAGGCGACGACAGTGGCGGCAGGAGAAGAACCCAGTGTCGTCGGCGTTCGATTAGAGCGCGAAGAGGGGAGAAACCGCACAATATATAGGGGAGGAGAGGCGGCTACGGCATGGCCGGGTGGCGGAGCAGCGCGATAGTTTCCACGGTAGTGGATCAGCGGCGGTGGGCCGGGTTGGCTGAGGCTGCGGGTGGCACGGGGCAGCGGGCCATGGCGGCGCAGACGATAGGCCAGGCCAGGTGGCAGTAGCAGCACGGGTTGGGCCCTGGTTCGGCCAAAGGAAGCGAGAGAGAGAGAGAGGAAGGGAGAACCAGAGGGGAAAGATGAAAAGGGGAAGGAGGAGACCGTGAGGAAGAAGAATAGGAAAGGAAGGAAAAAAAGAAAAGAGGGAAGAAAAGAGAAGAGAGAGACAAAAGGGAAGAACAAAGGGGTTTTTCTGAAAAAATTCTAAATTGAAAGATTTAGAATTTTGGGATATTTACGGAATCAATGAATTATTGTCGATGCTTTGTATCAGCAATAATAATATGGGGCTACTCGTGAGACCTAAACTTGAGGGATTACAAAGGAACACGAAACAATTTATCTTGGTCCAGGCCCACGAAGTGAGGTAATACCCTACTTCTAGTTGTGGTGTATTGCCTTTGGGATTTCTCTGGTGAGATTGTTCTCTTTCCCTGATGGGCTCCCTACCCCTCCTTATATACTGGAGAGGTGAGGTTACGTAATAGGAATCCCAGTTGGACTCCGACCAAGGAATTTCCTTCTAGAAATACAATGTACCCGACTATGACTATATCTCTTTTCTGATCATACAAGCTAATATGCACCGAGTCCTATTATATATCCTAATTAGGATTAGGCCCATCATCTATCCAAGTGGCCACAAAACTTCCCATGAGGTACCCGGGGCCCATGGCCTCCATAGTAGCCCCTGAGACCTTCATAGTTGAGTCATAGCTAGTGTCGAGTGCTCATCCTCCTTGGTGAAGATTTCTCGAATGCCTTACTCCCGAGTACTCATTGTCCGAGTACCTTTTCTCCAAGTCCCGCTTCATATCAGCTGGCAACGAGGCTATGAAGGGCTTCATAGAAAAATATGAATAGTATGCGTCGAATAGGCGCACCTATTAGGTGTAGCCCCTAACTTTATGCTTAATTGTGAAACAATTAAACATAAAGTCAAAGATCTTTAACCTTTAAGTCTTTCCCGAGTGGTATATTTCTCAGAAATTAGACTCTTCAGCATCATATCAGCTGAAAATATTTTTTGCTCAAGGCTATCTGGCTAAGTATGTAAGCCAAGTACCACTTCATGGATTTTAACTCAATATGTGGTGAGGTATTCTTAAGAGATACATGCATCCCTAATTTTAATGGAGACCAGCTATTGATCGTTGTAATGATATATCCTCAATACCTGGTAAAGAATTTAGATATCTAAACACATTTGTCCAGCAATCAGCTTAACATGAAGCATATCTGATTATCTTGATCGGCTCCTATGAAATAGCATCTGCACTTGATTTAACATAGCCAGCGGTCGGCCCAATAGGACATGCCTATTTAGGAAACTCATATCTTATGGCCTATTATCAAGCAAACTGGCCCAAGCCCGCTAACTCAGCACAAGCCTATAAAGTGGTGGGAGAGAGAAAAGATTCCCTTTCTCCCCCAATTCACCAAATAGCTTCATCTCCCGCACAGGCGCCAATCTTCGCGCTCTCCGTCCCCAGCTAGGGTTTTCTGTAGCTCGAGCTTCCTCCCAGGATTCCGCTAGAGTCTTCCCTCCCGCTTCGATTCCCACCACCTAGAAGCTCTTCCACCTAGTTCAATCCCCCAGCAATGCCGAAAGCTCCATTTGATATCCCTAGCATGTCAGCTGGCTCATGGCTAAGATCCGATGTGTGCTCAACGAAGCTGGCCCTTCTAGAGAAGAGGAAGTGCCTCCAACCGAGGGAGATCATCAACCTGTGCCCTACCATCGGTGAGATATCCTCCTCTCCAGGTCCTGACGAGATTGTGGTTTTCGCCTCCCTTTTCAATCGTGGATTTGCTCTTCCTGCCTCCGATTTTCTTCGTGGCCTCCTTAACTATTATAAGATTGAGCTCATCCATCTCAACCCTAATTCCATTCTCCAAATCTCCATCTTCGTGACTCTCTGCGAGGCTTTTCTAGGGGTCGATCCCCATTTCAATCTCTTCCGCTTCTTGTTCCATGTCAGGCCATAGCCCTCCAAGTCCAAGATACAGGTGATAGGGGGAGCAGGCCTTCAACTCCGGAACGAGATGAAAAAGCCTATCTCCATGTTCCCTAAAGACTTTACTGAAAGGATGGCATCAGGAGTGGTTTTACTACTCCAACCTTGAGCCCTCCTTGCCGCCTTTTTCTGGAAATCCCCCTTCGTTACTGGAGAGCTAGACTACCCTACCATCACAGGTAGAGATGGTCTAGGTGCAATTGTTGCTGGAGAAGTTCGATGATTTGAAGAACAAGGGGCTGACTGGTCCTTGGGTGGCCAGAACCTTCCAGAATCATAGAATTCAACCCTTGAAGGCCAAGATCCACTTTGGCTATGACTATGAAGGGAAGAATGATCCCACTTGGGAATGCGCCGACTTCAACAACAAGGATGTCGTCACCAACACCTTGCTTGGCTATTTTGTCAATGGTGTCATCGAGACTTTAGACGCCGAGAGGGCCCTCAAGCTGTACTGCAAGGATAGGCCCCCGCCAAAGGTAATGCCTTGTGTGATATCTGTCTTGATGTTTGCTTGCGATATGTCATGAACATGTCAATTGTTTCCCTGATGCTTGATGTTTGCAGGAATTCACCGAGTTCACTTTTGAGCCACCTAGCCAGCTGGCTAGTGAGTCTAGAAAGCGGCCGGCTAGCCCCTTGTCTGCCCAACCCAGCCCCAAGAGGGCTGAGAAGTGACCAGCAATGGACCAGGCCAAGAAGACAAGCATGCCGAGTAAGGCATCAGGCGGTCCAATGATCAGAGACACCAGCAGCACTACTCCTAGACCGACTAGCCCCAGGGCCACACCACCGAGTACCGCCATGCCCCAGTTGGCTGCACCGAGTACGGCGCCGACTGGGCCAAATCTCCACCACCGACTGCACGCCCACAAGCCAGACAGCCGGCAGTGCTCCGTTGCCGATCAGGCCTTCGGGCCCATCGCTGACTACCTCCACTCCCATCAAAAGGTATAAAAATCCTCAGTCTTTAAGAAATCTTGAGTAGTTTTCTGATTGATGAATATGTTTGTAGGAAGCCTAGTGACACTGATCCCAAGTGGACAGCACCACTGACCCTCATCGCCACTCCCGTCCTGACTGAGGCCGAGATCACAGCGCCACAGCCCGAGCCAAGTGTTGTCTCAGCCCTTGAGGTTGAAACAACCCACTTGGCCGAGCCTCAATTGTCACCTAGTCGGAACACTGTGATGGACACCCCAGTCCTTGAGCTCACCCAAGATCTAGCACCGCCGATTGATCCACGGCCCATGACTCCTTCTCCTCCACTTTCTTCATCTTCCGATGATGATGACCTCCCCAGGCTCGAGGCTCCTCCATGAAATTTCCCCTAGACATTTTATTGGGTTACGCCAAAGGGGGAAGAACAAACCTTCAAGCACAACGAGCAAGCCGCCCAGAGGGAGCGAGTCAAACTAATGGAGGCCGCCATCGCTGCATCAAGGAATATCGAGGTATATAATCCATCCGATTGTGTTTGCTGATCTGCAGGTCCTCAGAATTTTTGGCCATGGTTGCTTGAGTTGTATGACTCCAACGTATCTTGTGCAACAAGTCGTTGATTGATCCGAGAAAATGGGCAAAGTTCTATCCCAGCTTGCCCCTCAGTTCACTCAAATCCACAAGCTCCAAATTGCCAAAGATGATTTAGAGGAAGGAGTAGCTGAAGGATTCAGTGAACAAGCTCAGGGACGAGAACTGGGTGCAGACGGGCACCATAAGAGGTCTATTTCTTCCTTGCCCGTGTAACACCAAACCAATCTTCCTGCATTGCTGATCTTCATCCTTATTCGGCTATAGCTCTGGAGGCAAACCTAAATAACCAATCCCTGGAGATAGAACGCCTGAAAAAGGAGCTGAAGGAGCTTGAGAAGGCGAAGTCCAAAGTAGACACTGAGTACGCAAGTAAGCTTCATATCTGCTTTGGCACTCTTGTCCGACTAGGTATCTAGATTTATTGATGCCTCTTCTCTGTGTGAGCAGCCTTCAAAACAAATTAACAGATCCAATTTGGCACTTTTGCTGAAGAGATTAAAATAATAAAGGAGTCGCAGAACATTATAGCTGATTCCATGAAGACTTTATTAGACATTATGCAGCCAAGCCTGGCCGGGCCTAGCTCCAGCTCCCAAGTAGGGCAGTGCCTTGAAGAAGCCCCTCCACTCCTGAAGAAATACTCCTCCAAGTGTGTCACCGTGGGGATTGCCGAAGCACTGGTCATGACGAAGTCTCTCTACCCCCGGGTAGACATTGAGGCGAACGGTGAGGGCTTTGCTGAAGGCACTGTCACGCCGGAATTTCACCACCGAAATTCTGGATGTTTATGTGTATTAAATCTCTGTCTAGGAAAGCCAGGGTACACAGAACAAAGTTGCCATACAGAGTGCATCTTACAAACAGATAAAATAGTCTTACAAAAATGTAGCAGTAAAGATACACAAAGCCTATATACAGCTTGCCCAGCGGAGGCTTCCATTCCACAGGCATCTTGATGGCGGAGCCAGCCTAGTCCTCATGATGGTCCTCGTCGGACATGTACTCCACCACTGAGAGGGGGAAAAAGGAACAAGACTGAGTAACACCCACAGTACTCAACAAACCATACCCGCAAATATGCACAATGCACAGGAATCAAAGATAGGCTAGAGGTTTATTTGTGTAAAAGCAGTTGCAAACAGCAGTAGTTCGCAAAAAGTAAAAAGGTTGATTAATTGAACAATATTAATCCTCCACTGATTAACGTTACACCACGTTAATTAGGCCCAACAATCCATTTGAACCACTCCAGTTCCATTAAGTCAAGCTAATTAAATAAGATGGGACTAATCACGGTGAGTCTTAACCAATCGCCCATATCCGTGGGCGCGGCTATTCGAATAGATCTAACTTTGATCAGAGGTGTACAACTGTACCCACAAGACACAGCCCCACACATGTTCCCGTGTGCCGGCATATCACCACGACACCCCGTGAGAGGTTGTGACAGGACCGTTCACGCAACCTCTCCCAAACCATCCACACCACGCTGAGGTTGCACCTACCAATAGGACACCCCATATTGGCCAGGCTACCCCCCTTGCGCTACAATGGATCCGGAAGCCGATCAACCCTACCCCGGGCCGACCCAACTCCATCACGCCCATCCTTACCATCGGTGCCTCGGAGAGGGAGAAGAGACGCTACAAGCCCAACCGTTGCCCATGCTGGCTTGTGGAAAGTACGAGTATTTGCCCAAGGGATTCCCACAAACCGGTCCTTAATTGTCATGGGTGCGACCAGCAAAACAATGCACCTACAAACCATTTGGGTCAAATTTTAGTAATATAATAGTAATATGTCCAATGTTACATTTCCCGACATAGAGTTGAAACATGAATGTAAACAATAATGTTTAATTCTCAGGTGAACTAATAGTTTCTAAGCATGGTTAAACATCCTAAGAATAACATTCTATTCATGTTGTTACCCAGGTGACAAGGAACAAGGTTCAACAACTAAGGCATAACCTTATCTATATAAGGGTCATAATCCATACCATATGTAATAATAAAACATGCATGCTTATTTGAATAAACGAAACATTTTAGCAAAAGTAGGTACAAAATGATCAAGATTACAGTGTGACTTACCTTGCTCCGGCTCGACATACTGGGCTACGATCTCGTAGTACACGGGAGGATCGACGGCGTCGGATTCTATAGCAAACAACGCACAAACAATCAAAAATAGTACATGTGGACACAGAAACAGGAGCTAAAAGTATTTTTAATGAATTCTTGGCATTTTTTAAATTTAATGAAATTTGAATGGAATTAATCGGAGCTCGAATGAATTAGTTATGAATTTTAGAAGTTTTACTGTGATTTTGCTATGCAAAAACAATTTCTAAATGATTTATTGCGCATTAAAAAGGATTTAATGCACCAGCGGACCATGAGAAACAACGCCAACAGGCGGGATCCACGGGTCAGTGGCGCAAGAGAGGACGGCGCATGGTAGACGCAGTCCACGCACGTGCGGCGACCGCGGATATACGTACACGAGCGGCCCCAATCTGCTGAGACAGATCGGACGACTCAGACCTAGTCGGGAACGAGACCCGCCGGCGTGCACGGTGCGGCGACGGCGCACGCGGCCCGATGGTCCCCACTGGCGACCATCCGGCGCGGCGGAGGGCAGTGGCGGGCGGTGGAGGAGGTGAGGAATACGGCCGAGTGCTCATCGAGGGCTCGCGGCGACCGGAGTGCGGCGAACGACGGCGAACAGAGGGAGTTGGCGGCGGCCAAGGTTCGGGATGGAGATGCCGGCTGGGTTCCGGTGGCTCTAAGCGACGATAGAAATGGAAACGAGTTGCGGAAGGTCCTGGCGAAGGTGTTGAACGCGTTAGGAGAGAAAAAGACCGAGTGGGTCGACGGAAAACCACGGCCGACTGCCGGCAAAGAGGCTTACCTGAAGGGGATGACAGAGAGAATGGAGTTCCGATGGGAATCCGAGGCGGCCGACTGCAGAACAGGACGCAGCCAGGTGAGGCGAAGCTACTGAGCACGAGCGCGGTAGTCGGCAACGACTGTAGCAACGGCGACGGGTGACTAGAGTTGGCGGAGCGCGGCGGCGATTCAGGAGTTCGGCGCAGAGGAGGTTTGGGTACTCGGCAGGTGTATGCAACTGAGGGGAAAATGAGAGAGGAGCATGGGGAGGGTTTATATATACTCGGCTAGGGAGTTCGTGGATGAGTTGGCCGACTTTCACGGGACTGAGGGCGGCGGCTACAACGGCTAGTGGGCGCAATTCAACCACGGTCGTGGGCGAGATGGGCGGAGAAGGTGGGGGAAACGGGCGGGGACTCGGTCCAGGGCGTTTGAATCAAGGGCCGAGGCAAAGGGGAGCAGGAACGGCGTAATCCAACGGACGGGGCAGCTCGATCCCTCTGGCCGAGTCGGCCGGAGGTTGAGGACGAGGCTGACGTGTGGGGCCCCGGGCCCACGTGTTAGCGAGAGGGGTGAGGGGAGCGGCGCGGGGAGAGTGGCCGACAGGTGGGGCACGACTGATGGTGAGAGAGGATGAGGGACGCATGGGCGTGCAGGCCGTGCAAGCAAGCCGACACAGTACTGGGCCGGCGGCCCAGCAGGAGGGAAAAGAAAGGAAAAAGGAAAAAAAAGGAGGAAAAGAAAAGGAAGAGGATTTCCAGTGCTCTTTTAATCCCAATAAGAGTTTTTAATTTATTAGAAATACTTCCAGTGCTCTAAAAATTCCAATAAAAATCTTGTTAGTGTATTTTGGCAAGGAGAATATAGAAAAAAAATTCTCAGCCAGGTTAATTTATTACTTTGCATTTTCACATTTAATTAATTCATTTGGCCACTTAAATTATTTTTTTCTTGGGACATTTTCTTAGGTATATTTTGTGTGGCTATATTTTAGGGGAAACTCGGGGTGTGACAGGCACTACCCTAGAGGAGGGGTTGGAGTTGATTAGCTAGGTCAGGCCTACTGCTGAGGCCATTGCCGAAGATCTGCCGATGTAAACACAAACTTTTATGTAGTCAGTGTCTAACAGAAACAATATGTAAATATTATAAATGCTTTCGATGTTTGTTGTTGCATCTTACCGAGTTCTTGTTTTATTTTATCCATCATTAGTTTTACCCGACTAGCCAGTTTATGCCGAGTGGTTTGAAATTAACTTTAAAAAACATTTACTTCATGGAACTATACTCGGGAAAACTTAGCATAATCGTTATAAAACTTCATGACTTAGATAAAACAAGATCGAACTACATGAACAACAGAGGACATGTATCATCATGTAGCCCCCGACTTACTACTCGGTTGAAACAAGCGGCGTAGTGAGTCAGAGTAAAAAACTTTATTTATATATATATAAGGAGTACAAAACTCAGGTATAGAAAGGATGTAGTTGTTCTATGTTCCATGAGTTGTTGACTAGGATGCTATTTTCTGTCTTTAGTTGGTAAGCACCAGGACGTGTGACCTCAGCGATAATGAACGGCCCCTCCCATAGGGGAGATAATTTATGCCTGTCTTTGGTGGTTTGGATTTTTCTTAGAACGAGATCTCCCACCAAAAAGGCGCGGCTACGAACATTCTGACTGTGATAACGACGCAGGCCTTGAAGATACCTTGCCGACTGGATAATTGCGATATCCCTTGCTTCTTCCAATTGATCTAACTCGACCAGTCGGTCTTCGGTTGGACTGTCTTCTGAGTGGACCCGAACTTGCGGAGAGCTAAACTCCAACTCGGTTGGTAACACAGCCTCAACACCATAATCTAGGAAGAATGGGGATTGCCCTGTAGCCCGACTAATTGTGGTTCTTAAAGACCAGAGAACGGATGAGAGCTCTTGCACCCATCGCCCTGCATATGGTTGTAGTCGGTCGAACACTCTAGTCTTGATACCTTGTAAGACCATGCCATTTGCACGCTCGACCTGCTCATTGCTTCATGGGTGTGCCACAGAAGCATAACAGATCTTGATGCCAAAATCGTCATAGAAATCTTAAAAAATGCCGCCAGTGAACTGAGTGCCGTTGTCTGTTATGATGCGGTTGGAAACTCCAAATTGGTATATGATACTCATGATGAAGTCTTTTTCCCTTGCCGCAGTGATGGTAGCAACGGGCTTTGCCTCGATCCACTTTGTGAATTTATCCACTGCGACGAACAAGTGTATGAACCCTCCTGACGCTTTTTTAAATGGCCTGACCATGTCAAGCCCCCAAACTGCGAAAGGCTAAGAGATTGGAATTGTTTGTAGTTCTTGAGCTGGAAGATGTGTTTGCCGAGCAAAGAACTGGCATCCCTCGCACGTCCAAACTATGTCTTTAGCATCTGTAACTGCTATCGGGCAGAAAAATCCTTGTCTATAAGCCTTTCTGACTAACGTCCTTGATGCAGCATGGTTGCCACAAATTCCCGAGTGGATGGACTGTAGAATCTGCTTGCCCTCCTTGGGTATGACATAGCGCATGAGGACTCCATATGCGCTTCAACGAAAGAGATCTTCTCCAACTATAAGGAAACATTTGCTTCGACATTTGATCCGCTCGGCTTCACTGCGATCTTCTAAGAGCTCATCTTCCAGGAGGAACCTGATGATTGGAGTCCGCCAATCCTGAGAGATGATTAGTACTTCATTTTTCGCCAGGGTAGGTTCAACCCCCGACTGCTCGAGTACTGGTTTCTTTTTGACTGACGGCTCCAATAAGTGCTCGACAAAAATCCTAGTTGGGACCACTTCTCGCTTGGATCCCATATTGGCTAGCTCGTCTGTGGCTTCGTTGTATTGGCGTAGCACATGTGTAATCTCCAACCCGTCGAACTTATTTTCCAGCTTCCGTACCTCCTGACAGTATGCCACCATGTTGTCGTCTAGACATGTCTAGTCTTTCGTGACTTGGTTTACCATGAGTTGGGAATCCTCGTGTACTACCAGTCGGTGGATGCCGAGTGATATGGCGATGCGGAGACCGTGGATGAGTGCCTCATACTCGGAGACATTGTGGGATGCTGGAAAGTGTATCTAGAGGACATATTTCAGTTTTTCTCCAGTGGGTGACGTCAGGACAATGCCAGAGAACCGTCGAAGTACATCATCCAGTATTCTATGTCTATTGATGTAGCCGTCTGAACCCTTGTCCAAACGCCATCAACTCGAGCGCCCATTTAGCGATTCTGCCGGTGGCCTCGCGATTATGTAGGACGTCTCCGAGTGGATACGATATGACGATTGTAACTTGATGCGACTAAAAATAGTGCACCAACTTCCGGACAGTTATGAGCAAGCTATATAACAGCTTCTGGACTTGGGGATATCTCATCTTGGATTCGCCTAGGACTTCGCTGACAAAGTAAACTAGTCTTTGAACTTTTTGTACGTGTCCTGGCTCTGCCCGCTCAACGACCAGCACCGTGCTGACTACCTGAGTGGTTGCCACCAGGTATAACATGAGTGATTCCTGGGGCATTGGTGATGCTAACAAGGGTGGTGATGTGAGGAACTTCTTGAAATCTTCGAAGGCTTGTTGGGCTTCTGGCATCCATTGAAAATTGTCAACTTTCTTTAGTAATTTAAAAAAGGGCATGCCCTCTTCGCCGAGTTGGGAAATGAATCGGCTAAGTGCCGCCATGCAACCGGTCATCTTCTGTACATCCTTTTGGCTAGTTGGGGTGCCATGTTCATGATAGCGTTGATTTTCTCCGAATTCGCCTTGATGCCCTGTTGCGATACGATGAAGCCGAGTAGCTTTCCCGAAGGTACTCCGAAGACGTACTTTTTCGGGTTCAGCTTCATCTTGAATCTCCCAAGACTTTGAAAAGTTTCTTCCAAGTCGGCGATGAGGTCTTGCTTGACTTTCGTCTTGATTACCACGTCATCGACATAAGCCTCCATATTGCACCCGAGTTGAGTGTGAAGACACCACTGGATAGCATGTTGATACATTGTGCCAGCGTTTTTCAACCCGAACGACATAGTAACATAGCAATATGCCCCGAATGGCGTGATAGAAGAAGTCTTCAGGCAGTCCTCCTCCTTTAGGCTAATTTGATGGTATCACGAGTAACAGTCAAGAAAATTGAGTTGAATCGACCACCTGATCTATCCTGGGTAGACCAAATGGATCCTTGGGACATGCCTTGTTTAAGTCAGTATAGTCGATGCACATGTCCCATTTACCATTCTTCTTCCGGACCAAGACTGGGTTTGTCAGCCAATCCGGGTGGTAGACCTCTTTGATGAGCCCGACTGCGAGGAGTTTGGTTATCTCCTCCCGAATAGCATTTTTGCGGTCTTGCGTGAAGCGCCGTAGTCGTTACTTGACTGGTTTGGCGTTCAGCTTGACGTTGAGGGAATGCTCGATCACCTCTCTTGGTACACCAGGCATGTCGGAAGACTTCTAAGCAAATATATACCTGCTCGCATGGAGGAAGGTGACGAGCGCGTCATCCTATTTGGAGTTGAGCCCGGTCCCGACAAGCGTAGTCTTGGTGGGGTCGGAAGGGTCTAGGGGGATATTTTTTGTCTCTGAATCCGCTAAAATTCCCAACATGGCTGCTTTCTTCGCCGGAACTTGACTATCCTCGTTTGTAGGTGTTGTAGTTAGTCGGATGTTGTTTCGTTTGACTACTGATTTGTGAGACTGGGCCAACTCGCAACTCTCTTTGTCGCAAGTGGAGGCTTGCTTGACATCGTTGCATAAGGAAAGTACTCCGCTGGTCCTGGCATCTTGAGCACCATGTATGTATAATGGGGCACTGCCATGAATTTGGCTAGTGCAGGCCATCCAAATATGGCGTGGTATGCGGTTTCGAAGTCGGCAACCTCGAAGCAGATGTTCTCGGTGTGGAAGTTCTCCCACGTGCTGAAAGTGACTGGCAGAGTGATCTGCCCAAGTGGAGTAGAAGAGAGGCCGGGGTTTACCCCGTGAAAGGGAGTTGTACTTGGCCGCAGCTCAGATCGAGGGATGTTCATCTCGTCAAGCATCTTGGTGAACAAAATGTTGAGTGCGCTTCATCCGTCGATGAGAACCTACTTTAATTTGACACTTCTGATGACCAGGTCCAGGACGAGTGTATATCGTCCTGGATGCATGACTTGGTTGGGGTGGTCCGCACGGTCAAAAGTGATTGCCGTCTCTGACCAATGTAGGTATTAGGGGGCGTCTGATAGATCGAGTTGACCTCTCGGGCCGTTAGCTTCTGTTTTCTCTTGGACTTGTATGCAGATGGCCCTCCAAAGATGTGGTTGAGCTCAATCTGGGGATCTTGATAATTGTCGGCTGCACCCGAATCTGACTTGTCCTTGTCCTTGTTGTCGTCTGACGTTGATGTCTGCTCAGAAGCAAACTTCTTAAGCATGAAGCAGTTTTTAGCTGCGTGCTTCCCCTTTCGGTGGAAAGGGCATGGACTATTCATAACCTTCTGGTATTCATCTGTCCTCGGGGGTCGCGGTTGGCTGCGCTCAACAACCACCACAACGTTGTCCGACTTGCGCTTGCGATTGCTGAACTTAGTCAGGGCCGCATGGTCAGTGTTCTTTTGCTTCTTCTGTCGGGGCTCCTTCTTGTCATCCAGGGCCTCAGCAACGGTGTTGGCTGAGTCGGCATATTTGTTCGCCATATCAAATAGAGCTTTGACAGAACTTGGAGGCTTCCGAGTGAACTTAGCGATGAACGGGGTGTCCTTGACTCCCCTGCGGAATGTGGCAATGACAACCTCGTCCTTGATCTTGGGTATTAAGTTCCTCTTCTCGGAGAATCGCTTGATGAAGTCGCGGAGGGACTCGTTCTTCCTCTGGTGGCACTGATATTGAACAGTTGCATTTAAAAACATTGAAAACAGTATAGTATAATCATTAAACAATACTAAACCACTCTCCGAACAGCACTTCAATGCAATTCAGGCCCAAAACCATAACCCTCCAAACTGGAGCTATCAAGATTCCATCATTTTCCACCATTAATAATTAATGTGGGACTAATGACAGAAAACATTGCTAGGCCCGCCCATTGACCGCGGGCACAGCTATTCGAATAGTTTTACTCTGGCCAGAGGTGTACCAATTTAATCAGAAGACACGGTTCCACACATGTTGCCATGCCCCAATATACCACCATGGTACTGCAAAGGGGGAAACCGTGACAAGACCTTTCATGCAACTTGCCCAACGGAAAAGCCACCTGCTGAACCACCAGTCTCCGGCAGGAACTGATCGGGCGAACTATTCCTGGGGTCCACTTGGCATACACTGGAGAGAGAGTCGACGAACGGGTCCACAGGGCATCCAGAGAGGGATACCGCCGGCGGGGCCCACCTGTCATCAGCATAGGAGGGGAGGGGAGGTGTAACACCCTGAAAATTTGGTTAAGAAAAATACGTAAATTTTCGAACTTCTTAAAACTTTTTGCATCATGCCGCATCTTTGGTTGTTATGCTTTTGATCTGATACATTTCAACACGAATAAAGTCACCAACAAACCCACAATAACTAAAAAGGATTAATGCGTCAACCGAGAATATCTAGAGGGAAAGAACAAACAAAAGGAAATTAAATATCCATTTAATTTCCAACCCTATCATATGAATAATAAAAAGGGCATAGTTTTCAACCCATGTATTAAATATGGAAATTGAATATTAATTTAATTTCCAAACCATAATACACATGCTACCATGACCAAATCCTTAGATAAAATTAAAGAACCCTAATCCATGAAACATTAGTCGAGTATCCAAAGCTCAACTAGTCAGTAAAAGGAATCAACTATCGCCCAATTGGGTAATTAATCTCAACTTCTAAAAATATCTTGAAACCCTCAAAAAGGAACCCCACATATCATGGGAGTTACTTATCTCTGAAGAAAAATTAATCAAACAAGCTTAATTAGAGCTGACGACAGTAATTAAGTTAATCAAATCCTTAAGCACTAACTGACATGTGGGCCCAAACTGTTAATTAAATCTAATTAAAAACATTTTTAAACCTCTGTGTCATTGACATGTGGACCCCACTAGCTTAAAAATCTTTTTAACCTCTTGTTAGCCTCTAAGTCACTCACAACTGGGCCCCTAGGCATCCCCGGTCAACTTGGCCAAGTCAAATTTGACCTAGGCCCCACTTGTCAGTCACACATAACTTTTCTTAAGGAAAATAAATCAAATAGATATAAAATCCCATGGACCCCACCTGTCAATGTCTCTAATCCCCTCCCTTAATAAAAGAATTAAGGTAGTAAACTAAAAAGGATTTAAGGAATTATTTCAGTAAAAAAATATGAATTAAACTTTGAAAAAGCATAATTAATTCAAATGAAGTCCAAATCGAGTGAAACTTGTCCCTAAAATTTTGTAAATTTAAGATCTACTTTCTGACCCAAAATAATAGTTGTCACAAATATAATTTTTGCACAAATATGACATAAAGACTAGTGAATAATTAATTTCTCATATTAAAAATTTTCTTTATACTAAATTACAAATTCAATAATGGGATTAAAGCCCCTAAACCATAAAAATCTGAATACACCAAGATCATGCCTAACGTTGCATATTAGAATAAAATGATAACAGAGTTAAATATATTTGAATTACTTAACTAAATGATTAGTGCAATATTCCAGTAAGTAGACTAACCATGCAAATTCCTAATGCTTAAGTAAATAATAAATTCTCAATATGTAATCCTCAACTCATATATACACAGAACACCCAATTCAAGTTATAGAATAAAATCTATAAATTATTCTTAAACATATTGACCTAAGGTTTACTTAACAAGCATGCATGTGGATAAATGCGAATAATAAATGCATCACATAATTACAGATCGACTATTAATTTAAGATCATCCATTACCAAATTCACACCATGTGATGACACTTGAACTAAAATAAATGTAGCCATAAGTAAGTTTACAGAGCGTGGATATTTACTGATCTTTAATTATAAGCCATTGCAAAACCTCTAATGCCAACCATTTAATTTAAATGGAGACTAGCTTAGCCATAAATTTGCCATATCCCCATAGCTAAACCAAGACATATGTTATCAAGGTAAGTATTTCCCCAGCATTACCTAATTCCCACATGGCCACCATGACAACGAGAATAGTAAGCCTTAGCCTTTAAGTTTCCTTCCTTCCTAAGTTGCTTATCTACCAAAGAACCTTAGCTCCCAAGCTTCCTTGCTCTACAAGATGCTTATCCACTAAGGAACCTTAGCCCACAAGTTTCCTTGCATGGTAAGAAACTTAGAGCCTAAGCCACCTCAAGTTCCCTTGCCCCCCTTGGCCTTTGGAATCCATTAGCAAGCAAGAGCTATGAGCAGCCCTTAGGTTTGTTCTCCATCTATTTTATTGGTTGATTGCATTTGGATGTTACTTGAATATTGGTTTCCCCGCGCTCTATAGAACCCGTTTGTGTTAGTAAAGAGGCAACGTGCACATCTTCCAGGAGGTGAAGGTTGATCAAGATTTATTATGAAGAATAAGCGCTATCTTGAGCAGGCAAGTCACCACATCCCCCTCCTTGAGCATTTTGATCCTAGTTTGTGAACTTATTTGTTTGTGAAGTAAATTGCATGCTATGTTAAAATGCGATCCCAATTATCGATTATGCCACCCTTATTTGAGTACCTTGCCCCTTGAAGCCATGGTATTAATCGAGTCCCTAGTTATATTTAATATGCAATGCTTAGTCGTGCCTAGTTGCACTTGGGTGATTGAATCACCCTTCCTCATGTCTTAAATAAAATGGGTCGATTGATTGGGCAATCACTAGGATTATAGTGATTGGCGTGGATGGAGACATGTAATGCCATCCCGCGCGTATATTGAGGAACCACTTGCGAAAACCAAAAACAAGGAAAAACCTATTTCGACTGGGGCGGCAGGAAAAAAATAAGGTGGTTCTGGGAATGGTAAGTGCCGACCCTGGTCAATTAAGGACCGAGTCAAGAAGCTATGCGGGAAATAAAAAGAGTACAACCGCATCTCTCGTATAGGTATAGACCTGGAGGATTAGGTAACCCAAGTGGGGCGGCACCCCAATCATGGTTGGTTCTGCACATGAAGAGTATGATGTTGTGAAGTGTTGATATATGTATTGTGATGATAAATGTCAACAAACTTAAAAGGCACCCTAAGTGTATATATATATATATATATAGTGTACCTCCTAGATCTCTCGGGTTCCAGGACTCCTCTCACCACTATCTCGAGGCGTTGGGTGCTAAGGGTGCATGAGTTCATAGTTCTTGGAGCGGGTGCCGCAATGCAAGGGAAGCCGAAAGACCAGGCCGTGACAGGTCTCATGTGTTGGGACTAGGCTCATGTGTTGGCAGAGTCACGGGTTACGGGTAAAGCGTATATCTACTGCAGTGTGAGTAAATCAATCTATTCGAATAGCCGTGCTCGTGGTTAACTGAGCACCGGGACTTGTACTACTCTTGACTAGACTCATAATTTTCTAAAATTGATTAATGGGTGGTTGGGATTATGGGATGGTGATGATTTGGATGGCTATGGCTACTGTTCCTTGGGAGGCAATGGGAAAATAAGTCATAGAAGCTGCATGATCAGCAGTGGCAAGTCAGTTCCGAGGCGGTCTCGGGATTGGTGGATAAAACCTTCGTTGAGCAAACATTATAATATTAAAACTGTTTTTAAGTCTACCCTGCTAGGTCATAGGTATTTATGAAATGGATCTCAAAATTGGCTTTTTGCAAAATAACCTCAGCCACTCTTTGAATACCCTATGCATAAGAAGCATATTTACGTGGTAGCTTGCTGAGTACCTATATACTCATGGTTGCTCAATTACAATTTTTAGCAGAAGAACATGCCAGAAAAGAAGACCTTGCTAGTATGTTCTGCATACTTAGCAGGATGGACAAAGTGCTAGTTGGCTAGGTTGTGGCCCCAGTCAACTGCTTGTGGGCATGACGATTGGACCCTACTGCTACTTGTTTTCTATTTGCTATTACTCTAATAAGGTGCGGCCATTTAGGTCTTAATAAAGGTATAAACTCCTTAAGTCTCATTTCAATTCGTACTATGTTATGAACTAGCTATGTTTTGTGTCACGCCCAGAAATTCACCAGAATTTCTAAAGCTAATTTGTGTAATAAATCCTCGTCCAGGAATCAGTCGAGGTACACAAATCGACAATTTGATAAACATAACCAAAACGAAATAACGATAAATACTTACAACAGAGGCACTTAGTCCTCACACAGGAGAAAAACAGCAGCGGAATGGCAACTAGCGTAGCTTCAGCACCAAGCCAAGGGCAGCTCAACTGGGGTATAAGCCAAACACCAAACTTCTCCTCTTCGCAAAGCTTCACTCTGATGATTGCAATAATGCAAGACTGAGTACCTGTAACGCCCAGAAATTCGCACCGAAATTCTGAACATTAATGTGTAATAAATCCCTGCCCAGGAAAGCCAGGGTACACAAACCAAGTTGCCATACAGAGTGTCTTACAAACAGAGTAAACTGTATATTACATAAATGCAGCGGAAAAAGGTAAAACGGAGTCTATAAACATCTGGCCAAGTAGCCGATTCCATTCCCACAGGCACCTTGACGGCGGAGCCAGCCTAATCCTCAGGATGATCTTCATCTGACGCGTTCTCCAACACTGGGGGGAAAATTGGAGCAAGGCTGAGTACCACCCACAGTACTCAACAAATCACACCCACAATTATGCATATGCACAGGGTACAAAGATGGGATAGGGTTTATTTGCGGAAAAGCAGTTGCAAAAAGGAGTAGTTCGCAAACATTGAAAAGTTGATTTAATTAACAATATTAATTCACCCCTGATTAACGTTACACCACGTTAACCAGGCCCAACCATTCCCAACTGATTGACGCTAAACCACGTCAACCAGTCTCCACTGATGAACGCTACACCACGTTCACCAGACACCTCCGGGGACCGTTACACCATGTTACCCGGACTCCACTGATTAACGCTACACCACGTTAACCAGTCACCACCGGACAACGTACCACGCTGACCAGTTTTTCCCGACCAACGCTAAACCACGTTGACCAGGCCGCGCTGATGGAAGTTACACCACGACCACCAGGCGTAACTGATGAGAGTTACACCACACTCACCAGTCTCCACCGATTAGCGTTAAACCACGCTAACCAGTTACCCCCGGTCAACTCAACCACGTCGACCGGACTCACACCTTCCACACACCAGTTTGATAAAACAGGATTAATTATCTAGGGTGAGACTAATCACGGTGAGTCTTGGCCAATGTGCCCATTACCGCGGGCGCGGCTATTCGAATAGTTTTACTCTGATCAGAGGTGTACAACTGTACCCACAAGACACAGCCCCCACACACGTTCCCGTGTGCCAGTACATCACCACGATGTCCCGTGCGAGGCTGTGACAGGACCGTTCACGCAACCCCTCCCTAACCATCCACACCACGCTGAGGTTGCACCTGCCGACAGGGCACGCCATATTGGCCAGGCTACCCCCCTTGCGCCACGGTGAATCCGGTAGCCGATCAACCTACCCCGGGCCGACCCAACTCCATCACGCCCACCCTCTTCTTCGGTGCCTAGGAGAGGGAGAAGAAACGCTTCAAGCCCAGCCGTTGCCCACGCTGGCTTGTGGCAAGTACGGGAAGTTGCCCAAGTGGTTCCCGCGAACCGGTCCTTAATTGCCATGGGTGTGACAAGCAAAACCATACACCCACAGCCCACCATTTAGGTCAAAATTTTAGGAATTTAACAACAACCTATCCAAGGTTCCATTTTTCCGACATTGAGTCGAATCATATAAAAAGACATTATTTAATTCCCAGGTGAGCTATGTTGCTAAGCATGGCTAAGCATCCTAGGGATTATATTCTACTCATATTATTACCCAGGTGACAAGGATTTAGTCATCAAAACTAAGGCTTTATCCTGACATTGTATAGGCAATACCAATCCACATGAATTATTAAAATAATGCAGTTTATTTGCGTAAACAAAGCAATTTAACGAAAAATGGGTACAAATTGATCAAAGTATCAGTGCGACTTGCCTTGCTCCGGCTCAAGGTATTCGGCTACGATCTCGAAATACGCAGGAGAATTACCGGCGTCGGATTCTACAACAAACAATGCATAAACAATTAAAAACAGTACATGGGGGTCAACAAACATGGGCTGAAAGTATTTTTAATGGATTCTTGGCATTTTCCTGGATTTAATGAAATTTGAATGGAATTAATCACAGTTCGCATGAAATAGTTATGATTTATTGAATTTTACTACTATTTTCAGAGTGAATATAATTAACCAGTGATTTAATGCGCATTAACCGATTTAAAGATGTCACCCGAGAGGGAGGCGACGGCGCACAGAGGCGGGCGCACCACGTGGCGCCACCGCGGGCAACCACGCGGGCGAGCGAGCGGGAGGCCCCGATCTGCCACCCGGCAGATCGGACGGCCCCGGGGAGCGGCGGCCGAAGCCAGCCGTCCCGAGCGGGAGGCGGCGGCACGCACGCGACCCGATGGTCGACGACGGCGACCACCCGGCGCGGCGGCGACCACACGGATGGGCGGAAAGGAACGGGAAAACGAAAGGGGTTCTCACCGGCAGCTCGCGACGGCGCGAAGACGACGGTGGCGACGAAAAAACGGCGGCGGCCTCGGGACGACGTCGGCGACGGAACTCTGACGGCGGGGAACGGGTGAGAGGCGATTGCCGAGGTGTCCTGTAGGATGAGGAGGACGGGAGAGGAGTTAGAGCGGAGAATAGTGACGCGGCGCGGCGGGAATCACCGGCCGGAAAGGAAACGGAGGGCCGATACTCACCGTGTGCGCGGGCGAGGCGGTCCGGCGAGCTTTGGCTTCCACGGAGTGGCGGCCGAGATGCGGCGCGGTGCGGCGGAGGTGCAGGCGGTGGCGGAGTAGCCTGGCGGCGTCCGGAACGGCGGCGAGCGGCGGCCGGAGGCGGCGAAAAACGGCAGAGAACGGGTGCGCGGTGGCGACGGGGTTCTGGGGCACTGGAAAGCTCGGCGTGTTGGGGAAAAGATGGAGGAGAGGGTGGAGATGGTTTTTATACAGTCGGCCGAGAGAGATCGAGGCCGAACGGCCCCAATCGCGCACGGGAGAGTGGACGGCGGCGTGGGCATCGTGTGCGAGATTCTCGGGAGAGAGGGGACGTGGACGCCGGAGAACTCGGGGGAGTGGGGCGGACTCGGTCCGCGACCGTTTGAACGAGTGGAGGGCGCGCGGGATGAGGCGGGAGGCGGCGCCGGATCGGACGGCCCCGGGGAATTTCCCCTCCGCCCGTTTCGGACGGAGGAGGAAGATGAAGATGACAGGCGGGCCCGGCCTGTCAGCGGGTGCGTGGGCGGCGGGAGCTCGGGCGCGAGGCGTGGGGGCGCGGGCGCGGGAGCTGGGAGCGAGGGGCGCGGGTGCGAGCGCTGAAGGGCGCGGCAGCGGGCACGGGCGCGAGGGCACGGCAGCAGGGCATGGGCGCGAGGAGGAAAAGGCCGGGGGGGGAAAAAAGGACCCGGCACATGTGCGGCGCGTGGGCCTGGCGGCCCGGCGATGGAGAAAAAGAGGAAACAGAGGAAACAAAAGGGAAAGAAAAGGAAAAAGATTTCCAGGACGATTTAAATTCCGATAAGCGTATTTGATTTATTAAAAATAGTTCCTGTGCTCTGTAAATTCCACTAAAAATCCAGTTAATGTATTTTGGCACAGAGAATACAAGAAAAATATTCCCGGCCACGATAATTTATTATCTTGCATTTTACACCATCAATTAATTTCTCTAGCCATTTTAAAATTCCTTTTCTTAGGTATTTTCTCCGGTAAGTTTCTGTGTGGCTAAACTCAGGGTGTGACAAACCTACCCCCTTAAACAGAATCTCGTCCCCGAGATTCGGAGGCGCTGGCGAAAAGGTGAGGATGGGCGGACTTCAGTTCGTCTTCTCGCTCCCAGGTGGCTTCTTCCTCTGAATGGTGACTCCACTGTACCTTGCAGAATCTGATTACCCGGCTCCTGGTGTTTCTTTCACTGATCTCCAGGATCCGTATTGGCTTCTCCACGTAGGTGAGGTCTTCCTGGATCTCGATCTGTTCCGGATCTGACTGTTCTGCTGGTATCCTCAGACACTTCTTCAGTTGTGACACGTGGAACACATCGTGTATGCCAGTCATTGAAGCTGGGAGGCTCAACTGATATGCCACTTCACCTTTACGGGCTAGCACTTGTAGGTCCCACGAAACGTGGTGCTAGCTTCCCTTTGTTTGGGAACCTGTGTACTCCGCGGAGTGGGTGACGCAAAGATACACGTAGTCTCCTTCCTCGAAGCTTAAGTCTCGTCGTCGGTTGTCAGCATAACTCTTCTGTCTGGATTTGGAGCCGTCTTCAAACGGCTCTCGTATTATGGCTACCTTCTCTTCTGCTTCTTTGAGTGCGTCGGTTCCGAATACCTGACGTTCACCTGTCTGATCCCAGAAAAAGGGGTGTGTTGCGGCACTTCCTGCCATACAGAGCTTCAAACGGTTGCATCTGCAAGCTGGCCTGGTAGCTGTTGTTGTACGAGAACTCTGCGTAGGTAAGCTCTTATCCCATGTTCTCCGAAGTCTAGTGCACAAGCTCTCAGCATGTCCTCCAATATCTGATTGACTCTTTCAGTCTGACCATCTGTTTGCGGGATGATATGCCGTGCTGAAGTTCAGTCGGGTTCCCAACTCTTCTTGTAACTTCTGCCAAACTTGGAAGTGAACTGGCTACCACGATCAGAAACAATCTTCTTGGTACTCCATGTAAACACATTATGCGAGCCATATACAGTTCCGCCAGTTTCTTACCCCAGTACGTGGTATGCACGGGGATGAAATGCGCAACTTTGGTGAGTCGATCCCACGATCACCCAGATTGAAGTCATACCCCGATGATGTCGGGGCAACCCGGTGATAAAATCATCCCGATCTCTTCCCACTTCCACTCTGGGAACCTTGAAGTGCATGTAGCAGTCCTGCAGGCCGTTGGTGTTCTGCCTTGACTCGCTGACACACATCACAAAAGTGCCACAAATCTCAGCGATTTCCCTTCTCATGCTGGCCCAACCAAACTTGGTTCTAAGGTCTTTGGTACATCTTGGTGCTTCCTGGATGAATGAGTACTGCGTCTCATGGGCTTCCCGGAGTATTAGCGTCCTTTGAGTTCTTTATTCTCTGGAACGCACAAACGTTCCCCCATTCCATCTCACCGTCCCATTCTCATCTTTCGTAAAACCTTGAGCTTTTGGACTCTCATGTTCTTCTAAGTCTTCGATTTTCTGGATCGTTCGCTTGTGCCTTGCGAACTTGATCAAAAAGCGTGTGGTTGAGCCTCTAGGGCTGCCACGATCCATGTTCAACAATGCCCAGGATTCAAGCATTCAAACTCCTGCTGCATTTCTTGCACATCGCCTCTGCTTGGGCGGTGTTACCAGGTAACTTTTCCTTGCTCAAGGCGTCTGCCACGACATTTAGCTTTCCCTGGATGGTAATGTATCCCCACATCATAGTCCTTAATCAGTTCCAGCCACCTTCTCTGGCGGAGGTTCAAATCAGGCTGGGTGAAGATCTGTACTTCAAGCTCTTGTGTCCGTAATAATTCTCACTACGGTTACCAATGAGTAATTGCGCCCAAATTTCAAAGCATGGACCACTGCGGCCAATTCCAGGGTCGTGTGTTGGGTAATTGCTCTCATGGGGGCCTGTAACTGACGCGATGCATAGGCTACAACCCTGCCTTCTTGCATCAACACGCACCCTAGCCCTTGGCGGGATGCATCACAGTACACTTGGAAAATCCTTCTTGGGATCAGGTAAGATCAAAACCGGTGCTGAAACCAACTTCTTCTTGAGTTCTTCAAAGCTGTGATTGCAGTCAGGGGTCCAAACAAACTAACATCCTTCTTCAGTAGCTGAGTCATAGGTCTAGCAATCTTCGAGAAGTTCCGATGAACCGCGGTAGTACCCGCAAGGCCAAGAAAACTCCTACCTGTCTGTCACGGTCTTGAGGTGGTTTTCCAATTGAGTGACGATTCCACGTTCGTTGGATCCACGGCAACTCCTTGAGCGGTGATATGTGTCCGAGGAATTGCACTTCTCTCAGCCAGAAATCGCACTTGCTGAACTTGGCGTACAACTGGTTCTCTCAACTTTTCCAGAACCAAACGAAGATGTTGCTCATGCTTTTCCATTGACTTCGAGTAGATCAAGATGTCGTCGAATGAACACTACCACAAACTGTCCAGGAACTCCATGAATACCTTGTTCATCAGATTCATGAAGAAGGCGGTGCATTGGTCAGTCCAAAGGACATAACAGTGCACTCATTACAACCCATACCGCGTGGTTGAAAGGCGTCTTTGGTATATCCTCTTCTCGAATTCTGAGTTGGTGATAGCCTGATCGTAGGTCTATCTTGCGAGAAAACGGTGGCACCCTCCAATTGATCGAACAAATCATCAATCCTCCGGCAAAGGGTACTTGTTCTTGATGGTGACATCGTTTAGTGCGCGATAGTCCACGCACATCCGTTTTGTCTTGTCTTTCTTTTCACAAAGATGACTGGTGCTCCCCAAGTGATGTGCTTGGTCGGATGTAACCCTTCTGTAGCAGGTCGTCGACTTGCTTCTTGACTTCGGCCATCTCATTCGGTGCTATTCTGTAAGGCCTCTTGTATATTGGCGCTGTTCCAGGTGCCAGATCAATCCTAAATTCAATTTCCCTTTTTTGGTGGCATCCCTGGTAGGTCCTCTGGAAACACATCCCTGGTATTCCCTTTTACTATGGAATATCCTGTATTTTCCTTCTGCTTTGTTCCACCTTCCAACAGTTGCTCTGCTGCGACTTGATTCAAGCTTGCTTCCCGAATTGCGCGGCACAGGTGACTCGAAACTAACCAATTCTCTTGTCTTCACCATCTGAAGGGGAGAGCAAAGGAAGGGGAGAGCAAGAAGGGAGGGGGAAGGGAAACAGGTGGGCTCAGAAACAGGGTAGAATTAAGGGATTGAATTAAATTAACTGAACTTCTTGGTTGGAAACATAGGAAAAAAACAGTTCAACTCCTAATTACGGCGGGACCATACCAACAACAGACGCATGCCACCACTAACCCCCAAACAAACAAAATTCCTACATTTCAACTAAACAGGAAATCAAACTAAGAAAACGGCAAAGCTAAGGGTGCCGTCTAATGCTCCGAGCGGCTTCGCGGTCATCCGAGTCGTACTCCGGCTCCTGCTCGTCTCGGCCTCACGCTGTGCGGCTCCTGGATCCGCCACATAATCCACACTCCCGTGGGCCGAAGACTGGCCTGCTACAGTGCGGGACCCGCTGAAGGAGCTGCTGTCGTCCGTAGAAGTGAAACCCCGTGGATGCTGGTGTTCCCCCTGAGAGTCCATCGCCGTCAGACGACTGCACTGTCCATCCACCCGTCGGTTGCTGGTACTGGAAGCTGTGCAGGCGCTGGAAGCTGGTGCTGGAGCTGGGGGGTGGTGTGCGTGTGGGCCCGTTCCTGGGAGCCAACTGAACACGCACGGAGGAAGGGTCCTTTCCTCGGAGTCAGCCGGATCCTGGCTCCACCGGGTTGCGGCTGTCCCTTAAGTTCCGGCGACTCCTTCTTCAGGCGGTCGACCTGGTTCTGGAGTTCCCATGATAGTATCCTGTTGGCGTCTTCCCGATCTGTGAGCTGCACGCACCAGTTGGGCCACGTGCATGTAGTCCATAGCCATCATCGCCTGCCTCATGTGAACAATGGTTGTGTCGTTCTCATTGTCTGCCAGCTGGAAGCAACTGTATTCTTGGTCGGGCTTCCGGCAGGAGGTACGGTAAAGTGGTGTGGAGAGTAGAGTGATGCTCCGACGCAGCTCTCAAGCAGGCGGAAAGCAGCCTCCTGACAGGTTGCCTGATTGAAGTACGCCCGCCACCTCTACCTCCATGGCAGGCAGGAGGTACATCTCGCCAGGTAACTCCACACGAACCCGGTGTGTAGCTCACCTCCAAGGCGGCTCCACTGCTGTTGTACTCTGCGGGCACGGCTTTACCAAGGTAAGCTCATCATCCGCAGTTCTTCCACGAAGCCACCCCATGTCGGTACAACGTGGTTGGGGAGTTGTCCAGCTATAGAAGACAAGGAGGGAATCAATGTAGCTCAGATCCAAATAAGTAAACATAAATAATTTGGAACAACAAGATTTTTATGCAGTAATAGTTTTGTAAGTAAAAGTTGAGACCGGACAAATACCCATTTGCAAAACCAAATATACCAAATACTGGGATTCACAAATATTTCAACACAATAAGAGATTTTATTGCATGCTTGTTAAATCAAAACCTGTTCCCAGATTTAACCAATGTTTCTAAAATTTGGACACTAGGTCAATCCTTGAAACAAAAATTTAACTTCCAGGTTGACTCAAATTTTCCATCACATAAACGGCCAAATTTACCCCAACCTGAAAATAGATTCCACTATTTCCCAAAATAACTCCAACTGTAAGAGGCATTATGCAAATGAGAATTTCAGAGGGCTCTGAGGGTTTCCATTTGGCTGGTCTACGGTCAAGCTCGGCTCTGATACCAACTTGTAACGCCCAGAAATTCGCACCGAAATTGCGACAAAAAAAAGTGAAAACAATTAAATGATGATATAAAATATCCAACTGCCCAAGGGAAAAGACCAGACGGATACACAAAAACCAATGACACAAAAAAAAAAATACAGAGTGTCTAATACAACAGAAGATAAAAAACTGAAATATAATTACATAATAGCAGCGGAAAAGAGATTAAAACGCGAGTACTCATCAAACACTCGGGCCAGCAGAACGCATTCCATTTCCACAAGGCACCTTGACGGACCGCAGCCAAGCCAGCGCCTAATCCTCAGCCTACCAAAATGATCTCATCATAACCGCGATTCTCCAACAACAATGACACAACAACCGGAGGAGACAAAAATTGGAGCAAGCTGCCAGTACCACCAGTACTCAACAAATACACACCCATTAATGCATAATCGCACCGATACAAGATACAAAGATTGGATAGGGTTTATTTGCCAAGGAAAAGCTAGTTCAAAAAGGAGTGTTCACAACAAATTGAAAAGTTGATTCTAACTCAACCAATAGTATTCCACCCCCAATGCCAATATAACGTTACACCACGTTTAACCAGCCCAACCATTCCCCAACATATGACCACGTAAACCACGGTCACACCAAAAGTCTCACTGAGAACGCCCTACACACGTTCACCAGGACACCTCCGGGACACGCCTCACACACGTTTACACCCGACACCCAATCCCACCCTGCATTAACGCCTTACACCACACACATTCCACAGCTCACCACGGACAACGTACCACCCTAGACCCCAGTTCATATGAACAACCACCAACACAACACAACCGCACCTCAACGCCACTAAACCACGTTGACCAGGGCCGCCCTGATGGAAAGTCTACACCCCACAAGGACCACCACGGCGAACCACTTGCATGAGAGTGCTACCCAACACACACCTCACCGATCTCACACACA
>RYFJ01002921.1:0-114683 GCA_003991445.1 Oryza meyeriana var. granulata
AGTATCCGCAAGCATCATACCCATTGAGGAAGCTATACATTCCCCGGGCCTGAGTTTGGCCATGAAGAACAAGCCAGATGGGGAGTTGCCGAGGCCGAGCTAGGGAGCTAACTGATTGGGGTGATAGGAATCAATACGCATGGCTGTGTGATCGGCCTTGAGAGAAGCCTAGTCGGTAGGAGATGGGGAGAATGGCGTAGGAATTGGTAATTCGATTCATCATCGGCAAAAGACGTCAAGTGGATTAGAAAAGTTGGAGGGCATCTCAATGATGACCGTCGTCATATGCGAACCACAGTGTAGCATCCTTCGTGAAGCCCATAATAGAGGCTTTTGAACCATTGCCGGTCCTACGGGGAGTCATTGTACCCCAGAGAAGAGCCGATGCAGCTTCGCCCATGAGATTGCATCAGGTGAAGGATGAGTGCATATATATACACATTAGAATAAAGTGATCGGCTGGAAAGAATTGATTGAGGAAAAAAGGTGTCGGGGAGTGACTTGGAGGTGTACACAATTGAGCCATAATTGCACAACCACCAAGGAACCTCCGATATGGCGACATGGTGGCGGCCAATAGCTTGACTGCCACTGATAGCAGCAGTTGATAATGGCCGCCAAAGAAAGATTATTGCCCCAAGGGACTTGTTTTCTGATCGGCCAAGCATTCTGCCAGACATTGCATTATTGGTTGTTGGAACCAAGGTTTTGCGACCGGCGAGATGAACTGTTCCCAACCCACAGACTTCGGAAAGCGAATGTCGTTCCCGATCATCGACTGGTCCAGTTCCTTTGTTATGGATTTGTTGAATATGATACTTGACCAACCGCCGAGTGCTTTGCTTGAAGGCCAATGGGGTGGCATTAATTGGAGATTGAAGGGGATTGATGAAACTTGTTGTGTTGGAGGCAGGTAAGGACATGGGTACATCTATCAAAGTTGGCGGTCACGGCCCAGTCCAAAATGGTAGGCGTGTGAGCGGCGTCAAACTGACCAGAGTACGAGCCGATGGCAAGCAGAGTTTCGTTCCTCTCTATCTCAGGCCAGCGAGAGATTGATGCTGGGCCGATGTCTGCTTGCGCTCCCAAAGGTTTCTCTTGCAAGCCGATACTCCGTGTATACCAATCCTCCACCGGAAGTTGCTCAGCCATGATCTGAAATTGTGTTGTTCCAATTCGCTGGACTGCATGGCGGGATCTTGAGGAGATGCGTTGAGTTTCGGCGTTTGATGAAATCAGGGATTCTTCACCTGCCCATAGGGACCATCGTAGAAGAAGTTTGGGTAATCGGCGAGCCGGAGATCAAAAGCTAAGGGTCTCTAAAGTGCTACAATTATGCAAAAACAATGAGGAACAGAAAAGGTTATGGCGGATCAAAAATCTGGTCTCTAGGTGTACAATATACAAGAATACGAGAAACGGAAAGAGAATACGGCAGAATCAAAATCTGGTCTCTAAGTGCTACAGTAAACAGAACACGAGGAACGGAGCAGATTCAATCCAGGTGGAAATAGAGAAGAGATTAGAACGAGGAAGTTACCTCTGGAACAGCGTCACGAAGCCATTTGCGGAAGAGGAAGAATGATGCGAAGATCGGAGGTTGAGAAGATAGACTGCAGCAGTTCGCCTGACGCCGCGAGTCGTTAGTCATCGAAGGAAGTTGAAGGTTCTTAGGTGATGTGAAAAAGCGTAAAGAAAAGGGGGCATAGGGAAGCCAAAGCGGATTTATAGAGATATTATGACCGCCGCGGGAATCGAGGGGCCGTTGCACGTTTCAAACATTTAAGGAAAGTGGTACTTGGGCTGCTCGTGGTGAAAGCAATCTGAAGCACCAAACGTGACTGAAAGAATTTCGAAGTGTTCGTACAAACTCCGAAATTGGGGGGCAGTGTGTTAACGCCAAAATTTTGGTAGCGGATCTTTATTGGATTCGGTTAAGGAAATCACGGTTAATTTGTGGTGGGGGGGTTAAACCAGAAGAAGCCGGATTCAAGAAGGATCAAATTGAAGGACCCATGAAGCAGGCAGTTAGTATCTTATCTACTAAATTTAGGTATAAGGATAATTAATTCCTAGGGAAACCTGATCTCGGGTGCCCAATTCAGGACTTGTTGTTTGTTTCTTTTTATAATTAGGAAACTCCTGTTTCGTATCCGTCAGGACTGTATAAGTCGGGGTAATTAAATACGTATGCCTGGGTACTTGTAAATAATCAATCAAGATTCAATACAAACTTCTGCGCATCACTGCAACCCTATTTCAACGGCTTTCTTTCTTCTCGAGCCTGGGCGTGCATTAGTTAAGTTCGACCTCCTGTCGAGAGGGTTAAGTCTCATTTTACCGACTACTGTACGGGCTAGACTTCCTCGGTTAGGCCGATTATTCTAGTCGGCTTGCGGTAGTCGGCTTGTTGGTAGTAGGCTTGCCACGATATATTCTGTTACTGTCTATGGCTTGCATCAGTTAGGTTTGATTCATAGGCCGGTAGTTATCATACGCTGCATAGGCTTATCAGCTTACTGGGTGTAACTTATCGGTCAGTTTGTGGCTGCATCGGTTAAGGTCCGACCTACTAACTGCGTGATGAGTTATTCCTGCTAGGTTGATCGGTTTTAAATGCAAGCATTTTATTCGGATGTATAGCCGGATAATTATCATATTTTACATCACGATTATTAGATTATCGCCCATTGAGGTTCTATATCATCATCAGTCGTGGTGGCTGCAACGGTTAGTGTCCGATCTATTAGACTGGTGATAATAATTCTATCCTTACAGCCGATGGGTGTTATGCAATGTTTCTATCGGAGTGCTTAGCCGATAGGTTATCTTTATTACTTAAGGCCGACTGCATTGTTCAAGCACGTTTTTGGCACGCTATCAAAAACTGGCCATTCTGGCTTTTCGCCATAATATATGTCAGTAGTTGGCTAAGTTTTTATTTATTTATATTGTTATTGGGGTTCCTTGGCCACATGGTATATTTATCTTATTCATCTATGCCATCATTGGCTTTAGTCGATGTATAAGTGCTTTGTCTATAATGGCCATCGGGCGCGATGGAGCGAGTCCAATTCGGCTTCCAGCCGATTGCTGCAACGATCTAATATTTCTTTCTCCTTGTCAATTGCCAGGGTCAAATTTGACTGGGCACGGCCTACAAACCTCAAGATTTAGACTGCCTGGAGTAAGCAAATCTCCCAGGCCTTCGCGTGTCCTAAGGCGCTGAACATATCATCGGCTCATTTACAGCCTGATCTGCTGCGGTGGATTTTCATGTCGCCAACAGCTAGTCACGGCAAGGAGTTCATCTGATGTACTGTCTATCGTGAGTCCCCAACCGCATCATTACTGACACGACACTCAGTTCACGGCGGCTAGTTTCAAGATTTCTGTGACGACTTCGGCATCAAGATCTACTATGCATCTGTGGGCACACCCATGGGAAGCAATGGGCGTTGTAACGAGTAGCCATGGTATTGGTCTTACAAGGTGAATCCAAGGCCGGATATTTTGACGACAACAACATAACGTGGGCCGGTGGGTACAAGAACTCCATTTGTTCTCTGGTCCTCTCAACATCGGTTAGTCGGTGTCATACAGGGCAATCCTTCTTCTTTGGTCCTATTGGTGCCGAGGCTATGCTACCAACCGAATTAGCGTTCGGCTCTTCACGAGTCCGAGCCTACTTAGAATATATTTCCAACAACAACCCGATTGGTCAACTAGATCAGTTGGAAGAAGAAGCAGGGATATCGCAGATCAAGAGAGAGATCCAGTCGGCAAGGTATTTCAAGGACTGTGTCGCTACTACAATCGAATGTCTGTGGCCATGTCCTTTTTGGTTGGAGATCTCGTCTTGAGGAAATACAAACCACGCAAAGACAATGGCACAAACTATCCCCAATCTGGAAGGGCCGTTCATTATAGCCAAGTTACGCGGCCAAGCGCTACCGTGACTGAAGACAGAAGACGGTGCCCTCATCAACAACTCATGGAATATAGAACAGCTACATCCTTTCTATACCTGAGTTTTACAATTTTTGTGTGCACACAGTTTTTCTCTGAAGAGTTGGTTGTTCTCATAGTTGTATTATAGCCACACCGCTTGTTTCAATCGAGTGGTGAGTCAGGGGCTGCATGGATTATATGTGCCATGTCAATAATATACGAGCCCATCTTACTTAAGTTATGAAGTTATACTATGACTTTCCTATGTCTGCCTGAGTATAGCTCTCTACGGCGAACGATTTTATTAAGTTCCTGTAGATTATCGGCGTAGACTACACAGTCAGGTAAAGCTAATGACAACTGAGTAACGATTTAGGGTTTGGCGGCATGGCACATATATTTACACATGTTTTTTACAAAAGTTTATACATAACCAACTACATGATACGTTGCTCTCACAGACTTAGGTCTCGGGCGATTGTCGCTGCAGTTGGCCTCGCCTCGGCTATCAGCTTCAGCGGCCTCCTCTAGGCGTCGTCTCCTCAACAAACCCTCTCCCCAATGGCTCGATATTTGCCCTTGGTAGTAATGGATTTGGTCATTGCAGCAGGGTATGGGCCACGCCGGCAACAACATGCTCATCCGAGTATCTCTTCAGGGCACTCGTGCATCCTTAAGGATTTGCGCGCCTTCAACTTGAAGATGGTGCTGGAGCTGGTTCCTTCGTCACGAGGATCCATTATGTCAAGAAGCCCTTTCACGGACTCGCTGAGGGTCTCCCGTGACTCTTGACAACTCTTATCTCCTCGCGAAGGCCTGAACTGGATTTGGGCATTGGCTCTAGTAGCTTACCCCAGGGTTCATGACCAAGTAAACTTATCAGGCAAACCACAGACGGAAGTAAAAAGGATTGGATAAGATCACAGTTAGGACGGAGACTTACTTTTGTAGTCGGCCTCCCACTTGGCGATGGCTTTTTCCAGTTCAACTCTTTCCTTCTAGAGCTCGGTGTTGGCCTTCTTCAAACCGGCCCTCTCTTGCTCGAGCTCAGCATTGGCCTTTGTCAAGTCGGCCTTGTCTTCTTCAAGGTCGGCCCTGGCTTTTTTGGCCTCCTCCAGCCTGGATTTCTTCCTTGTGTCGCCTTTAGCTTCAGCTTCGAGGGCTGCTGTCAGAGTGTGGTCAAATACCGCCAGATTGCAGTCATGGCACAACTGGGCAGTGAGAGAATGATGCCCCAGCCGGAGAGAAAAATACTAAGGGCTCAGTCGGGAGGATGTATTCAGGGGATGTACCTCTAATCCTCTTGGCTTGGTCCCATTTTCGGTTCTGAGCGTAGCGACAGCTTCCTCAGCAAGTCTCCTTCTCTTGGCTGCGCTGCTCCACTTTGGCTTTTGAGTCCCAGAGTTGTTGCAGTTCCTGGAGCCCGGGAGCTGGTTGAGTTAGAATCTTCCTCATCTGCTCTGACCAATCGACGATTTTCTACTCAGAGCAAAAACAAAGTAAAGCAGGAGTAACTATCAAGGCATCCAAATAACGAAGACAAATAGAAACCCGTCGCAGTGAAGGCCTTACTCGGGCCCCCTCGGACACGGCAATCGCGGCGCGAAGGAAATCTTCGCGTTCCTTCCGCGCTGCCACTTCATCAAGCTTGTGTTTCTTCGCCTCCCCGCTGGAGTCCGTCCAACGGAAGGTTCTTGGGAACTTCCGAGGAGGAGCTTCAAGCCTGGGGAGGTCCACTCTCTCCGTCGATGGCGCCGAGGACGATGCTGATGACAACGACCAAGACGGAGACAGGGTCCTGCCCCCACCTCAGTAGCCTCGGGGGCCTTGGGGGCTGATTCTGGGGCATCAGGGGCTGGCTCTGGAGCGTCAGGGGCTGGCTCTAGGGCATCAGGGCTTGGCTCAGGGGCTGGAGCAGCAGCTTTGATGACTACACCTTGGTTGGCCAGCGTTGGTGGCCCTGTAGTCTGGACCATCCCAGTTCCTGCAACAAGGATCGTCGCCAGCTCAGCAGGTGCGCTCGCTGGCGCTGGCTCGGCTGGGGCTGGTTCTACAATAGGAGCGGCCGGGGTGGCGTCCTTGAGATCGATATCAGCTCGCTTCCTATGTAACAAGTCAGACGTCAACACGGCACCACTACGCCAGACGAGATTTTCAGAAGATCTGGAGCAACTTACCTCTTGGAGAACTTAAGTTTTCCCCTGGGTGATCCAGGCCCTGGCGGTGTGCTGTGGCCGGCTGTCGATCCAGTCGGCATGGCAATCGGTAGCGGTGTTGTCGCCTGAGTCGGCCCCGCTTGCTCTGACCACGTACTCGGCGGCATTCCTGCTGGGCTCGATGAGGTTGAGCTTGGCCATACTGGCCCCGGCCTGGGGCTTGGTGCCCTAGGTGCTGCGACGGTGGTGTCCTTTAGTCTCAGACTCCCGGCCGCGGCACTCGGCATCACAACCCTCTTGCCCTGGTCTATAACAGGCCTTTTCCCCGCTCCCTTGAAGTTTGGTTGGGCAGTGGGAGGGCTTCTCGGCCTCGTCTTCGACTTGGTGGCCGACAACGGGTGGGAGTCATCATCAAGCTCCTCGCACCACTATAGATAGTTTAACAACATACATCAAACAATGCTGGGCAATTGCGGATACATGTTCACAAGCATTCATCATGGAAGAAGGACGAAGGTTACCTCGGGGCGGGGCCGACTGTGGTTATAAGCTATGATGGTGCGTTTTGCGTCCTCGGTCTCGATTACCCCACTGGAGAAATAACCGAACAAGGTTTCAGTTACTTTCTGCTGGTTAGCCGACTCGTGGCTTTCTCGGTTAGGGTCAGGTTTCCCTTGGTAATCCCAGTCAAATGCGCTCCTCAGCTTCAGTGGCTGCACGCACCGGTTCAGAAAATGCCTGGCCACCTAGGGCCCGGTTAAGCTGGCTCGCTTGAATTTCGCCAGTTTCTCCAGCAACTGTTGCACTTGGCCCATCTCTTCGAAGGTTGGATCTGAAGACTAATTGGATGAGACCACTGGTGGCGAGCCGGTGAACGGAGGCAGGGAGGGTTCCAGATTAGAACAGTAGAACCACTCCTTATGCCAACCTTTCAAGGAGGATTTCAAGGGAAGATTGATATATGTTTTCTTCCTCTCGCCCCTCAACTGAAGACCAGCCCCCCCAATCACCTGAACATTATTCTTGGAGGGCTAGGGCTTAACATGGAACAAATGTCTGAAGAAGTTGAGGTGGGGTTCCACACCCAAGAAGAACTCGCAAAGAGTCACAAATATAGAGATTTGAAGGATTGAGTTGGGATTTAGATTCACCAACTCCAACCCGTAGAAGCCAAGGAGACGGCAGAAGAACACGGAAGAGGGAAGAAACAAACCCTGGTCGAAAAAAGAGGCAAAGACGACAGTTTTGCTGGATTGGGGGTTTGGAACTGACTCACCCTTGGCCGGACGCCAGTGGATAACGCCCTGGCCTTGCAGCTTCAATTGACTCTCTAGGAGCTTCAGCTTCACCGAGCCACAATCCGAAGTTGGCCAGGCATTCTTCGACGCACCCGCAAGGTTCGAGGCCCTCGGCATGGTTGGGGCGGAGAAATTTGGGGGAAATGCGATTGGGGGCTTGGAATTGACAGGAAGGATCAGAATTGCCCCAGTTCTAGTGGGGAACAGCAAGTAGCAGCGAACCCTAGCGGAGCAGGAAGCGAAATTTCGGCGTGGAGCTGGGAAGACGAAACGATTGGTCGCGTGGGGAAGATAGAGGAATCTTTTCTCTCTCCCTCAGCCTTTATAGAGCCTGTGCCAACTAAATGGGCTTGGGCCTACACAGTTGAAGCTGGGCCACCGAAGATATGAGTTTCTACAGTAGCATGCTCGTTATGGGCCGCTCGCAGGCCGAGTTAAAATCGCGGCGCTGGTGTTACCAACAGGAACCGATGAGGTAAACAGATATGCTTCATGAAGGCCTAATTGCTAAACACATGTGTTTGGGTATCTATCTTATCCACCAGGTATTGAGGATATATCCTTATAAGGATCACAAGCTGGTCTTCATTAAAATTGGGGATGCAGGTATCTTTCTTGAGTACATCTGACCGCGCAATGGATTTATTTTCATAAAGTGGTACTCGGCCTACATGCTTGGCCACCAGTTGCCATGAGCAACATTATTCCAGCTGATATGATGCTGAAGAGTCTAACTTCTGAGTAGTGCATTACTCGGGAAAGACTATAAATATCTTTTCCAACTAACATGACACTGAGGAGTCTAACTTCCGAGTGGGACGCCACTCAGGAGAGACTATAAACCCCCTATTCCAGCTGACATGAAGTTGAAGAGTCCCATATACGAGTGGCATGCTACTCGGCAAGACTAGAAATCATATTCCGGTTGACATGATACCGAAGAGTCTCATATACCAGTAGTAATCTACTCGGGAAAGACTGCAAGGTTAAAGATCTTTGACTTTATGTTTAATTGTCTTCACAATTAAGCACAAAGTTGGGGGCTACACCTAATAGGTGTGCCTATTTGGCACACACTATTCATACACCAACATGAAGCCCTCCGTAGCCTCGTTGCCAGCTGACATTAAGCAGGACTCGGGAAGAGAAGCACTCCGACAAAGAGTACTCGGGAGCAATGCACTCGGGCAATCTTCACCGTGGGGGACGAGCACTCGGCATCAGCTGTGACTCAACTATGAAGGTCTCAGGGGCTACTGTGGAGGCCATGGGCCCCGGGTACCTCATCACAAGCATATGGGCCACTCGGATAGAGGATGGGCCGAGTCTTGTAGTTAGAGATATAGTAGCACCCGGTAGATTTTGCCTTGTATAAAAAGGAATATACAATCTTAGCCGGGTAAGATGTATCTCTAAGAAGGAAATCCCTTGGCCGTATCCGGCTGGGATTCCTACCTTGTACCCCTGCCCCCCAGTATATAAGGGGAGGCAGGGCGCCCATTGAGGGCAGAGAACAACACACGAGATCGTTGATCCACATACATCCTCAAAGGAATACCACCACAACTGGACGTAGGGTTTTACCTCACATTAAGGGCCTGAACCAGTATAAAATCTCCTTGTGTTCCTTTGCAGTCCACCGAGTTTCCCCTTGCTAAGTAGCCCTATAGTTATATTGCCGGTGTAAAACATCGACAACAGCTCCCAGGCCGCCGAGTCCCAGACCAGGACTAGCGTAGTCAGGCTCAGCATCATCGAGCCCAAGAAGAGCACCGCCGAGTACAAGGTCGGGTCAAGCGCCACCGGGCTCAGCAACATCGAGCCCAAGGATGGCACCGCCGAGTACCCGAGCGTCCTAGCTGGCCACACCAGGAGCGGGGCCAACCAGGACAAAAACGCCGCTGCCAACTGCCACGCCGTCTAGCCTGATAGCCAGCAGCAGTCCACCACCGACATCAGGAGCCCTTGGGTGCAGTCTCAAATTCTCCAAGAGGTATGTGACTTTGAGTCTTCCGAAAGTCCTGTTCAGCATTGTGGTGTGTTGATACTTAGCTCTTCATGCAGGAAACGGGCCAATATTGATCTCAAGGAGACCTCACCGGCTGCTCTTGTTGTCGAGCTGGCCCCAGCCGAACCATCACCGGTGAGCATATCTGCTGAGCCAGTGACTATCTCAGTTGTAGAAACTAAGGTTGTCCCGACTGCAGAGCCGCTGACACCAGCTGACCAAGGGGCTAACATTGAGGCTGTTGCCCCAGCCCCTGGGCATATCACTAAAGCCCCAGTAGCCGCCGAGTTGGGAGCCAGGACCCCATTGCCATCCTTGTCGTTGTCATCATCGTCTTCAGGAGGGCCAGACCTCCCCAAGCTCGAGGCTCCTCTTCGCAGATACCTGAGGACGTTCTGCTGGGTAGCCCCTGATGGAATCGCGAAGAGCTACGAGCATGTCGATGTTTTACATCGGCAATATGAATATGGGGCTACTCGACGGATGGAAACTTGGTGGATTGCAAAGGAACACAGGGAGATTTTATACTGGTTCAGGCCCTCGATGTGAGGTAATACCCTACGTCCAGTTGTGGTGGTATTCCTTTGAGGATGTATGGTGGTGATACTGGTGAACCAACTCAGCCTGCCCTCAGGGGGCGCCCTGCCTCCCCTTATATACTGGGGGACAGGGTTACAAGGTAGGAGTCCCAACCGGATTACGGCCAAGGGATCTCCTCTTAGAGATATATCGCACCCAACTAGGGCTGTGTTTTCCTTATCATACAAGGCAAAGTCTGCTAGGGATTACTATATCTCTAATTACAAGGCCAGGCCCATCCTCTATCCGAGTGGCCCATATGCTTGTCATGAGGTACCCAGGGCCCATGGCAACCACAGTAGCCCTGAGACCTTCATAGTTGAATCACAGCTGATACCGAGTGCTCATCCTCCACGGTGAAGTCTTCCCGAGTGCATTGCTCCCGAGTACTCTTTGTCCGAGTGCTTCTTCTCCCGAGTCCTGCTTCATGTCAGCTGGCAGTGAGGCTATGAAGGGCTCCATGTAGAAGTATGAATAGTGTTCACCGAATAGGCGCACCTATTAGGTGTAGCCCCCGACTTTGTGCTTAATTATGAAACAATTAAACATAAAGTCAAAGATCTTTAACCTTGTAGTCCTTCCCTAGTAGTACACTACTGGTATATGAGATTCTTCAGTATCATGTAAACCGGAATATGATTTATAGTCTTACCGAGTAGCATGCCACTCATATATGGTACTCTTCCGCTTCATGTCAGCTGGAAAAGGGGGTTTATAGTCTTTCCCAAGTGGCGTCCCACTCGGGAGATAGACTCCTCAGCGTCATGTTAGCTGGAAAAGATATTTAAAGTCTCTCCCGAGTAGTGCACTACTCGGAAGTTAGACTCTTCAGCGTCATGTCGGCTGGAATAATGTTGCTCATGGCAACTGACGGCCAAGCATGTAGGCTGAGTACCACTTTATGAAAATTAATCCATTACGTGGTCAGGTGTACTCGAGAAAGATACCTGCATCCCCAATTTTAATGAAGACCATCTTGTGATCCTTATAAGGATATATCCTCGATATCTAGTGGATAAGACAGATATCCAAACACATGTGTTTAGCAATTAGGCCTTCATGAAGCATATCTGTTTACCTCATCGGTTCCTGTTGGTAGCATCAGCACTGCGATTTTAACCTAGCCTACGAGCGGCCCATATTGAGCATGCTACTGTAGAAACTCATATCTTGTTGGCTGCTACCAAATAAGCCAACCTGAACTGACCTACCCAGCATAGCTCTATGGAAGTAGCATTCATTGCATGTCAGGACGAGTACTCCAGCATTGGTAATTGCAATCAGCCAGAAGAATCCTTGTCTGCAAGCCTTTCCAACTTATGTTCTGGATGCAGCCTGGTTGCCACAGGTGCCTGAGTAGGTATGTTGCAGAATCTGCTTGCCCTCCTTAGGTGTGACGCGGTATATGAGAACTCCGGATGCGCTTTGACGACGTAAGTTTTCTCTGACTTGGGTAAAGCCGAATAAGGTACCTGAACCTTGCGTTAACATAGGGTTTGGCTGACGACCCTCATGGGGCATACCATATCCAATAGAGCCATAGCCAAATAAGGTACCCGAACATTACATTAGCATAGGATTCGGCTGGCGACCCTCATGGGGCGTACCCGATCTGACAGAGTTATGACCAAATAAAATACCCGAACCTAGCATTAGCATAGGATTCGGCTGGCGACCCTCATGGGGCGTACCCTACTTAGCCGAGTTGTGACCGAATAAGGTACCCGAATCTAGCGTTAGCGTAGGATTCGGCTGGCGACCCTTATGGGGCGTACCTCACCCAGTCGAGTAGTATACGACCCCCAACTAGCGCCGGAGGTCGGTTGTCAGCTCACATGGAGTGTAGCCGGGGAAGATGACGTCCCGACTGGCGTAGTACTTGGTCAGTAGCCCTCATGGAACATTCCGAGTGATTCTTGCCAAACTTGTCCAGTGTCACGCCCTAAAAATCGCCTTAATTAAAAATTATTTTTGGGTAAATCGAAATACAAAAAAATATGCTAGAAAATTTTTGTTTGAGAAACGTGTTTGAATAAAATTTTGAAATTTCCAATATTAAAAATCCCAAGTTGAAAATTTTAAATAAATGCTTGGATGCTTTTATATTCCCGGGGTGTTTGTTGGAATATTTTAAGTGTTTAAGTATTTATCAGACTAAACTCTATCTGTTTCGTGGTGGCATTTATTTTTGTTAAATTTCCCACGATTTAATAAACTCTCTGAAATTTTCTCGGAATTTTTGGAGCTCCAAAATTAATTTTAATGGGACGAACATCATTTCTATAATTAGATAAATCTATAATAAAACCCCTGTCTTTTCCCCTGTTCGGGTCATTTTGGTTCAGTCCTTTGAAATCTCCCTGTTCATCGTGAATTCTGACTCCCTTTTCTTCTAGGGTTTCATGTCGATCCCAGAGCCTTAAAACCTCCTCGATGTTCCAATTCTCCAAAATATACCGATATTCCAAGTGATCGAATGTTTCCTAAACTATTCACTCTCCCGTTCTCGACTCCCAAAATATTCTCCATATTTTGGAAGTTCATTTATTCCGTTTCCCAAACTCCATGAAATATATTCCTCGAATATCCTAATTTCTAGGTCGACGCAAAATATCTTCTATTTTCCCCCAAGTTACTGATTCCACAATATTCCCAATTTTTCCTGATTTCGGAATATTCCTGTTAACTCCTTCCAATATTCTAGAAAATTCTCAAAATATTCCTATACTTGGAGAGTTCCAAAAATTCTGGCGAATCTCCTCAATTCCAAAAAAATATGTGGAGTCCCAAAAGTATTTCGACGTCTCTGATGTTTCCAAATATATATGCGCCAGCGTTCGCAATCCTCCAAAATTCCGGACAATTTTCCCCATTTCCGATATTCTTGATACTTCTTAAAATTCTAAATTTAAATTCTAGATTTGGTGAATTTCTGAAAAATCCCAATCATTTCTCCTTTTCTCATTTCCTTTTTCTTCCAATCTTCCTTCTCTCCTTTTATTTTTCTCTCCTTTCTTTCTGGTTTTCGTCCCTCCTGTTCATCTTCCTCTCCTCTGCTTCTCTCTCTCTCTGCTTTGGAGCCTGCCTGCCGAGCCACCGCCTGGGCCGGGCTCAGCCTCGCTCTCCTCGGCCTCGCTCTCCCCGGCCTCGCTCTCCCTCGCTCGCCCGGCCTGCGCCGCCCTAGCCCGGTCCGCGCCACGCTCGCCCGCCGTGCGCCGCCCCGGACTCGGTCCGCTGCCCCGCAACCGCCTGGCCGCCGACCCCGCTCCGCACGACCCAACGTCGCCGCCATTCCCGTGCCCACCCCGCTCCAAAACCGCCTCCTCGGCCACGATTTCGCCTCGCCGAGCCCATTTCTGGAACCCCTAGCCTCTCTCTCCTTTTTCCCTCACCTAGCCGAGCTCGCCGTCGCCCTGCTCTGCCTCTAGGTAACCGCCGCCGTCTAGCTCCGCTCCGCCGTCACGTCGTCGGCGCCTGTGTCACCTCGGTGACGCCGCGCCCCTTCTGCTCCGGCCTCCCTTTGCCGCCGCCGCTGCCTACCGGTCGTGCCTCCTGCCGCGCCGCGCCTCTCATGCTCCCCTGCCGTCGCGCCGCCCCGAAGCAGAGAGCCACCGCTTGGCGCCCCGCTCCCCGGTCCGCTCGGCCACCTCTCCATCGCCCCCGAGAGCCGCAAGAGCACCCTCCCCCGGTCGTCCTGAAGCCCAGCGCCTCCAGCCGCCGCCTCTGCTGCTCCTCGCCCCGGCCGCCATGGCCCGTAGCCATCGGAGGTCATCGCCGCCGCCGTTGCCGGGCGGTCATCGCCGTCGTCGCGCCGTGGACCACCGTTGCCGTCGCCTGCTCCTCAAGCTGCTGTCGGCTTCGTCATTTTCACCAGCCGCTGGTGAGCTCGTCGACACCTCCTTCTCCCCCTTGTTTCCGCCTGCTCATCGGCGTCGTTATCGTCATGCTGTTGCCAGTCCTCTGTCTTCTTTTTCCCCCGGTCCGTCGATCGCCGCCTCGATTTTCCATCCTCGGCCGCCGTCCCCCTGTAGTCGGAACCCGCTCGGGCGTCGTCTACCCCGCGAATCCGAAGACTCGGCCGCTCTCGCCAACCCCGGCTGCTGCTTGCTGTTACTCCCGTAGACGTCGGAGGCCGTCGCCGTCGCCGTCGCCGTGACCTGGGAGTCCTCCGCCGTAGCCAGCACCTCCTTTTTCTTTCTCCCTCCCCCTGTTCGCCGATGTCGTCTTTTCCCTCGTCGGCGTCGTCATCCACCCCACCGTCGTCTGCGCCTCCTCACCGCCCCACGTCCCTCGTCCTGCGTACCGCCGCCGCCAGGCAGTCACCGACGCCGTCGTCTCTTCGCTCGCCGGTGATCATCCCTCGGTGCCCCATAGTGTTTCCTCTGTGTTTGCCGCCGTCGCCATCTCCGCGATCCAGTGCTGCCGGTGAGCCCGTGTTCCCATCGGTGATGCCCTCTTCTTCCCATCTAGGCCGTCCAGCCGCGTCGTGGTCGATCACCGTCATTGCCCTCTCGTTGATCGTTCATCGCCGTCGCCTAGTCGTTTTCCCCGTGTTGCCGTCGCGCCGTCAGTCCCGCCATCATCATCTCCTCCTCGGCACTGCCGCCCATTGTTCCCAGTTCCTATCCACGCCGTTTCCCGTGCGCCACCGCCAACCGTTACCATCGTCATCACTCTCTCCGGCCGCTGCGCCGGCGTGTCTCCTGTGCTACGCCTTGGATGGTCGAGCTCATTTTGGCCCCTCGGCGTGCCACGGTTGCATAGATCCCAACATCTTCCCCTTCCTTGTGATCCCAGCGGATATGTGTCAATGTTTTACACCGGCAATATGAATATGGGGCTATTCAGCGGATGGAAACTCGGTGATTGCAAAGGAACACAGAAGATTTTATACTGGTTCAGGCCCTCAATGTGAGGTAATACCCTACGTCCAGTTGTGGTGTTATTCCTTTGAGGATTTGTGGTGGTGATTCTGGTGAACCAACTCAACCTGCCCTCAGTGGGCGCCCTGCCTCCCCTTATATACTGGGGGACAGGGTTACAAGATAGGAGTCCCAACCAGATTACGGCCAAGAGATCTCCTCTTAGAAATATAACGCACCCAACTAGGACTGTGTTTTCCTTATCGTACAAGGCAAAGTCTGCCGAGTGTGGCTATATCCCTAATTACAAGGCCAGGCCCATCCTCTATCCGAGTGGCCCATATGCTTGTCATGAGGTACCCGGGGCCCATGGCACCCACAGTAGCCCCTAAGACCTTCATAGTTGAGTCACAGCTGATGCCGAGTGCTCATCCTCCATGGTGAAGTCTTCTCGAGTGCATTGCTCCCGAGTACTCTTTGTCCGAGTGAGTCTTCTTCCCGAGTCCTGCTTCATGTCAGCTGGCAGCGAGGCTATGAAGGGTTTCATGTAGATATATGAATAGTGTGCACCGAATAGGTGCACCTATTAGGTGTAGCCCCCGACTTCGTGCTTAATTGTGAAGACAATTAAACATAAAGTCAAAGATCTTTAACCTGGATGTCTTTCCCGAGTAGATTACTACTGGTATATGGGACTCTTCGGTATCATGTCAACCGGAAAATGATTTATAGTCTTACCGAGCAGGGAACTACTCGTATGTAGGACTCTTCGACTTCATGTCAGTCGGAATGGGTATTTATAGTTTTGCCGAGTAGGATACTACTTGTATATGAGACTCTCCAGCGTCATGTCAGCTGGAAAGAGGGGTTTATAGTCTTTCCCGAGTGGCGTCCCACCCAGAAGTTAGACTCCTCCGCGTCATGTCAGCGGGAATGAGAAATTTATAGTCTCTTCCGAGTAGTGCACTACTCGAAAGTTAGACTCCTCCGCATCATGTTAGCGGGAATAATGTTGCTCATGGCAACTGATGGCCACGCATGTAGGCCGAGTACCACTTTATGAAAATAAATCCACGGCGTGGTCAGGTGTACCCGAGAAAGATACCTGCATCCCCAATTTTAATGAAGACTAGCTTGTGATCCTTGTAAGGATATATCCTCGAGACTTGGTGGATAAAACAGATACCCAAACATATATGTTTAGCAATAAGGCTCTCATGAAGCATATCTGTTTACCTCATCGGCTCTTGTTGGTAGCATCAGCGCTATAATTTCAACTCAGCCTGCGGGCTGTCAATGCTTTGCACCGGCAATGAAACTATGGGGCTAATCGGCGAGGGTGAATTCGGTGAATTGCAAAGGAACACAGAAGGTTTATACTGGTTCAGGCCCTCGATGTGAGGTAATACCCTACGTCCAGTTGAGGTGTTATTCCTCTGAGGTGTTTGATGATCGGTGATCCTGTTCTTCTTGCCCTGAGGGGCGCCCTGCCTCCCTTTATATACTAGGGGACAGGGGTACATGATAAGGATCCCAGCCGGATACGGCCAAGAGATTTCCTCCTTAGAGATAGAGTCCTATCCGACTAAGACTATGTTTTCTTATTATACAAGGCAAAGCCTGCTGGATGCTATCTTATCTCTAATTACATGGTTCGGCCTATCCTCTATCCGAGTGGCCCACGTACTAGTAATGAGGTACCTGGGGCCCATGGCCTCCACAGTAGCCCCTGAGACCTTCATAGTTGAGTCACAGTTGATGCCGAGTGCTCGTCCTCCACGGTGAAGGTTGCCCAAGTGCAGTGCCCCCGAGTACTCTTTGTCCGAGTAAGTCTTCTTCCGAGTCCTGCTTCATGTCAGCTAGCAGCGAGGCTATAAAGGGCTTCATGGAAATATATGAATAGTGTGCGCCGAATAGGTGCACCTATTAGGTGTAGCCCTCGACTTTGTGCTTAATTGTGAAGACAATTAAACATAAAGTCAAAAATCTTTGACCTGGAAGTCTTTCTCGAGTAGATTACTGCTGGTATATGAGACTCTTTGGTACAATGTCAACTGGAATAAACTTTATAGTCTTGCCGAGTAGGAGACTACTCGTATGTAGGACTCTTCGACTTCATGTCAGTCGGAATATGTGTTTATAGCCTTGCCGAGTAGGATACTACTCGTATATGGGACTCTTCAGCGTCACGTCAGCTGGAAAAGGGGGTTTATAGTCTTTTCCGAGTGGCGTCCCACTCAAAAGTTAGACTCCTCCGCATCATGTCAGCGGGAAAAGATATTTATAGTCTCTCCCGAGTAGTGCACTACTCGAAAGTTAGACTCTTCCGCATCATGTCAGCGGATAAAATGCTGCTGATGGCAACTGATGGCCATGCATGTAGGCCGAGTACCACTTTATGAAAATAAATCCACGGCGTGGTTAGGTGTGCTCGAGCAAGATATCTGCATCTCCAATTTAAATGAAGACCAGCTTGTGATCCTTGTAAGGATACATCCTTGAGACCTGGGCGATAAGACAGATACCCAAACATATATGTTTAGCAATAAGGCTCTCATGAAGCATATCTATTTACCTCATCGGCTCCTATTGGTAGCACCAGTGCTATAATTTCAACTCAGCCTGCGAGCGACCCACATGGAGCATGCTCCTGTAGGAACTCATATCTTGATGGCCCATTGCTGACTGTGTAGGCCCAAGCCCATCTAGTCGGCATCGGCTCTGTAAAAACAGGGAGAGAGAAAAAGATTCCCTCATCTTCCCCAAATCAGCCAACTGCTTCGTCTTCCGCCTTCGCGCCCAACTTTTTGCCTCCCGCCCGGCTAGGGTTAGCTGCTGCCATTCCCCACCCGAACTCGGGCGATTCCAATCCTCTTCGTTTGATCCAAGCCCCCGATTTGCTTTTCCCCAAATCTCACCGCCTCCAGTCATGCCGAAAGCCTCGGATCTTGCGGGGGCGCCGGGGAGTTCTTGGCCGATTTCGGATTGTGGCTAGGTGAAGCTGCGGCGGCTAGAGAGTGAACTGAAGTTGCCCAGTCAGGAGGTGATTTGCTGGCGGCCGGCTAGGGATGAGTCAAGCCCAAATCCCCGACCTGGTGAAACGGTAGTTTTTGCCTCTTTTTTTGATCGAGGCTTGTGCCTTCCGTCTTCTGATTTCTTCTGCCACATCCTTGACTTCTATAAGCTAGAGTTGGTGCATTTGAATCCCAACTCGATTCTTCAGATCTCTATCTTTGTCACTCTATGCGAGTGCTATTTGGGTGTGGAGCCTCATTTCAATTTCTTTAGGCATTTGTTCCACATTAAACCTCAACCCTCCAAGAATAGCATCAGCGTGATTGGGGGGGCTGGTCTTCAGTTGAGGAGTGATAGAAAAAAGTCATATCTTGATCTTCCCTTGAAATCCTCCTTGAAGGGCTGGCACAAGGAGTGGTTCTATTGCGCAGATCTGGCTCCCTCCTTGCGGCCATTCACCAGCTCGCCGCCGGTAGTTTTGCCGAATTGGTCGGCGGACCCGACCTATGAAGAGATGGGTCAAGTGCATCAACTGCTGACGAAGCTGGATAATTTCAAGAAGGCTGGCCTGACTGGTCCCTGGGTGGCCAGGCGGTTCCTGACTCGGTGCTTCCAGCCCCTAAAGCTGAGGAGCGCGTTTGGTTGGGATTACCAGGGAAAACATGACCCTGACCGGGTCAGCCGGGAATCGGCCGATGAGCGGAAGGTGACGGAGACCCTGTTCAGATACTTCTCCAGCGGGGTAATTGAGACCGAGGACAAGAAGAGACGCATTGCATCTTACAGGTGCAGCTGGCCCCGGTCCGAGGTAACATCTGCCTTCCCTTCATAGCGCATGCCCGTGGACTCGGATGTCTAAGTCCCCAGTAGTATATGATGTATCTTGTTGAATTTCTTGTAGTGGTGCGTGGAGTTTGATGAGGACTCCTGCCCGTTGTCGGCCGTCGTGTCGAAGAAGAGGCCGAGAAGTCCCTCTGCTGCCCAACCCGACTCCAAGAGAGCGGGGAAGAAGCCGATATTATATCGGGGCGAGGGGGCCATGATGGCGCGTGCCGTGGCCGGAAGCCTGAAGATAAAGGACGCCGTCGCCGCGACGCCCAAGCGGTCAAGTCCCAAGTTGAGACCTACGGGTTTGAGCCCGACGTTGTCGAGCCCGGCCGTGGCGCCACCGAGGGGCCGGCTAGAGCAGACGCCGCCAGGGGCGGAGGCGCCCAAGCCGACCACACCGGAGTCGGGGCCGACTCGGGTTGATGCCCCGCCGTCGACTGTGACGCCGACCGGGCCAACTACCGGAGCTAGCGCTCCACCGAGGACCGGGTCACCCGGCAAGAAGCTGAAGTTCTCCAAGAGGTGCGCTGCTCCGGGTCTTCTGAAATCCTTGTGTGTTGAAGCAGTGTTGTGATGTATAGTTTTGTCGTGCAGGAAGCGGGCCGATATCGATCTCAAGGAGGTCGACCCGACCGCTCCCCTTGATGAGCCCGCCCCAGCCGAGCCGGTGGCCGCGGACATACTTGTTGAGCCGGTGGCCAGCCCGGTCATGGAGACCGAGGTGGTCCCGACTGCAGGGTCGCTGCTGCCACCCGACCAAGAGGTGGCTGCTGAGGCTGAGGCCCCAGCCCCCGAAGCGTCGCTCGTCGCGAAGGCCACGGCCGGAGCCCCTGAACCAGTTCCCGGGGTCACGGGGGACGGCGGCGCTGAGGCAGGACCCCATCGCCGTTGTGGTCGTCGTCGCCACCGCCGGAGATCCCGTATCTACCCCGGATCGAAGCTCCTCCGCGCGTGATGCCCCGGACATTTACATGGACGGCTCCTGATGGGACAACAAAGAGCTTCAGGCTTGATGAAGTCGTCATGAGGAGAGAGTGCGAAAGCTTGCTTCGCGCCGCCATCAGCGGGTCCAAGGGAGTCGCGGTATGATTCTTGTGGTAGCACCTTGGCAGCCTTCTTGCTTTGACGTCTGACTGCGTCCTTGATTTGTCTCTTATCCCGAGCAGAAGCTTATGGACCGCAATGAGGCGATGACGGAAATCTTGGTCGAGGTAGCTCCCCACCTCGCAGAATTGGAGCAGCTCCGGGCATTGAAGGCTGAGATGGAGGTGCGTCATGCGGGGAGGGAGGCCTGGATGATCAGCTGAGGGCGGAGACATGGGACCTAGCCGGAAAGATCAGAGGTAGGATCCCCGAGTATATCTTCCCGACCGAACCGTTGATGTATTCATCTAGCTGTGTTGTTCCGGACTGCCCAGTTATGTCATGACTGCACGGTTGAGCTCTTGGCTAATCTGTGGTGCAGCCCTCGAAGCGGAGTTGAAGACCCGAACAGAGAGGGAATCGCAGCTGAAGGAGGCCGAAGAAGCCAGGGCCGGGCTTGAGAAGGCCAAGGCCGACCTGACAAAGGCCAACACCGAGCTTGACCGAGAGAAGGCCGAGTTGAAGGAGGCCGTCGTCAAGCTCGGTAAGGAAAAGGCTGAACTGGAGAAGACCGTGGCCGGGTGGGAGACCGACTACGAAAGTAAGTCCTCAACCCGATAGTGATCTTAGCCAATCCATTAGTTGTTCCGTCTGTAGCCGAATCTGACAAGTTTACTTGCTGGCGGACCTGGGCAGACATGAGAGCCAATGTCCAGGCCCAGTATCGGTTCTACACAGAGGAGATAAGAGTGATCAGGGAGTCACGGGAGGCCCTCATCGGGTCCGTGAAAGGGCTCCTTAACCTCATAGATCCCCGCCCTGTGGGGACCAGCTGCAGCAGAATCCCCCAGATAGAGGCGTGTCTTGAGGATGCACCGAGTGCCTTGAAAAAGTACTCGGATGAGCATGTCATTGCCGGCGTGGCCCAGACCCTGGCGATGATCAAGTCCATCTACCAAAGGGCAGATATTGAAGCCATCGGGGAGGGGTTTGCCGAAGAGACGACGCCCGAGGAGGCACTGGAGCTGATTGCCCGGGCAAAGCCGACTGCTGAAATAATTACCCGAGACCTGGGTCTGTAAGGGCAACATGTTATGTAGTCGGTGTATATAAACTTTTGTTAAACAAGCATGTGTAAATATGTGTGTAGTGCCGCCAAGCTCATTACTCAGTTGTCATTAGCTTTACCCGACCGTGCAGTGTGCACCGAGTTAGTCTGTCAGAACTTAATAAAAACGTTCAAAGGAAGAAGCTGTACTCGGGCAAACGTTACAGTCGTAGTAAGGCTTCATAACCGAAGTAAGATAAGCTCGTATGTTATTGGCAGGACACATATATACATGCAGCCCCCGACTCACTACTCGGTTGATTCAAGCAGCGTAGTGAGTTAGAAGAACTGCACACATGAAAATTATAGAACTCAGGTATAGAAAGGACGTAGCTGTTCTATGTTCCATGAGTTGTTGATGAGAACGCCGTCTTCGGTCTTCAGTCGGTAGGCGCCTGGCCGCGTGACCTCGGCTATAATGAACGGCCCTTCCCAGATTGGGGATAGTTTATGCCTGTCTTTGGTGGTTTGTATTTTCCTCAGAACGAGATCCCCGACCAAAAATGCGCAGCCACGGACATTGCGATTGTGCTAGCGACGTAGGCCTTGAAGATACCTTGCCGACTGGATTGTTGCGGTGTCTCTTGCTTCTTCCAGCTGATCTAGTTCGACCAGTCGGGTATTGTTGGAGTCATCTTTTGAGTAAGCCCGGACTCGCGGAGAGCCGAACTGTAACTCGGTAGGTAGCATAGCCTCGGCACCATAGACCAGAAAGAATGGGGATTGCCCTGTTGCCCGACTAACCGTGGTTCTGAGAGACCAGAGAACGGATGGGAGTTCTTGTACCCACCGGCCCGCATGTGGTTGTAGTCGGTCGAATATCTTGGCCTTGATGCCTTGTAAGACCATACCGTTGGCTCGTTCGACCTGCCCGTTGCTCCGCGGGTGTGCCATAGATGCGTAGCAGATCTTGATGCCGAAATCGTCGCAGAAGTCTTGGAATACACCGGCCGCAAACTGAGTGCCGTTGTCGGTGATGATGCGGTTAGGGACCCCGAACCGGTATAGTATACTCATGATGAAGTCCTTTGCTCGTGCCGCTGTAATTGTTGCAACGGGTTTAGCCTCAATCCACTTGGTGAATTTATCCACCGCGATGAATAAATGTGTGAACCCTCCTGGCGCTTTCTTGAACGGCCCGACCATGTCGAGCCCCCATACTGCAAATGGCTAGGAAATGGGGATAGTTTGGAGTTCCTGGGCTGGGAGATTTGTTTGTCTTGCGTAGAACTGGCAACCCTCGCACTTGCGAATGATGTCTTTGGCATCTGTTACTGCTGTGGGCCAGAAAAATCCCTGCCGGTAAGCCTTTCCAACTAACGTCCTGGATGCGGCGTGGTTGCCACATATGCCCGAGTGAATTGAATGCAGAATCTACTTGCCTTCCTTGGTGGTGACGCAGCGCATGAGGACACCGGATGCACTTCTTCGGTACAGGTCTTCTCCGACTAGTAGGAAGCTTTTGCTTCGATGCTTGATCTGCTCGGCTTGACTGCGATCTTCTGGGAGTTCATTGTCCAGGAGAAATTTGACAACAGGAGTCCTCCAGTCTTGACATATGTGCAGTACTGTATTTGTGGCCGGGGTAGGCTCGCCTCCCGACTGCTCTGGCGCCGGTTTCTTCTTGACTGATGGCTCCATGAGTTGCTCGACAAAGATTCCAGTCGGAACTGCTTCTCGCTTGGATCCCATGTTTGCCAGCTCGTCTGCCGCGTCGTTGTATTGACGCAGGACATGTGTGATTTCCAGCCCGTCGAACTTGTTTTCTAGCTTGCGGACCTCCTGACAGTATGCCGCCATGGTATCGTCGAGACAGGTCCAGTCTTTCATGACTTGGTTTACCACGAGTTGAGAGTCCCCGCGCACAACCAGTCGACGTATGCCGAGTGATATAGCGATGCGGAGCCCATGAACAAGGGCCTCATACTCGGCGACGTTGTGGGAAGCCGAGAAGTGGATTTGTAAAACGTACTTCAGTTTTTCGCCAGTAGGGGAGGTCAATATAACTCCAGCCCTGGCGCCGCCGATCCGTAGAGAACCGTCGAAGTACATTGTCCAGTACTGTAGCTTTGCTGTTGGTGTTGGAGTTGGACTTCTGTCCACTCGGCCACGAAGTCGGCTAGAGCTTGAGATTTAATTGCTGTCCGTGGCTGAAAGGTGATGTCGAACGCCATCAACTCGAGTGCCCATTTAGCGATTCGGTCGGTGGCCTCACGATTATGAAGTTCATCCCCGAGTGGAAATGCTGTGACCACCGTGACTTGGTGTGCTTGGAAATAGTGCACCAGCTTCCGGACTGTGATGAGAAGGCCATATAGCAGCTTCTGGACCTGCGGATATCTCGTTTTGGAGTCGCCAAGGACCTCGCTGACAAAGTAGACTGGCCGTTGTGTTTTTTGAATATGACCCTGTTCGGATCGCTCGACCACCAGCACCGTGCTGACTACCTGTGTTGTTGCCGCCAGATATAGCATTAGCGGTTCCTGGGGCAGAGGTGACGCCAACACGGGGGGTGATATGAGGAATTGTTTGAAGTCTTCGAAGGCTTGTTGGGCTTCCGGAGTCCATTGGAAGTTGTCTGCCTTTTTGAGGAGCTTGAAGAAGGGCATGCCCCATTCGCCCAGTCGGGACATAAACCGGCTGAGTGCTGCCATGTAGCCTATCAGCTTCTGGACGTCTTTAAGGTTAGTCGGGGGAGCCATGTTCCTGATGGCGTTGACTTTCTCCGGGTTAGCCTCGATGCCGCGATGTGAGACGATGAAGCCGAGTAACTTTCCGGATGGCACACCGAAGGCGCATTTTTCCGGGTTCAACTTCATCTTGAATCTTCGAAGGTTGTGGAAGGTTTCTTCCAAGTCAGCGATGAGGTCTTCTTTGGACTTGGTCTTGATCACCACGTCGTCGACGTAGGCTTCCACGTTGCGCCCGATCTGAGTGTGCAGACATTGCTGAATAGCCCGTTGATAGGTTGCGCCCGCGTTTTTCAGACCGAACGGCATTGTGATATAGCAGTACGCTCCAAATGGCGTGATGAAAGATGTCTTCAAGCAGTCTTCCTCCCTCAGGCTGATTTGATGGTATCCCGAGTAGCAGTCGAGAAAGCTAAGTAGGTCGCACCCTGCCGTGGAATCAACCACTTGATCTATCCGGGGAAGACCAAATGGGTCCTTGGGGCACGCTTTGTTGAGGTCGGTGTAGTCGACGCACATGCGCCATTTACAGTTTTTCTTTCGGACCAGGACTGGGTTTGCCAGCCAGTCCGGGTGGTAGACCTCCTTGATGAACCCGGCTACTCGGAGCTTGGTAATTTCCTCCCGAATAGCATCTTTGCGGTCTTGAGCGAAGCGCCGCAGCCATTGCTTGACTGGCTTGGCGTCTGTCTTCACGTTTAGGGCGTGCTCGATCACCTCCCTTGGTATGCCCGGCATGTCGGACGGTTTCCACGCGAAGATATCCTTGTTGGCTTGGAGGAAGGTGACGAGCATGTCTTCCTATTTGGGGTCGAGTCCGTTCCCAACTAGAGCAGTCTTGGAGGGGTCGGAAGGGTCCAGGGGGATCTTCTTTGTGTCAGAGTCCGCTGAAATTCCCAACTTCGCTGCTTTTTTTGCCAGAACTTGATCTTGCTCGACTTCTATTGTGGTGGCTTGCCGAATGCTGTCGCGCCCGATTGCCGCCTCTTGTAATTGAGCCAGTTCGTAGCTCTCCTTGTCGCAGGTGAAGGCTTGCTTGATGTCGCTGCGGAGGGAGAGGACTCCTGCTGGCCCAGGCATCTTCAGCACCATGTATGTATAGTGTGGTATCGCCATAAATTTGGCGAGTGCCGGTCGTCTGAGTATCGCGTGGTACGCGGTCTCGAAGTCGGCGACCTCGAAGCAGACGTTTTCTGTGCGAAAATTATCCCACGTGCCGAAAGTTACCGGCAAGGTTATCTGCCCGAGTGGAGTTGATGACAGGCCGGGAATTATCCCGTGGAAGGGCGCAGTGCTCGGCCATAGTTCTGAACGAGGAATCTTCATCTCGTCCTAAGTCTTGGCGAACAGAATATTGAGCGCGCTACCTCCGTCGATGAGGGTTTTCTTCAGCCTGATGTTTCTGACGACCGGGTCCAGGACGAGTGGATAGCGTCCCGGGTGGGAAACCCGATCTGGGTGATCTGCGCGATTGAAGGTGATGGCCATCTCTGACCAGCGCAGGTATTGGGGGGTGTCTGCCGTGGAGACCGTGTTGATGTCGCGCGTTGAAAGCTTCTATTTGCGCTTGGACTCGTACGCGAGTGGCCCCCAAAGATGTGGTTGAGCTCGGCTTGAGGATCTTGGAAATCGTCAGCCGGACCCGAGTCTGGCTTGTCTTTGTCCTTGTCAGCTCCAGACGATGAAGCCTGCTCGGAGGCAAACTTCTTGAGCATGTAGCAGTCTTTGGCCGCGTGCTTGCCCTTGGGGTGAAAGGGGCATGGCCCGCTCATGACTTTCTGGTAGTCGTTGTTCCGCTGGGGCCGTGACCGGCTGCGCTCCATGTTGGCCACCTCGTTGTCCGACTTCCACTTGTGGCTGCCAGACTTATTCTGAGATGGCTCATTGTCGGCTTTCGCCTTCTGGTCTTTCTATCGGGGCTCCTTCTTCTCGTCGAGGGCCTCAGCGACCGCCTCGGCCGAGTCGGCGTATTTGTTGGCCATGTCGAAGAGCGCCCGGACCGTGGATGGTGGTTTCCGAGTGAATTTTGCGATAAACGGAGCGTCTTTTACCCCCTTGCGAAAGGCGGCCATGACGGCGTCGTCTTTGACAGTTGGAATTTGGTTGCGCTTCTCGGAAAACCTTTTGATGAATTCGCGCAAAGACTCGTTTTTCTTTTGGTGCAGCTGATAGAGATCATGCTCCGAAGTGGGTCTGTCGTAGGTCCACTGGAAATTAGCGATGAACCGCTCCCTGAGTTGTCCCCAGGAACCGATCGACCGCCTCGGGAGGCCTGTCAGCCATGTTCTTGCCGAGTCGGTTAGCGCGACTGGGAGGTAGTTAGCCATGACTCTGCTGTCGCCCCCAGCAGCTCGAACTGCTAGGGTGTAAATGGTGAGCCAGGACTCGGGGTTTGTCTTGCCGTCGTACTTTTCGATCCCAGTGGGCTTAAAGCCCATCGGCCAAAAGATGTCCTGTAGCTCCCGAGTGAAGGCTGGGATGCCTTCGTCTTCATGAGGGCTTCGACTCCGATCTTGGCGGTGCAGCCGCTCGTGGTGGAGACTGAAGCGCTCGTTTTCGTCCTCCAGTCGGCGGCATTCATCTTCTTCGCGTTCTTCACGTCGAGCATTTAAGGTGTGGCGAAGGTCGCGGTGCAGTCGGACTCGGAGGTCTTGATTGGGTCGGCGATCGTACTGGCGACGTTGCCGGTTGTCATTGTTGGGTTGCCGAGTGTTGTTTGCCGGGACTCTTCGCGTTGCCGACTAGAGCCGGCCGCCCAGCGTCGCGTTGACGCAGATGAGTCTGCCGTCGGAGAACCCGACCGGTTGGTCGGTATAATTGTGTCGCCCGACTGCTGTTGCTACTGACAGGCAGTAGCTGTGATCATCGCCTTGATCTTAGCGATAGTCGGGGTGGCCTGGTGATCAGCCCCGAGCTGGAGTGTGTCCAGCAGAGTTGCGGCAGCCACAACGTTCTGTTGTGGTGTGACGAAGACGTCGTGGTCGCCAATCTTGGTTTGGAGGATCTGTTGCTGAGCGACTCGCCCAGCCTGGCATAGCTCGTTGTTGCGGGCCTCGCGGTTGGCCTCCTCTTGTCGTAGTCGGTGCGCCTCCTCCTGTTGCTCCTCTTGTAGTTGGCGCACCTCGGAAGGTGGTGTTGAAGCCATGTAGATTTTATGGGAGAGGGGGAAGCTTGCCGAATTAGAGTCCGAACTGGCACTCGAACCACTGTCCGACTTGGTGTCGGACTCCGAATAGTTTATCGGAGTAAGGACGACTCCGACCTCTCTAGATCCAATCTGAAATAGCGCTTGGCCGTGTCCAAACTGAATTGCTGGAGATCGGGTCTGCTGCGTGGGGTATAGATGCGCAGCGTCGCCGGAGCTGTGAGGGAGATTGACGACCTCTCCCCTTCTCGGCCCAACCCGGGCTGGCTCAAGGCCTAGCGTAAGTCGGACGCCAAAGGAGAGGGTTGTCCTGATGCTCGACGATGTGAAGGACTGCCGCAGTAAGTCGTTGAAGGAGATGACGGTGTCCTGCAGGCCGACTGGCGCAATGTTGGCTAGTTCCTCGGCTGGCGAGATTGGATCTGCCTCAGCCAAGGTGAGATTGCCGAGTTGATCGGCAATGAAATCTAAGCTCCTGAAGGTCATTGCGCCTCCAGGGGAAAATTTGTTGTTGTTGACTCCGTTGATTGAATCCATCGAATCTGCTGATGAGGAGTTCGCCGGAGCCCCTACCTGGCGCGCCAACTATCGATGCTTTGCACCGGCAATGAAACTATGGGGCTACTCGGCGAGGGTGAATTCGGTGGATTGCAAAGGAACACAGAAGGTTTATACTGGTTCAGGCCCTCAATGTGAGGTAATACCCTACGTCCAGTTGAGGTGTTATTCCTCTGAGGTGTTTGATGATCGGTGATCCTGTTCTTCTTGCCCTAAGGGGCGTCCTGCCTCCCTTTATATACTAGGGGACAGGGGTACATGATAAGGATCCCAGCCGGATACGGCCAAGGGATTTCCTCCTCAGAGATAGAGTCCTATCCGACTAAGACTATGTTTCCTTATTATACAAGGCAAAGCCTGCCGGATGCTATCTTATCTCTAATTACATGGTTCGGCCCATCCTCTATCCGAGTGGCCCATGTACTAGTAATGAGGTACCCGGGGCCCATGGCCTCCACACGGGCGGCACCATGGAGCATGCTACTGTAGGAACTCATATCTTGGTGGCTGCTACCAAATAAGCTGGCCTGAGCCGACCTACCCAGTATAGCTCTATAGAAGTATCATCCATCGCATGTCAGGATTAGTTTTTTGGTGTCGGTAACCGCAATCGGCCAGAGAAATCCTTATTTGCAAGCCTTTCAGACTTATATTTTGGATATGGCCCGGTTGCCACAAATGCCTGAGCAAGTATATAGCAGGATCTGCTTACCCTCCTTAGGTGTGACGCGGTGCATGAGAACTCCAGATGCGCTTTGACAATGTAAGTCTTCTCTGATTTGGGTAAAGCCGAACAAGGTACCTGAACCTTGCATTAGCAGAGGGTTCGGCTAGCGACCCTCATGGGGCGTACCCTATCCAACAGAGTTATGGCCAAATAAGGTACCCGACCCTTGCATTAGCATAGGATTCGGCTGGCGACCCTCATGGGGCATACCCAATCTGACAGAGTTGTGACCAAATAAGGTACCCGAACCTAGCATTAGCATAGGATTCGGCTGGCGACCCTCATGGGGCGTACCCTACTTAGCCGAGTTGCGACCGAATAAGGTACCCGAACCTAGCGTTAGCGTAGGATTCGGCTGGCGACCCTCATGGGGCGTACCTCACCCAGTCGAGTAGTATACGACCCCCAACTAGCGCCGGAGGTCGGTCATCAGCTCACATGGAGCGTAGCCGAGGAAGATGTCATCCCGACTAGTGCAAGTACTCGGTCAGTAGCCTTCGTGGAGCATCCCGAGTGTATTTTGGCACACTTGTCCAGCCCCTGAGCATAGGAGATAGGCTCGCAGCCCTGAGTTCCTGTCACGCGTATCCGGAGCTGGCCCTGCGCTATAAAGATACCGGATGAGTAGCATCTGATGATGAAAACAATCATCCGAATAAAATGTATTTTACAACACATGTAAATACGTGTTCTTCCTCTTACTGATATTAATTTCTCCGAGTAGTTGACACCTTACGTTTAAGCACTCTGCCCGACTAATCATAGCCCCCTAGCGCCGGGAGTTGGCTCATGGCTCTTTCCCGGACACGCGTTTTGGGTGACTTGAGTTCGTCTTTCATGGAGCAAAGTTTCACGAATCAGGATTTATGCTACTCGAATACTTTTGCAATCATTTAAGAGAAAAAGACAAAAAAAAGTGCAGCTTGTGCACCTATTAGGTGTAAGCGGCTGCAGCCATGGCAAGGCCAAATGAAGAACTATTTACAAGAGAACGACTTAGCTGTTCGGTATTTGGGAGTGGGGATGCCATCCTTGTGTTTGGGCTTTTGAGCCCCCGAGCTTGTTACTTGTTGTCCTGATAATCTTCAGTTGTTGAAAGTCGAAGACGGTTGTGACCGATTGCCACAATGAAGCCGTCTGACTTGTGTTTGCGAGTCCCAGCTTTAGTCGGGACCGCATCGTCGATGCCCTCCCACTTCTTCTGTCAGGGTGCCTTCTTGTCATCGAGGGCCTCAGCAACAGCGTCGGCCGAGTCGGTGTACTTGTTCGCCATGTCGAATAAAGCCTTGACAGAGTTAGGACGCTTCCGCGTGTATTTGTCGATGAACGAGGTGTCTTTGACTCCCTTTCAAAAGGCGGTGATGACGACCTCATCCTTGATCATTGGGATTAAATTCTTCTTCTCAGAGAACCTCTTGATGAAGTCATGAAGAGACTCGTTCTTCCTTTGATGTAACTGATACAAGTCGTACTCGGAAGATGGCCTCTCGTATGTTCCCTAGAAGTTGGCGATGAGGCGTTCCCGGAGTTCTCCCCAGGAGCCGATTGATTGCTTGGGAAGTCCTGTTAGCCATGTCCTCGCTGAGTCGGCTAAAGTGACTGGGAGGTAGTTAGCCATGACTTTGTGATTTCCTCCAGCTGCTCGGATCGCTAGAGTGTAGACCATGAGCCAGGACTCGGGATTGGTCTTGCCGTCGTATTTGTCGATGCCTGTAGGCTTGAAACCCGACAGCCAGTCGACCTGTTGTAGCTCCTGGGTGAAGGCCGGTATGTCTTCGTCTTCATGAGGGCTCCGACTCCAAATACAGCAGCGAAACCGCTCGTGGTGGAGGCCGAAATGCTTGTTCTTGTCTTCCAGTTAGCGTTGCTCATCTTCTTCTCATTCACGGCGCCGAGCAATGATGTCTTGCCGAAGGTCGCACCGTAGTCGGTCTCGGAGGTCCTGATTGTCCCGATGGTTGCTTTGACGTCGCCGGTTGTCGTTGGGGTTGCCGAGTGACACCTGACGTGCCTCCGTATGCGGCTGACTGGAGCCAGCCGCTCGGCGTCGCTTTGAGGTAGATGAGACTGCCGTTGGGGATGTCAACCAGTTGGTCGGTATGAGGGTATCACCCAACTGTTGGTGCTGCTGACATGCAGCAGCGGCAAGCATGGATTTTATCCTTGCGATCGTCGGGGTGGCCTGGTGATCAGGCCCGAACTGGAGTGTATCCAGTAGAGTCATAGCGGCCACAATGTTCTGTTGAGGAGTAATGAAGACATCGTGGTCGCAGACTCGGGTTTGGAGGATTTGTTGCTGTACAGTCCGCCCGGCCCTGCATAGAGCGTCGTGCCGTCGTCTTGCTTCTTCCTCTTGTTGCTCTCGTAGTCGTCGTGCTTCCTCCTCTTGCTGCTCGCATAGTCGGTGTGATTCCTGAGTAGGAGTAGAGCCTTTGGATGCCATGAAGATTTCTCGTGGCAGGGAGAAGCTTGCCGACCTGCTGTCCAACTTAGAGTCGGAATCTGACTGAGAGTCGTAGTCCGACTGAGAGTCGTAGTCGGAATAGTTGATGGGGGTGATTATAACTCCGACCTCCCTAGCTCCGATCTCGAGCGGCTCTAGGCCGTATCCGAGTCGAACTCCAGAGGATCGGGTTTGCCGCGTCGGATGTTGTCTGAAGATATCCATGGCATTGCCGAGTCTATATGGGAGATTGATGATCTCTTCCCTTTTTAGCTCGATCTTGGCCGGCTCAAGGCCGAGTCCGAGTCGAATACCGAACGAAAGAGTTGTCTCGAGACCCAGACAAGATGAAGATTGCCGTAGAAAGTCGATGAGGGTTGCTGCAGCGTCGTGTGGACCGACTGGCGCGGAGTCGGCCGGTTCCCTGGCAGATCGGATCGAGTCCGAGTCGGCCAAGGTGAGATTGCCGATCTGGTCGGCGAGGAAGTTGAGGCTTCCGAATGAAATTGTATCTCTGGGGGAGAGTTTGCCGCCGTCGACTCTGGTTGCTGGATCCATCGAGCTTGTAGATGTAGACCTCGCCGAAGCCCCTACCTGGCGCGCCAACTGTCAATGTTTTACACCGGCAATATGAATATGGGGCTACTCGGTGGATGGAAACTCGGTGGATTGCAAAGGAACACAGAAGATTTTATACTGGTTTAGGCCCTCAATGCGAGGTAATACCCTACGTCCAGTTGTGGTGTTATTCCTTTGAGGATTTGTGGTGGTGATTCTGGTGAACCAACTCAACCTGCCCTCAGGGGGCGCCTTGCCTCCCCTTATATACTGGGGGACAGGGTTACAAGGTAGGAGTCCCAACCGGATTACGGCCAAGGGATCTCCTCTTAGAAATATAACGCACCCAACTAGGACTGTGTTTTCCTTATCGTACAAGGCAAAGTCTGCCGAGTGTGGCTATATCCCTAATTAAAAGGCTAGGCCCATCCTCTATCCGAGTGGCCCATATGCTTGTCATGAGGTACCCGGGGCCCATGGCACCCACAATATGTCTCCAAGCCATCCAATCTTCATAAACCGTCGATCGAATCTCGTCTGTCCGATCCTTTTGAGTCCAATTTGGGTCATTGGACCTTACTAATCCAGTCACCTCCACACATCTAAATCCGATTGCCACGTCAATCCTAACCACACCATCTTGTCTGCTACCTCAGCCCTGATTTCCCCGTCATCGATCCACCTCATCGCCATCTACCTTAAGTGCCACATCAATATCCACCTCAGTAGCGACGTCATTTCTTTGTCCACAAGGTAGACACATCACTCTAGTCCATCACCTCACCATTTCCCTCGGTCCATGGACCTAGTCCACAAGATCTATGTCCATGACAGTGGGTCCCACTCATTTATCCATTCAAAGATAATTCTTCTAATCTAATTTCGAGAGAATATTCCCGAGAATATTCTTTTCCAATTCCTTTCGGAATTCTTTCTAAATTCGATATTCCAGAAGCCATATCTTTTCAGTCCGAACTCCGAATCGACCCGTTCTTCTTCCTAAATCCATCTAAATTTATAATCTACATGTTTATGTATTTTTTATGTACTGTTTATTTGGAGTTTCTTAGGATTTTTATCGTTTTACGTGTAGTCTACCGTAATCGCCGCTTCGAAGTACCGCGAAGTCTACGGAAGAGTTCGGAAGAGCAATCGAAGACGTTTTGTCGCAAGGCAAGTCACACATTCATCCTTGAGCATGTTGAACCTACTTTGTGAAATATTTTACGATTTATAACTAAATTGCATGTTTTGCCAATCACATGGAATCTGGGATAACCTATCCACTTACTTGAGGCCATGTTTATTTGTTATCTATTCCTTGATAACCTTGGGTGATAATCTGACTAGCTTAGGTCTCATTGGATGACTTGGCTAGAGATAGGACCTGCTTAGCCGTGCTTAGCAACATAGTTCACCTGGGAATTAAATACTATCTTTTTAATATGATTCGACTCAATGTCAGGAAAATGGAACTTTGGATAGGCTGATGTTAAATTACTAAAATTTGACCTAAATGGTGGGCTGTGGGTGTATGGTTTTGTTTGTCACACCCATGGCAATTAAGGACCGGTTCGCGGGAACCACTTGGGCAACTTCCCGTACTTTCCACAAGCCAACGTGGGCAAGGACTAGGCTTGAAACGTTTCTTCTCCCTCTCCTAGGCACCAAAGAAGAGGGTGAGCGGGATGGAGTTGGGTTGGCCCGGGGTAGGGTTGATCGGCTACCGGATTCACCGTGGTGCAAGGGGGGTAGCTTGGCCAATATGGCGTGCCCTGTCGGCAGGTGCAACCTCAGCGTGGTGTGGATGGTTAGGGAGGGGTTTCGTGAACGGTCCTGTCACATCCTCTCACGGGACATCGTGGTGATGTACTGGCACACGGAAACGTGTGTGGGGCTGTGTCTTGTGGGTACAGTTGTACACCTCTGATCAGAGTAAAACTATTCGAATAGCCGCGCCCGCGGTTATGGGCACATTAGCCAAAACTCACCATGATTAGTCTCACCCTAGATAATTAATCTAGTTTTATGAAACTGGTGTTGTGGAAGGTGTTGAGTCCGATCGACGTGGTTGAGTTGACCGGGGGTGGCCGGTTAGCGTGGTGTAACGCTAGTCGGTGGAGACTGGTGAGCGTGGTGTAACGCTCATCAGTGACGCCTGGTGGTCGTGGTGTAACTTCCATCAGCGCGGCCTGGTCAACGTGGTGTAGCGTTGATCAGGAAAAACTGGTCAGCGTGGTGTAACGTTGTCCGGTGGAGACTGGTTAACGTGGTGTAATGTTAATCAGTGGAGTCCGGGTAACGTGGTGTAACGGTACCCGGAGGAGTCTGGTGAACGTGGTGTAGCGTTCACCAGTGGAGACTGGTTGACGGGGTGTAGCGTCAATCAGTTGGGAATGGTTGGGCCTAGTTAACGTGGTGTAACGTTAATCGGTGGAGAATTAATCTTGTTAACTTAATCAACCTTTTTACTGTTTGCGAACAACTACTATTTACAACTGCTCTTACGCAAATGAACCACCAGCCTCTCTTTGAAATCCCGTGCACAAATGCATCATTGGTGTGGCTTGCTAAGTACGGTGGGTGGTACTTAGCCTTGCGATATTTCCCCCTTTTCAGAAGTGAAGACCTTGGCTTATACCCCAGTTGAGCTTGCCTGTGGTGTGGAGCTGAAGACACGCTAGTTTCGTCTTTCCGCTGCTGTTTTCTTCCATGTGAGGACTAAGTGCCTCTTCTGTAAGTATTTACATTTTATTTACGTTTGGATCTGTTTATTGATTTGTCATTTTGTGTACCCTGGTTGATTCCTGGACAGGGATTTTAATACACAAAATAGTCTAGAAATTGGCAAAATTTCTGGGCGTGACATCCAGCCCCCGAGCGTAGGAGATAGGCTCGCAGCCCTGAGTTCCTATCACGCGTATCCGGAGCTGGCCCTGCACTATAAACATATCGGATGAGTAGCATCTGATGATGAAAACAATCACCCGAATAAAATGTATTTTACAATGTATGTAAATATGAGTTCTTCCTCTTATTGATATTAATTTCTCCGAGTAGTTGACCCCTTACGTTTAAGCACTCTGCCCGACTAATCATAGCCCCCGAGCGTCGGGAGTTGGCTCATGGCTCTTTCCCAGACACGCGTTTTGGGTGACTTGAGTTCGTCTTTCATGGACCAAAGTTTCACGGATCAGGATTTATGCTACTTGAATACTTTTGCAATCATTTAAGAGAAAAAAACAGAAAAAAGTGGAGCTTGTACACCTATTAGGTGTAAGCGGCTGCGGCATTGGCGAGGCCAAGTGAAGTAATATTTATCAGGAAGTGACTTAGCTGTTTGGTATGTTGGAGTGGGGATGCCATCCTTGCGTTTGGGCTTTTGAGCCCCCGAGCTTGTCACTTGTTGTTCTGATAATCTTCGGTTGTTGAAGGTTGAAGACGGTTATGACCGACTGCCACAATGAAGCCGTCTAACTTGCGTTTGTGACTCCCAACTCTAGTCGGGACCACGTCGTCGGTGCCCTCCCACTTGTTTTGTCAGGGTGCCTTCTTGTCATCGAGGGACTCAGCAACAGCGTCAGCCGAGTCGGCGTACTTGTTCGCCATGTCGAATAAAGCCTTGACAGAGTTGGGAGGCTTTCGAGTGAATTTAGCAATGAACGAGGTGCCTTTGACTCCTTTTCGAAAGGCGGCGATGATGACCTCGTCCTTGATCTTTGGGATTGAATTCTTCTTTTCGGAGAACCTCTTGATGAAGTCATGAAGAGACTCATTCTTCCTTTGATGCAACTGATATAAGTCGTACTCGGAAGATGGCCTCTCGTATGTTCCCTGGAAGTTGGCGATGAAGCGTTCCTAGAGTTTTCCCCAGGAGCCGATTGATTGCTTGGGAAGTCTCATTAGCCATGTCCTCACCGAGTCGGCTAAAGCGACTGGGAGGTAGTTAGCCATGACTTTGTGATTTCCTCCAGCTACTCGGATTGCCAGAGTGTAGACTGTGAGCCAAGACTCGGGATTGGTCTTGCCGTTGTATTTTTCGATGCCTGTAGGCTTGAAACCCGATGGCCAGTCGACCTGTTGTAGCTCCTAGGTGAAGGCCGGTACTCCTTCATCTTTATGAGGGCTTTGGCTCCGCCTACGATGGCTAAACCGCTCGTGGTGGAGGCCGACGCGCTCGTTCTCGTCTTTCGATCGGCGTTGCTCGTCTTCCTCTTGTTCGTGGCACTGAGCATTGATGTCTTGCCGAAGGTCACGCCGTAGTTGGCCTCGGAGATCCTGATTGTCCCGACGGTCACTTCGACACTGCCGGTTGTTGTTGGGTTTGCCGAGTGACATTTGGCATGACTCCGTATGCTGCCGACTAGAGCCGGCTGCTCGGCGTCGCTTTGAGGTGGACGAGACTGCCGTTGGGGATGCTGACCGGTTGGTCAGTTTGATGGTATCGCCTGACTGTTGGTGCTGCTGACATGCAGCAGCGGTAAGCATGGCTTTTACCCTTGCGATCGTTGGAGTGGCTTGGTGATCAAGCCCGAACTAGAGTGTATCCAGTAGAATTGCAGCGGCCACGATGTTTTGTTGAGGAGTAATGAAGACGTCATGGTCACTGACTCGGGTTTGGAGGATTTGTTGCTGGGCGGTTCACCCAGCCCTGCGTAGATCGTCATTGCGGGCGTGTAGGCGTCTTGCTTCTTCCTCCTGTTGTTCTCGCAATCGGCAGGCCTCCTCTTCTTGTTGTTCGTGTAGTCGGCGTGATTCTTGAGTAGGAGTAGAGCCTTTGGATGCCATGAAGATTTCTCGTGGTGGAGAGAAGCTTGCCGAGCTGCTATCCGACTTAGAGTTGGAGTCCGACTGAGAGTCAGAATCCAACTGAGAGTCGAAGTCAGAATAATTGATGGGGGTGATTATAACTCCGACCTCCCTAGATCAGATCTTGAGCGGCTCTGGGCCGTATCCGAGTCGAACTCCAGAGGACCGGGTTTGCCGCGTCGGATGTTGTTTGAAGATATCCGCGGCATTGCCGAGTTCGAACGGGAGATTGACGATCTCCTCCTTCCTTAGCCTGATCTCGGCCGGCTCAAGACCGAGTCCAAGTCGAACACTGAAAGGAAGAGTTGTCCCAAGACCCGGGCAAGTGGAAGATTGCCACAGCAAGTCAAGGATGGTCGCTGCAGTATCGTGTGGACTGACTGGCACGGAGTCGGCTGATTCCTCGGCCGGTTGGATCTGGTCTGCGTCAGCCAAGGTGAGATTGCCGAACATGTCGGCGACGAAGTCGAGGCTTCCGAATGAGATTGTATCTCCGGGGGAGAATTTGCCACCATCGACTCCGGTTACTGGATCCATCGAGCTTGTAGATGTAGATCTCGCCAAAGCCCCTACCTGGCACGCCAACTATCGATGTTTTACACCGGCAATATGAATATGGGGCTACTCGGCCGGTTCCTTGGCAGATCGGATCAAGTTCAAGTCAGCCAAGGTGAGGTTGCCGAATTCGTCGGCGATGAAGTGGAGGCTACTGAACGTGATCGTGTCTCTAGGGGAGGACTTGCTACCGTCGACTCTGGTTGTTGGATCCATCGAGCTTGTTGATGTTGATCTCACCGAAGCCCCTACCTGGCGCACCAACTGTTGATGTTTTACACCGGCAATATGAATATGGGGCTACTCGGTGGATGGAAACTCGGTGGATTGCAAAGGAACACAGGGAGATTTATACTGGTTCAGGCCCTCGATGTGAGGTAATACCCTACGTCCAGTTGTGGTGGTATTCCTTTGAGGATGTATGGTGGTGATTCTGGTGAACCAACTCAGCCTGCCCTCAGGGGGCGCCCTGCCTCCCCTTATATACTGGGGGACAGGGTTACAAGGTAGGAGTCTCAACCAGATTATGGCCAAGGGATCTCCTCTTAGAGATATATCGCACCCAACTAGGACTATGTTTTCCTTATCATACAAGGCAAAGTCTGCTAGGGATTACTATATCTCTAATTACAAGGCTAGGCCATCCTCTATCCGAGTGGCCCATATGCTTATCATGAGGTACCCGGGGCCCATGGCACCCACAGAGCACGATGAAGTGGCAGTGGATGGGGAGCGCGAAGTCTTGCTTCTCACCGCAATCGCCGCGTCCCGGGGGGTCCAGGTATGATTTTCGCCATGTTTAGTTCTTGTCAGTCTTCCTTGTATCAGTATGCTGACGCTTGACTCTGCTTTGTTCTGCTTTTACCCCGAGCAGAAGATTGTTGACCGCTCAGAGAAGATGAATGAGGTCCTGTCCTAGCTTGCCCCACAACTCCAGCAATTGGGCCAGCTCTAGGCCTCAAAGGCCGAATTGGAGCGGTTGAGCCAGGAGAGGGAGACTTGGCTGAGGGGAGCCGTTGATTAGCTTAGGGATGAGAACTGGGCTCTAGCCAAGAAGATCGGAAGTAAGTCTTTCGTATTTGTCTTCCTGACTAAATCCCCTGCATATTTCTCCAACTTTGTTGTTTTTGACCATTCTGATGTGCAGCACTCGAAGCTGAGGTGAAGACCCGAACAGAGGGGGAATCCAACCTGAAGGAGGCCGAGAAGGCCAAGGCTGAGCTCGAGAAGGACAAGGCCGACTTGGAGAAGGCCAACACCAAGCTTGAGAAAGAGAAAGTTCAACCGGAGAAGGCCAAAGCCAAATGGGAGGCCGACTACGAAAGTAAGCCTCCACTCTGACAATGATCTTAACCAATCCCCTAGGTTTTCTATCTGCAATTTTGCCTAACAAGTTTACTTGTCAATGAACTTGGGTAGCTGCTGGAGCCAATGCCCAAATCTAGTTTCAAGCTTTTGTAGAGGAGATAAAAGTCGTCAAGGAGTCACGGGAGATCCTTGCCGAGTCCATGAAAGGGCTCCTTGATGTAATGGACCCTCACTATGTAGGAACCAGCTCCAACACGATCCCCCAGGTGTAGGCGCGCCTTAACGAAGCCCCGAGTGTCCTGAAGAGGTACTCGGACGAGCGTGTTGTCGTCAGCATGGCCCAAACCCTGGCAATGACCAAGTCAATCTACCCCAGGGCAAATATTGAAGCCATCGGAGAGGGATTCACCGAGGAGACGACACCTGAGGGGGTGCTGGAGTTGATTACCCAGGCGAGACCGACTGCAGAGGTGATCACCTGAGAGCTGGGTATGTAAGAACAATCCATCAGGCAGTCAGTGTATATTAATTTTTGTAATGACATGTGTAAATATATGTGCAATGCCGCCAAGCTCTATGTTCTGACTTAGTTATCATTAGCTTTACCCGACTATATAGTCTACGCCGAGTTAGTCTATAGGAACTTAATAAAATCGTTCACCGCACAAAGCTGTACTCGGGCAAACATAACAAAGTCATTGCAAAACTTCATAACTTAAGTAAAACAGGCTCGTATATTATTGACGAAGCACATATAATACATGTAGCCCCCGACTCACTACTCGGTTGGAACAAACGGCGTAGTGAGTCAGAGAAAAACTGTACACATGGGAAAGTATAAAACTTAAGTATAGAAAGGACGTAGCTTTTCTATATTCCATGAGTTGTTGATGAGGGCACCGTCTTCGGTCTTCAGTCGGTAGGCGCCTGGCCATGTAACCTCGGCTATAATGAATGACTCTTCCTATATTGGGGATAGTTTATGCTTGCCTTTGGTGGTTTGTATTTTTCTCAAGACGAGATCCCCAACCAAAAAGGCGCAGCTACGGACATTGTGATTGTGATAACGACGTTGGCCTTGAAGATACCTTGCCAACTAGATTATTGTGATGTCCCTCACTTCTTCTAGCTGATCTAGTTCAACCAATCGAGTATTGTTGGATGTGTCTTCTGAGTAAGCCCGAACTCGCGGAGAGCCGAACTCTAACTCGGTTGATAGCACGGCCTCGGCACCATAGACTAGAAAGAAAGGGGATTGCCTTGTTGCTCGACTAACCGTGGTTCTAAGAGACCAGAGAACGGATGGGAGCTCTTGTACCCATCGGCCTGCGTATGGTTGTAGTCTGCCGAATATCCTTGTCTTGATGCCTTGCAAGACCATGCCATTGGCACGCTCAACCTGCCCATTGCTCCGCGGGTGTGCCATAGAAGCATAACAGATCTTGATGCTGAATTTGTCACAGAAATCTTGAAAGACGCCGCCCGTGAACTGAGTACCATTGTCCGTTATAATACGGTTAGGAACCCCGAATCGGTATAATATACTCATGATGAAGTCCTTTGCTCATGCCACTGTTATGGTAGCAACGGGTTTTGCCTCAATCCACTTTGTGTCTTTATCCACTGCGACGAACAAGTGTGTGAACCCTCTTGGTGCTTTCTTGAAAGGCCCGACCATGTCAAGCCCCCATACTGCAAAGGGCCAAGAGAGTGGGATTGTTTGGAGTTCTTGGGCTGGGAGATTTGTTTGTCGTGCATAGAACTGGCAACCCTCACATGTGCAAACTATGTCTTTTGCATCTATTACTGCTGTTGGCCAAAAAAATCCCTACCGGTAAGCCTTTCTGACTAATGTCCTGGATGCGGCATGGTTGCCACATATGCCCGAGTGGATCGATCGCAGAATCTGCTTGCCTTCCTCGGTGGTGACGTAACGCATGAGGACACCGGATGCGCTTCTTCGGTACAGGTCTTCTCCGACTATTAGGAAACTTTTGCTTCAACGTTTGATTTGTTTGGCTTTGCTGCGATCTTCTTGGAGTTCATCGTCCAGGAGGAATTTGAGAATAGGAGTCTGCCAATCGTTGGATATGATCAGTACTTCGTCTGTTGCCGGGGTAGGTTTGCCTCCCGACTGCACTGGCACTGGTTTCTTCTTGATTGACGGCTCCATGAGTTGCTTGACAAAGATCCCAGTCGGGACCACCTCTCACTTGGATCCCATGTTTGCCAATTCGTCTACAGCCTCATTGTATTGTCGTAGGACATGTGTTATCTCCAGCCCATCGAACTTGTTTTCCAGCTTTCGGACCTCCTGATAGTACGCCGCCATGGTATCATTGAGACATGTCCAGTCTTTCATGACTTGGTTGACCACAAGTTGGGAATCTCCACGCACAACCAGTCGACGGATGCCGAGTGATATAGCAATGCGGAGCCCATGGATGAGTACCTCGTACTCGGTGACATTGTGGGAAGCCGGGAAGTGGATCTGTAGAAGTACTTGAGTTTTTCGCCGGTGGGGGACGTCAATACGACGCCGGCCCCGGCGCTGCCGATCCTTAGAGAACCGTCAAAGTACATTGTCCAGTACTCTAGCTTCGCTGTTGATGTAGGCATCTAAACTTCTGTCCACTCGACCACGAAGTCAACTAGAGCTTGTGATTTGATTGCTGTCCGTGGCTGAAAGGTGATGTCGAACACCATCAACTTGAGTGCCCATTTAGCGATTTGGCCGATGACCTCGTGGTTATGCAGGACGTCCCCGAGTGGATACGATGTGACCACCATGACTTGATGCGATTGGAAATAGTGCACCAGCTTCTGAACAGTGATAAGTAGGCTGTAGAGCAGCTTCTGGACCTACGGATATCTCATCTTGGAGTTGGCAAGGACCTCACTGACAAAGTAGACTGGTGTTGAACTTTTTGTATGTGACCCGGTTCGGATCACTCGACCACCAACACCGCGCTGACTACCTGAGTAGTTGCCGCCAGATATAGCATTAATGGCTCTTGGGGCATAGGTGACGCCAACACGGGTGGTGGTGTGAGAAATTTCTTGAAGTCTTCGAAGGCTTGCTGGGCTTCGGGAGTCCATTGGAAATTGTCTGCTTTCTTCAGTAGCTTGAAAAAGGGCATGCCCCATTCGCCTAGTCATGAAATAAATCGGCTGAGTGCTGCCATGCAGCCTGTCAGCTTCTGGACGTCCTTCTGGCTAGTTTGGGCTACCATGTTCATGATTGCATTGACTTTCTCCGGGTTGGCCTCGATGCCGCAATGCGATACGATGAAGCCGAGTCGCTTGCTAGATGGGACACCGAAGGCGCACCTTTCCAGGTCCAACTTCATCTTGAATCTTCGAAGATTTTGGAAGGTTTCTTCCAGGTTAGCGATGAGGTCTTCTTTGGACTTGGTCTTGATCACCACGTTGTCGATGTAGGCTTCCATGTTGCGTCCGATTTGAGTGTGTAGACACCGGTGAATTGCTCGTTGATACGTTGCTCTAGCAATTTTCCAACCGAATGGCATAGCGATGTAGCAGTATGCGCCAAACGGTGTGATGAAAGACGTCTTTAGGAAGTTTGGCGCATAGGCTGATTTGGTGGTATCCCGAATAGCAGTCGAGAAAGCTGAGAAGTTCGTACCCCGCGGTTGAATCCACCACCTGATCTATTCTTCGCAGACCAAATGGATCCTAGGGGCACTGTTGACACTGAAAATCACCGGCAGCGTTGAGAACGAGCCGATGATATGGTTCGATGCACTAGACACACGAAGGCCTGGGAGATTTGCTTAACTCCAGTCCAGGTCCTAAATCTGAGGTTCGTACGCGTGCCAGTCAATTTGACCCTGCAATTGACAAGGAGATAGAAAGTATTAGATCAATGAGCCAATCGGCTGGAAGCCGATTTGGACTTGTTTTATCGGCCGATAGCCGATATGGACTATAGCACTTATACATCGACTGGAAGCTGATGATGGCATAAAAAGATAACTGCGATAAGTTGATGATAATATAATGAAATAATAAACTAGCCGATTGCTGATAGAACATATGGATCGGCTGGAAAACCGATGATAGTGTAAATACATAAAATAAAGATAATGCAATCGGCTGTATTTAATAACAGATAACTTATCGGCTAGGCACTCCGATAAAACATTGCATCAACATCCATCGGCTTAACAAGGATAAATTTATCATTATCAATCTAGTAGGTCAAACTAAACTGATGCAGCATAGATTAATAATGATAAAAGAACCTCAATGAGCCGATAGATCTAATGCAATTGTGATATAAAATATGGTAACTTATCGGCTATACATCCCGATAAGACGCTTGCATGAAATCTATCGACCTAGCAGGAATAATTTATCGCTGGCAGTTTAGTAGGTCGGACCTAACCGATGCAGCACAAACTGACGATAAATTACACCCAGAAAGCTGATAAATCTATGCATGCGTGATGTGATATATCTACTCGGACTATGAGATCAAACCTAACTGATGCAGCCGTAGACAGAACAGATGTATCGTGGTAAGCCAACTACCGTAGATCAGCTAGAATATCGGACCTAACCGAGGAAGTCCTAGCCGATAAGGTAGTCGGGGTAATGAGACTTACCCTCTCACAGGAGTTCGGACCTAACCGATGCAGCCTGGCTCGAGAAACAAGAACCCGTCGAATAGGGTGGCGATGCGCCGAAGTTGTATTGATTTGTGAGATGATTTACATGGTCCCCAGGCATACGTGTTTATACCCCGAGTTGATGCAGTCCTGATCGGACACGAAATAGGAGTTTCCTAACTATAAAAGGAAAATTAACAAACCCTAATCGGACACGAGATCAGGTTTCCTAAAAATTATTATCTCTGCCTAATTTACAGATAAGATATTAACTGCCTTTCCGTGGTCTTCACGATCCTTTCCCAAACTCGGCTTCCTCTAGATTAATCCCCGCTAATTGACTGTGATTTCTCCCTTAACCGAATCTGGTAAAGAAATCGTGCCAAATTTTGGCGTTAACACATGCCCCCCAATTTCGGAGTTTTTCATAAAACTTCAAAATTCTCTCGTCTGGGCTTTCAGATTCCTTTCACACCGAGGCGGCCCAAGGTAGCCCACTTTCCTTAATTGTTTGAAATAGTGCCAACGGCCTCGATTCCCACCTGGTCATCATACCTCTATAAACCGCTTTACCTTCCTAGCCTCCTTTCTTTACCCTTTCACTTCACCAGATCCCTCTCGCTTCTTTCGAGACCTCGACGAACTCCGACGATCCAGGAGAACCGCTGTAACCTTCTTCCTCAACCATAGGTCTTCGCTCATCTTCTTCTTCCACAATGGCTTCAGCAATCGCTGTCCCAGAGGTAACCTTCTTGTTTGATCGCTCTCTCTGCCTTGTAACGTAGATTGAATCTGCCACAATCTTCATCCGTTCTTCTTTGTGTTCTTGTTTACTGTAGAACCTTAAGAACCAGATTTTGATTCTGGCCGCCAACTATCCAAATTTCTTTTAGCATGGCCCCATGGGCAGCGAAGACCCTATAGATTTCATCAACACCGTAACCCAACGTCTCCCTTTCAAGAACTCTACCATGCTAGCCAGCGATTGGACCAACAGTTTTAGGTCATGGCCTAGCAAGCTTCCCGGATGGAGGAACTGGTATATCAGAGTATCGGCCGCAAAGAAAACTCTCTGGGAAGAAGCTGATATTGGCCATTGCATCAATCTTTCCCTGGCCGAGATAGAGAAGAACGAACCTTTGCTCACATCGGCTTCGTATTTCTGGTCAGACGCCCTCAACGCCTTGCTGTTCGGACACGGGCTGATGACCCCAACTTTGATGGATGTAACCATGCTCACCTGCCTCAACACAACAAGTTACATCAACCCCCTCAACCTCCAATTTAAGCCTACTCATCGGCTTCAGACAAAGAACATCGGCGGCTGGTCCAAGTATATATCAATTCACAACATGGTAACTGGGCCATTCGACGATCGGGAACACACTGCTTTCTTGAACCTGTGGTTGGAACGATTCGTTTTTGGTGGTGCAACCCTTGGCCCAACAACCAACATGCAGTGTTTGGCAGAACGCTTGGTTGATCGGAAACAAATCCCCTTGGGGCAATACCTTCTCGGTGCCACTTACCAACTGCTACATCAAGTGGCAGTCAAACTATCGGCTGGCCAGCCAGTCGGCCATATTGGGGGTCCTTGGTGGTTTGTACAATTATGGCTCAACATCTATACCTCCAAGGCCATTTCTGGGACTTCCTTCCTCAATCTATCTTTCCCAGCCGATCATCCAGAAGACCAGGAACTCATCTACCGCCGATGTATCTCCGTGGGTGAAGCTGCATCGGCCCTCCCTAGCTGCAAAATGACGCCCGTCGGACTTAGCCAATGGTTCAAAGGGTTTTATTATGGCTTCACTAGGGAGGCCGCACTTTGGTTCACATATGATGATGCAGCATCATTTGAGATGCCCTTCAAGTTCAATCCTCTTGACGCGCTAGCCGATGAAGAATCCAAGATCATATTTCTATCGGCCATTACCCCCTGCCTACTGCCGACTGGCTTTTCTCAGGGCTGATCGCAACAACCATCCTATGTATTTTATCATCCATCGGTCGGTTCCCGCCAGCTTGGCCTCGGTCAACTTCCCATCGGCTTATTCTTCATTGACAAACTTCAGGCCCGGGGTAATGTCAACAGTGCTTTAGAGTATGATCGGATGTGGACTCTAACGGAATCCCTACCTCTGGGCACCGCCACCGATGTGGAAGTATGTACTGCCAATACAAAGCTCTTTGCCCGATGGTGGTCAGAATCGAAAAAATACCTGTTCAACTCATCGGCCATCCATTAGTGCTCTCGCCTCAACGCCAACTACGTCGAATCCAATGAAGAGGTAACATCCCATAAGCCTTAATCATCATCTCCGATCATCTCTTATAATCTAATCTTGCAGGCTGTCGACGAGGAGCCACCGACAACAAGCACCAGTGGCCGGCCGATCACATACCAACCACCATCGGCCAACCCGCACTTAGGGCATGGTGCTCCCCCTCCATCGGCTCTTCTCTAGGCGCCACGGCCGACAGGACCAAAACGCAAGAAGCTGGCGTCTCGCCCTTCTCAAAAGAAGCAGAAAACCTGTGCCGATGTCGTGGTCACGACGCCACTTGCTATTCAAACAACATCGGCCCCTTCATCTTCGCGGGTATGCGCTAAGTCTTGATATTATTATCTGTTTCCCATCTTTACATTATTGATCTTATTTTCAGCTCGAGTCATCGGCTCCCGAACCTCAACCTTCTGCTGACATCCTTACAAGCATCGAGCCGATGACTTCTGCAGCTGTTCCAACTCCAGCACCCAGCCCCCAAGCCGTCGTTGAGGCCGTTCTTACTACGTCACCGCCAGGCATCAACCATCCTGAAGAACAACCCACTCATCCACTTGATGCCGATGTCACTCAAGCTGCCGATGTCCTTCCTCAGGTAATCTCTTTATATCCATATTTCATTTTAACTCATTACTGATCCTTTTACCGATGTCAATTTGCAGACCTTAGCCGACTTGTTCTCCTTTGACATTGGCAAGTACTAAGAGGCAGATGAAGAAACAGCCACCAGCGCGGTAACCAAACCATCTTTTCCAGCTGACATGCACGAATACTTGCTGAATATCATTCGTCTGCTGGAAAACCCGATCGACGCTTTGGTGGAAGACTGTGGGCCGATCCGGGCAAGATTTGTAGAAATTGAGCATCATTTGCCCGAAGAGCTCATTGACGCATTGACTCCTGCTGCATACCTGGAATCCGACAAATTCCAACTTATCAAGATCAGGCAGCGTATAGCCGATCGTGCTGATCAACAGAAAATGGTCCAAGATATCCAAAACTATTGGCTGTCAGCTCAAACAGAAAAGAAAAAGCTTGACGATATGGCAGCTGCCCCTCAAGAACTCCAATCCAAACTGGACCAACTGAAGAAAAGGGAAGCCGATTTGCTGGCAGAACTTGAAAAAATCCGCAAGGACATCGAAACAATAGAATCCCATCTCATCGGCCTGCCACAAGCTGTACAAAATCAAGAAGCCAAAGTTGCAGCAGCAGTGCGTCAAGTTGTTCATCAGCGCAAAAACTTAAAGACTATCCCAGGCTCTAACGAAGAAGACATTCACGCCATTGGTGAGATTGACCAGATCTGCCTGTGCGCGATCGAAACAATCCAAAAATTCTTGTAAATTCTCAACATTGATGACTTTGTGGTGCCTTGAAACATGTCGATTAACCTTTTGTTGTAACATAACTTAATCAGCTATTATTTATTCATCATACTCCATCTTCGCTTGATAATATTTTATTTGTTTGATCTAAAGGCGATATCAATTGATATCGGCTATCTTTAGGCGATGTAACAACATTGGCTCTTGCTCTGAACTATTTAGAAATCGGCTACATCTAACCAATTCAAGAGTTGATCCAAACGCTAGGATAGTACTTCTTGAGATATTTCCCATTAAGTGCTTTAGCAAACTCTGTCCCCTCAAGATCTTCCAATATATAGGCATTGCCAGGTACACCACGATTAATCCGATAGGGCCCTTCCCAATTAGGCGACCATTTTCCGAATTTACTATCTCTGGACCCGATCGGCAAAATCAACTTCCATACAAGATCTCCCTCAGTAAATGATTTATTCGTCACCTTTTTGTTGTAATGCCTAGCTGCCCTAGCTTTATTTTCCTTGATCCTTTCCAGCGCCCTTAACCGATTCTGAGCCAAATCCTCGAGTTCATCTGTCATCAAGTTATAATAATCATCGGCTGTCAATTGATTTTGCAAAGAAATTCTCCTAGAGCCGATGTTAGTCTCCCAAGGCAAAACTGCTTCATGCCCATATACTAATTGGTATGGTGGTACCCGAGTAGACCCATGACATACCATCCGATAAGCCCATAATGAATCAGCTAATGAAGTATGCCATCGTCGCGGCTGTTCATCAATCTTTCGCTTGATTAATTTGATCAGACTCTTATTCGAAGCTTCTGCCTATCCATTAGCTTGAGCATAAGAAGGTGATGAATTCAGTAACTTAATTCCCATACATTGCAGCAAAATTGTTGAACTCATCGGACACGAAAATAGATCCCTGATCGGTAGTTATCGTTTGAGGAATTCCAAACTGATAAATTATATGCTCTTTTACAAACTCAACCGCATCCTTGGGCGTGACTTTCTTCAATGGAACTGCTTCCACCCATTTTGTAAAATAATCTGTTGCTGCCAATATGAATTTATGTCCCTTACTTGATGGAGGATAAACCTGGCCGATCATATCAATTCCCCATCCTCTGAACGGCCACGGTTTGATGATAGGATTCATAGTCGATGCTGGTGCTCGCTGCATATTTCCAAATTTCTGACAATCTTGACATCCTTTATAATATTTGAAGCAATCTTCCAACATTGTCGGCCAAAAATATCCTACTCTTCTCAATATCCACTTCAACTTATGAGCTGATTGATGAGTTCCACAAACGCCCTCATGCACTTCGCACATAACCACTTTGTCTTCTTCCAAATTTAGGCATCTCAGCAGACCCCTTCAAAAGTCGATAATATAATTCTCATCAAGCAACACATACTTAGTAGCTCTATACGAAGTTTCCTGGTACACCGATTGCGATGGATTTGTAAATAATCAATATTTCCTGTCTCCAGTCATCGGCTCTATCCTGAATATCACTACGGCTATTTCAACCTCAACCTCATCTGTCTATTCAGCCGATAACCCGAAGCAATTTGTGCAAGATCATTAGCTTCCAAATTCTGTTCTCTAGGATATGATCCAACGATACCATCCTGAAAATCCTTCAACAATCTCTGCTTCTTCATGATACATCTTAAAATAATCATCCCTGCATTCATACTCCCCAAACAATTGCTTGATCACTAATAAAGAATCTCCAACAATCTCTATGATATCGCCCGATCTCCTTTAAAAGTTGAAATCCTTCAGCACCGCCTCGTATTCTGCCTGATTATTGGTCCCGATAGGGTTTAATTGTAAGCAAAACATCAAAACTTGCCCCCGAGGCGAATACACCAATCCGAATAACCAATCCATGCTTGCAAACCAATCCATCAAAAAACAAAGTCCACGGGATCGGGCTCCACCATAATATCCATGAACTCCATCTGTGTATGCACAAGAAAACCGGGCCACTGTTTCCTTGATCCGCTATTAGCCGATTCATACTCAAGTCGAACTCTGTTAGGGCAAAATCCATTGAACCAACTTGCCTTTAAGACTGGAGGTCGATAACATGTATTTCACCACATCGGCCTTGCAAACCACCTTACACTCAACCGATAGGATATAATGCCTTAACGTCGCATAGAAATATAAAACAAAGACATATTTCTCCACCGCAAGATATTCTCATTTCAGCATCCAAAACCTTCTGCCTAAAATAAGAACACGATTCGCTTCCTTCCATTCAAACTCCTGTTATTTAAAACAAACCCATGGATTCCATCGGCGATAAGTATAACTTGAATGGCACTCCTTTTCGGCGGGCGGGCGAAATCAAATAGGTGGGGAACTTTTAAATAACTCTTAATCTCCATCAAATGGCCTTCCTGTGGTCATGCCCCCCACACCAAGACTCTGATCGGCTTCTTCAAACTTTCAACAATGGCATAAAGGCTCAATCCGCTGCCAAAATTTGATATGAATCTCCTTTACAAAATTAATCTTGCCGATCAATGACCTTGATTATAGCTCCATCTTATTACTTGGTGGCTCCTGTATTCTGAGGGCTCTGAATGCTCCGTTGACTAACATTCATTCCCCGCTCAAGACCATAAACCCTAAAAACTGCCCAGCCGATACACCAAAAGCCGCATTTATTGGGATTCATCTTAATCCGTAATTCTATCCCTTATCCAGCACTTTCTCACAAATTGGCTTATATGGCATATTCATCCATCTTGATTTGACCCCACATCGTCGAATGTAAATTTCCAACTAATAGCGAATGAATACATGAATTATATAAATTCAGTGCCCTCTGAATATGTCGCACCGGCACTTTCAATCCAAACGTCATTACTACCCACTCATATAAGCCAATTAGCTCGTAGACATCGAAAACGCATCTTATGTAATATCTCTCCTCTGCCATAAAAATCTGTTGTACATCCGCGATGCCATCCATGAAGTATTCTTGTGGCCTGATGCATGCATTACAACAAAATCTGCCGGCATCGGGTACTCATCCTTGGGGGTACCTTATTCAAATCCCGAAAATCGATAACATATTCTCAATTTTCCATTCTCTTTTCCACCGGGACGATATATATAAAACCCATTCAGCATATCGCATAGCCTTATAACTTTGCATCATATAACCTTGTCGATTTCTGCTTTGATTGGCTCACGATAACTTTTTTAAGATCTTTCTCGGAGCCTTTTAAATGTGCCGATATCCTGGTTTAATAGGAAGCCGATGTTCAACAATTGATTAGCTTAATCCTGGCATTTCATGATTTCCAAGCAAAACAAATCCAATACTCTCTCAACAATTTTTATCAACTTAGGTTCTCGAAATTTCGGACATAATTTTTTACTATGTACGTCTAAGGCCTTGGCCTATCTCCTGATCCCTATATCAATTTCTCCAAATCATCGGCCGACGTAAACCCTTTTCCCAACTTCCTTCGAAATCTTCAATGGGATGCCCATCAGAGTAATAATTCCGAGCACGACTCTTGCCGAATCGGTTGTATCTCCTGACTGCTGCTGGGACTAGTTATCCCCTCCCATACTTTTCTAGACAAACAATCGACACCTCATTGGCCTCCCAGACCGGCAAATCGGTCATTGCAATGTTTGGTTGATTGATCTGTAGGGTTATTTATCCTCCCCCAACTTGATCTCCTTGCCATTGTATCAGACTTTGGTGCATCGTCGAGGGCACGCAACAGTTTGCAAGGCTGAATCATCCCTGCCAGGAGCAGACATATATGATCCTTTTCTATCGATAACAAAAAAATGGTGTAGGTAATGTCTTGTCCCCACTATTAATTCCACGTTCAACACGCCTTTCGTCTCCGATGGATTCCCGCCGAAGTCTTTTAGCACCATATTGTCTTGATCAAATCTTCAGCCGGTTTTCCCCAGCTTCCGAACGTAGCATACGACATTAGATTAACAGCTGCCCCCCCATTCAACAAGCATCTTCAGTCATCGGGCTTCCCATTCAGCATAACCTTGATGATATATTCATATGTCTTTCAAATGCCGATGCTTTGATTCTTCAGGCTTATCAAATACAGCCTGATCGGTTGCAGCGTTAGCTGAGCAAAAACTTCTTCATTGCCTTCTCGTCAGAATGAAATTGCTTTATATTCTCGAGGCAAAAAGAAAACATGTCTATTGGAGCCGATGGATAACCTCATCGTCACTCTTCTTCACACGCCATACCCGTTTAGTCCTCTGTGACGATGATCGGCTTCCTTATAATTCGCGCTGTTCTTCCTGTTGCTCTTGGTGTCCGTAGCCGCTGTGCCCTTCTTTCTGATTTTTTGTAAATATTCCACTCGGACACCATTGAGGATTTTGGATTTGCTGTTCTTCATGCAATCCCTCTTCATTTTCTTCAAAAAACTCTTCATGGATCGGCCCTAATCGGCTGTTACGCAATGCTCGTTTCTCAGGGCGATGCTCGTGAAAATTCTTCTGCTCACGATTCCGAGATCTTTAACACTACATTCAGGGCAATCTCTGACCGATGGCAATCTTATCCCTCGCTCCCAGCAAAATTAAAAGAAATGGGCAATCCCAATGTGGATTATTATACTCTCCTCATATGACGAAGCCCGTTGTTCCTCTTCGCGCCTTGAATATTTATCAATCAGCTGCGATGAAGTAACTCTAGATCTAAATTCTCGATATCTCCCTTCATCGGCTTGATTCATCGATGATCCTGTGTAAACCATGTTCATGGGGAACGGATGTCCATCAATTTTCATCGGCTTTTTGTCTTCAAACTTGATCCTTCCCTGTTCTACAGCCGATTGAATCTGCTGCCGAAAAACTTTGCATTCATTGGTGTGATGCGATATCGTGTTGTGCCACTTGCAATATCTCTTATTCATTAGTTCTTCGGCTGATGGAATTATATGATTTGGCAGAAGCTGTATCTGTTTCTCCTGCAGTAATAGATCGAAGATTTTATCGGCTTTATTGATGTCAAAGTCATATCGTTCCTCCCTGCCGATATCCTTTACCCACGGGCATGATATTGATTTCTTATTTCTTGCCCATTCCACCAATCCAATTTCAGCATCGGATCCGTCATCATCTGAGTCCGATGAATAGGCTTGCACCTGAGCGACCCGTCTCTGGAACTTCTCCTTTTTTGCTTCTTGAAATCGGCTTTCATAAGCCGATACCTTCTGTACAAGGTGCGCCAAACTCTCAAACTCCTACGATGAAAACCTCTCTTTAATTGGAGCCAAGAGGCCCTAGAAAGCCAACTCGGCTAGATGCCCGTCGCTTAGATTCAAACTATAACATCGGTTTCTAACATCCCGAAAACGCTGAACGTATTCCAGTACTGTTTTGTCTGGCCTTTGTTTAACCGATGTTAAGTCTGTCAGCCTCATCTCGTGAATCCCAAAAAAAAAGTATTTGTGAAATTGTTTTTCCAGATCGGCCCATCTTGGATAAATTGGTGGTAAAGAAGAGAACCATGTAAAGGCTGATCCAGACAATGACAAGGGGAAAAATCTAACCCTTAGAGCTCCTCTCAGCCGATGCCTCTCCACACTGTGCAAGAATCGGCTTAATATGGCTCAACTGTAGATATGTTGTCTTGTCCTGAGAACTTAGAAAACTCTGGACTCTGTATCGGTGTGGGACAATGAACTCTGTCAAACCACTCGGGATATGGATTGCGATACATAAATGTTTGCTCTTTTGGTTTTATCCCACTGTTCCTTACTATCTCTGCAACCCTTGTCGATAAATCCTCCTCCCTGGGTTTTCCTGTTGATACTGGTATAGGCGGAGTTGGTAACCGATTCTGCCTAGGATATTCCTATGATAATTACCTGAATCGGCAATACCACCTGGATATTTTGTTGATATCCCCCATAATAAGCCGTTGATGGTATCCCGCAAGAATATCTTGTTGCCTCCCAGCGGGGGGGGGGCGGGAGGGCGGGGGCCTGGTTCTGCGAAAACAAGTTTTCCGGTATGTCTTTTCTGGTGGCCAAAAGTGACTTTGATTTGGCTCCATCTTTGGTGGGAGGTAAAAACAGACCTCGACTAGGCTCTTGAGCAATCGATCCATCCACAACCTTCTTGATAAGGTTATGTAGCATGTTCACCAATATTCCCAATTGATTGATAAGCGCGTGATGCACTGCTTCATTTACCATCTCTTGTAAGGGTTTTGGTGGATTTTCAGGTGATGCACGGCTCAATTCACCAACTAGAACTGGTTTCGGAAATTGAGATTTTTGAATCGGCCCTTGTCGCGTCATGCCAAAAGATTCCAAACAGAGTTTCTAAAAATTGGTAATATTCTGCTCGACTTGCTGTTTCTGCTCGTCAGTCAGATCTTCCATGCTGACCGGAATCACGTTGTCTATTTTGATCTCTTTTCCAGCCATGTCGAAATTCCATGTCCCACCAGGCGTGCCAAAAACGTGTTGACACCGAAAATCACCGGCAGCGTTGAGAACGAGCCGATGATATGGTTCAATGCACTAGACACGTAAAGGCCTGGGAGATTTGCTTAACTCCAGTGTAGGTCCTAAATCTGAGGTTCGTAGGCGTGCCAGTCAATTTGACCCTGCAATTGACAAGGAGATAGAAAGTATTAGATCAGTGAGCCAATCGGCTGGAAGCCGATTTGGACTCGTTTTAACGGCGATAGCCGATATGGACTATAGCACTTATACATCGACTGCGGAAGCCAATGATGGCATAAAAAGATAACTGCGTAAGTTGATGATAATATAATGAAATAATAAACTAGTTGATTGCTGATAGAACATATGCATCGGCTGGAAAAACGATGATAGTGTAAATACATAAAATAAAGATAATGCAATCGGCTGTATTTAATAACAGATAACTTATCGGCTAGGCACTCCGATAAAACATTGCATAAACATCCATCGGCTTAACAAGGATAAATTTATCATTATCAATCTAGTAGGTCAAACTAAACTGATGCAGCATAGATTGATAAAAGAACCTCAATGAGTCGATAGATCTAATGCAATTGTGATGTAAAATATGGTAACTTATCGGCTATACATCCCGATAAGACGCTTGCATGAAATTCTATCGACCTAGCAGGAATAATTTATCGTTGGAGTTTAAGTAGGTCGGACCTAACCGATGAGGCACAAACTGACGATAAATTACACCCAGTAAGCCGATAAATCTATGCACGCGTGACGTGATATATCTACTCGGACTATGAGATCAAACCTAACTGATGCAGCCATAGACAGAACAGATATATCGTGGTAAGCCGACTACCGTAGATCAGCTAGAATATCGGACCTAACCGAGGAAGTCCTAGCCGATAAGGTAGTCGGGGTAACGAGACTTACCCTCTCATAGGAGTTCGGACCTAACCGATGCAGCCTGGCTTGAGAAGCAAGAACCCGTCGAAAAGGGTGGCGATGCGTCAAAGTTGTATTGATCTGTGAGATGATTTACATGGTCCCCGGGCATACGTGTTTATACCCCGAGTTGATGCAGTCCTGATCGGACACGAAACAGGAGTTTCCTAACTATAAAAGGAAAATTAACAAGCCCTAATCGGACACGAGATCAGGTTTCCTAAAAATTATTATCTCTGCCTAATTTACAGATAAGATATTAACTGCCTTTCCGTGGTCTTCACGATCCTTTCCCAAACTCGGCTTCCTCTGGATTAATCCTCGCTAATTGACTGTGATTTCTCCCTTAACCGAATCTGATAAAGAAATCGTACCAAATTATGGCATTAACAGACACGCCTTGTTTAGACCGGTGTAGTCAATGCACATGCGCCATTTACCGTTGTTCTTCCAGACCAGAACTGGGTTTGCCAGCCAGTCTGGGTGGTAGACCTCTTTGATGAACCCAGCTACGAGGAGCTTGGTAATCTCCTCTTGAATAGCATCTTTCCGGTTCTGTGCGAAGCGCCATAGCCGTTGCTCGATCACCTTCCTTGGTACGCCCGGCATGTCAGACGGTTTCCATGCGAAGATATCTTTGTTCGCTTGAAGGAAGGTGATGAGCGTGTCTTCCTATTTGGGGTCGAGTCCGGTCCTAACTAGAGCAGTCTTGGAGGGGTCGAAAGGGTCCAGGGGGATCTTCTTCGTGTCAAAGTCCGCTGAAATTCCTGACTTTGTTGCTTTTTTTGCCGGAACAGGGACATCCTCGACTTTAGTTGTGACGGCTTGCCAAATGCTGTTGTGTCCGACTGCCGCTTCTTGCGATTGAGCCAACTCGCAGCTCTCCTTGTCACAGGTGAAGGCTTGCTTGACATCGCTACGGAGGGAGAGAACTCTGGCTGGCCTGGGCATCTTGAGCACCATGTAAGCATAGTGCGGTATTGCCATGAATTTGGCGAGCGCCTGTCGTCCGAGTATCGTGTGGTACGTGGTCTCGAAGTCGGTGACCTCGAAGCAGATGTTTTCTGTGCAGAATTTATCCCGTGTGCGGAAGGTGACCGGCAAAGTTATCTGTCCGAGGGGGGTTGAAGACAGGCTGAGAATTATCCCGTGGAAGGGCGCCGTACTCGGCCGCAATTCTAAATGAGGAATCTTCACCTCATCCAGAGTCTTGGCAAACAGAATATTAAGCGCACTGCCTCTATCTATGAGGACCTTCTTCAGCTTGATATTTTTGACGACCGGGTCCAGGACGAGTGGGTAGTGTCCCAGGTGTGAAACCCGATCTAGATGATCTACGCGGTTGAATGTGATGGACATCTCTGACCAGCGCAAATACTGGGGGGCATCTGCTGTAGAGACTGTGTTGACGTCGCGTGCTGTTAGCTTCTGCTTCCTTTTGGACTCATACGCAAACAGACCTCCGAAGATGTTGTTGAGCTTGGCCTAGGGATCTTGAAAATCGTCGGCCGGGCCCGAATCCGGCTTGTCTTTGTCCTTGTCGGCGCCGGATGACGAAGCCTGCTTGGAAGCAAACTTCTTGAGCATGAAGCAGTCCTTGGCCGCGTGCTTGCCCTTGGGGTGGAAGGGGCAAGGCCCGTTCATAACCTTTTGGTACTCGTTGTTCTTTGGGGGTCGCGACTGGGTTCGCTCCATGTTGGCCACCTCGTTGTCCGACTTCCGCTTGCAGCTACCGGATTTGTTCTATGATGGCTCATTGTCAGCTTTGGCCTTTTGGTCCTTCTATCGGGACTCTTTCTTCTCATCGAGGGCCTCTACGACCGCCTTGGCCAAGTCGGTGTATTTATTTGCCATATCAAAGAGGGCCCTGATAGAGGTTGGCGGCTTCCAAGTGAATTTTACGATGAACGGGGGCGTCCTTGACTCCCTTGCGGAAGGCGGTGATGATGACCTTGTCCATGATCATGGGGATTGAATTGCGCTTCTCGGAGAACCTTTTCATGAACTCACGGAGAGACTCGTTCTTCCTCTGGTGCAGCTGATAGAGATCGTGCTCGGAAGACGGCCGCTCGTATGTCCCCTAGAAATTGGCTATAAAGCGCTCCCGGAGTTCCCCCCAGGAGCCGATTGATCGTCTTGGGAGCCCTGTTAGCCATGTCCTCGCTGAGTCGGCCAGTGCAACCGGGAGGTAGTTAGCCATGGCTTTATGATCACCTCCGGTAGCCAGGACTCAGGATTGGTTTTGCCATCGTATTTCTCAATTCCCGTAGGCTTGAAGCCCGACGGCCAGTTGACGTCCTGTAGCTCCTGGGTGAAGGCTGGTACGCCTTCATCTTCGTGAGGGCTCCGGCTCCGGCTCCAACCACGATGGTTAAACCGTTCGTGCTCGTTCTCCAGTCGGCGTCGCTCGTCATCTTCGTGTTGACGGCACCGAGCATTAATGTATTGGCGGAGATCGCGTTGTAGACGGACTTGGAGGCCTTGGTTGAACCAGTGATCATTCTGGGGGCGCCGCCGATTGTTGTTGTTTGTGATACCGAGTGATGTCTGGCGTGACTCCGTGTGCGGCTTACTTGAGCCCGCCGCCCGGCGTCGTGCCGATGCTAACGAGACTGCCGCTGGAGAGTCTGACCGATCGGTCAGTACAAGTTTGTCACCCGACTGCTGGTGCTACTGACAAGCAGTAGCTGTAATCATCGCTTTGATCTTAGCTATTGTCGGGGTGGCCTGATGGTCAGGCCCAAGCTGAAGTGTGTCCATCAGGGTTGCGGCGGCCACGACATTCTGCTGAGGCATGACGAAAACATCGTGGTCGCCGACTCTAGTCTGGAGGATCTGTTGCTGAGCGGTTCACCCAGCCCTACATAGCTTGTTGTTGCGAGCCTCGCGCTCGGCCTCCTCCTGTTGCCGTAGTTGGCGTGCTTCCTCTTGTTGCTCCTCTTGTCGTCGACGCACCTCCGGTGGAGGGGTTGAAGCCATGAAGATCTCTCGGGGCAGAAGGAAACTTGCCAGACTGGTGTCCGAATTGGTGTTTGAACCATTGTCCGACTTGGAGTCGGAATCTGAGTAGTTAATCGGAGTAAGGACGACTTCGACCACCCTGATCCAATCTGGAACGGCTCTGGGCCATGTCCAAATTGAAGCGTAGGGGATCGGGTCCACCGCGTGGGATGTAGATCCGCAGCGTTGCTTAGTCTGCATGGGAGATTGATGATCTCTCCCCTTCCTAGCCTAACCTGGGCCGGCTCGAGGTCGAGCGCAAGTCGGACGCCGAAGGAGAGAGTTGTCCCGAGACATAGGCAGGTGGTAGATCGCCACAGCAAATTGACGAGGGTGGCTGTAGCGTCTTATGGGCCGACTAGCATGGAGTCGGCTGGTTTCTCGACCAGTTGGATCAGGTCTGCGTCGACCAAGGTGAGATTGCCGAACATGTCGGCGACGAAGTCAAAGCTTCCGAATGAGATTCTATCTCCGGGGGAGAATTTGCCACCGTCAACTCCGGTTGCTGGATCCATCGAGCTTGTGGATGTAGATCTCGCCAAAGCCCCTACCTGGCGCACCAATTGTTGATGTTTTACACCGGCAATATGATTCTAGGGCTACTCAGCAGATCGAAACTCGGTGGATTGCAAAGGAACACGGGAAGGTTTATACTGGTTCAGGCCCTCCATGTGAGGTAATACCCTACGTCCAGTTGTGGTGTATTCCTTTGAGGATGTGTGTTTGCTTCTATGAGCTTCTGCCCTTAGGGGGCGCCCTGCCTCCCCTTATATACTGGGGGACAGGGGTACAAGGTAGGAGTCCCAGCCGGATTACAGCTAAGGGATCTCCTCTTAGAGATATAACCTACCCGACTAGGACTGTATATTCCTTATCGTACAAGGCAAAGTCTGCCGGGTTCTATCATATCTACAAGGCTAGGCCCATCCTCTATCCGAGTGGCCCATATGCTTGTGATGAGGTACCCGGGGCCCATGGCCTCCACATATCTATACCTGAGTTTTGTATTCAATATATATATTTGCACAAAGTCTTTTCTCTGACTCACTACATCGCTTGTTTCAACCGAGTAGTGAATCAGGGGCTGCATGTATTATGTACCTTGTTAATAAAATACGAGCTTCTTTTGTTTTAGTTGAGATGTTTTATAATGATTATGCTAGGTTTGCCCGAGTATAGTTTTTTGAAGTGAACGTTTTTTCTTAAGTTCCTATCAATCTACTTGGTGCAGACTACATAGTCGGGTGATGCTAATGACAACTAAGAATAAATAAGTACTCGGCAATATTTTACAAGATATATACTGTCGATGTTTTACATCGGCAATATGAATATAGGGCTACCCGGTGGATGGAAACTCGGTGGATTGCAAAGGAACACAGGGAGATTTATATTGGTTCAGGCCCTCAATGTGAGGTAATACCCTACGTCCAGTTGTCATATTATTCCTTTGAGGATTTGTATTGATCTATGATCTTCTGCCCTCAGGGGGCGCCCTGCCTCCCCTTATATACTAGGGGACAGGGATACAAGGTAGGAGTCCTAGCCGGATACGGCCAATGGATTTCCTTCTTAGAGATATATCTTACCCAACTAAGACTATATATTCCTTTCTATACAAGGCAAAGTCTACCGGGTGCTACTATATCTCTAATTACAAGTCTCGGCCCATCCTCTATCCGAGTGGCCCATATGGTTGTGATGAGGTACCCGGGGCCCATGGCCTCCATAGTAGCCCTTGAGACCTTCATAGTTGAGTTACAGCTAATGACGAGTGCTCGTTCTCCACGGTGAAGATTGCCCGAGTGCATTGCTCCCGAGTACTCTTTGTCCGAGTGTTTCTTCTTCTCGAGTCCTGCTTCATGTCAGCTGGCAGTGAGGCTATAAAGGGCTTCATATTGATGAATGAATAGTATGCGCCGAATAGGCGCACCTATTAGGTGTAGCCCCCAACTTTGTGCTTAATTGTGAAGACAATTAAACATAAAGTCAAAGATCTTTAACCCTGTAGTCTTCCCCGAGTAGATTACTACTCGTATATGAGACTCTTTGGTGTCATGTCAACCGGAATATGATTTATAGTCTTGCCGAGTAGCATGCCACTCGTATATGGGACTCTTCAGCTTCATGTTAGCTGGAAAAAGGGGGTTTATAGTCTTTCCCGGGTGGCGTCCCACTCGAGAGTTAGACTCCTCAGCGTCATGTCAGCTGGAAAAGATATTTATAGTCTCTCCCGAGTAGTGCACTACTTGGAAGTTAGACTCTTCAGCGTCATGTCGGCTGGAATAATGTTGCTCATGGCAACTGTTGGCCTGGCATGTAGGCCGAGTACCACTTTATGAAATTAAATCCATTGCGAGGTCAAGTGTACTCAAGAAAGATACCTGCATCCCCAATTTTAGTGAAGACCAGCTTGTGATCCTTATAAGGATATATCCCCGATACCTAGTGGATAAGACAGATAACCAAACACATGTCTTTAGCAATTAGGCCTTCATGAAGCATATCTGTTTACCTCATCGGTTCCTGTTGGTAGCACAGCACTGCGATTTTAACCTAGCCTGCGAGCGGCCCATATTGAGTGTGCTATTATAGAAACTCATATCTTGGTGGCTGCTACCAAATAAGCCAGCCTAAACCGACCTACCCAGCATAGCTCTATAGAAGTAGCATCCATCGCATGTCAGGACGAGTACTCCAGCGTCGGTAACTGCAATCAGCCAAAAGAATTCCTGTCTGCAAGCCTTTCCGACTTATGTTCTGGATGCAACATGGTTGCCACGGATGGCTGAGCAGGTATATTGCAGAATCTGCTTGCCCTCCTCAGGTGTGATGCAGTGCATGAGAACTCCGGATGCGCTTTGACGATACAGGTCTTCTCTGACTTCGGTAAAGCCGGATAAGGTACCCGAACCTTGCATTAGCATAGGATTCGGCTGGCGACCCTCATGGGGCGTACCCTATCCAACAAAGTTATGGCCAAATGAGGTACCCGAATCTCGTAGGATTCGGCTGGCGACCCTCATGGGGCGTGCCCAACTCAGCGAAGTTGTACCCGAGCCCGGACTGGCGCCGGAGGTCGGTTGTTAGCCGAATAAGGTACCCGAACCTTGCATTAGCATAGGATTCGGCTGGCGACCCTCATGGGGCATACCTTACGCAACCGAGTTGTGACCGAATAAGGTACCTGAACCTAGCATTAGTGTAGGATTCGGCTGGCGACCCTCATAAGGCGTACCTCACCTAGCTGAGTGGTATACGACCCCAACTAGCGCCGAAGATCGGTTGTTAGCTCACATGGAGCGTAGCCAGGGAAGATGATGTCCCGACTGGTGCAAGTGCTCGGTTAATAGCCCTCATGGAGCGTTCTAAGCGTATCTTGGCAGAATGGTGCAGCCCCCAAGCGTAGGAGATAGGCTCGTAGCCCTGAATTCCTATCACGCGTATCCGGAACTGGCCCTGCATTATAAACATATCAGATGAGTAGCATCTGATGATGAAAACAATCATCCGAATAATATTTATGTATTTTACAATATATATAAATGTGTGTTCTTCCTCTTATTGATACTAATTTCCCCGAGTAGTTGACCCCTTACGTTTAAGCACTTTACCCGACGAGTCATAGCCCCCTAGCGTCAGGAGTTGGCTCATGGCTCTTTCCCAGACACACATTTTGGGTCACTTGAGTTCTTCTTTCATGGGGAAAGTTTCACGAATCGGAATTTATGCTACTCGAGTACTTTTGCAATCATTAAGAGAAAAAATAGAAAAAATGTGCAGCTTGTACACCTATTAGGTGTAAGCGGCTGTAGCATTGGCAAAGCCAAATGAAGAAATATTTATCAGAAAGCGACTTAGCTGTTCGGTATTTGGGAGTGGGGATGCCATCCTTGCGTTTGGGCTTTTGAGCCCCCGAGCGTGTCACTTGTTGTTATGATAATCTCCAATTGTTGAAGGTCGAAGACGGTTGTGACTGACTGCCACAATGAAGCCGTCTGACTTGCGTTTGTGATTCCCAGCTTTAGTCGGGACTGTGTCATCGGTGTCCTTCCGCTTCTTCTGTCAGGATGCCTTTTCATCATCGATGGCCTTAGCGACAGCATCGGCCGAGTTGGAGTACTTGTTTGCCATGTCGAATACAGCCTTGACAGAGTTGGGAGGCTTCCGAGTGAATTTGGCGATGAATGAGGTGTCTTTGACTCCTTTTCAAAAGGCGGCGATGATGACCTCGTCCTTGATCTTCGGGATTGAGTTCTTCTTCTCATAAAACCTCTAGATGAAGTCACGAAGAGACTCGTTCTTCCTTTGATGCAACTGATATAAGTCATACTCAGAAGATGGCCTCTCGTATGTTCCCTGAAAGTTGGTGATGAAGCGTTCCCGGAGTTCTCTCTAGGAGCCGATTGATTGCTTGGGAAGTCCCGTTAGCCATGTCCTCGCCAAGTCGGTTAGAGCGACTGGGAGGTAGTTAGCCATAGCTTTGTGATCTCCTCCGGCTGCTCAGATCGCCAAAGTGTAGACTGTGAGCCAGGACTCGGGGTTTGTCTTGCCATCATATTTTTTGATTCCTGTAGGCTTGAAACCTGATGGCTAGTCGACCTGTTGTAGCTCCTGGGTGCAAGCCGGTACTCCTTCATCTTCATGTGGGCTTCGGCTTCGCCTACAACGGCAAAACAGCTCGTGGTGGAGGCCAAAGTGCTCGTTCTCATTTTTCGATTGGTGTTGCTCGTCTTCCTCTCATTCATGGCACTGAGCATTGATGTCCTACCAAAGGTCACGCCGTAGTTGGCCTCAGAGATCCTGATTGTCCCGACGGTTGCTTCGACGCTGCCGGTTGTTGTTGGAGTTGCCGAGTGACATTTGGCGTGACTCCGCGAGCTGCCGATTAGAGCTGACCGCTCGGCGTCGCTTTGAGGTGGACGAGAGTGCCATTGGGGATGCCAACCGGTTGGTCGATATGAAGGTATCGCCCGACTGTTGGTGCTGCTGACTTGCAGCAGCGGTAAGCATGGCTTTTATCCTTGCTATCGTCGGGGTGGCCGGATGATCAGGCCCAAACTGGAGCGTGTCCAGCAGAGTTGCAACGGCTACAACGTTCTGTTGACGTGTAACGAAGATGTTGTGGTCGCCAACTCGTGTTTGGAGGATTTGTTGCTGAGCAGTCCGCCCAGCCCTGCGTAGGTCATCGTGGCGGGCGTGCGGGCGTCTTGCTTCTTCCTCCTGTTGTTCTCACAATCGGTGGGCCTCCTCCTCTTGTTGCTCATGTAGTCAGCGTGACTCCTGAGTAGGAGTAGAGCCTTTGGATGCCATGAAGATTTCTCGTGGAGGAGAGAAGCTCGCTGAGCTGCTGTCCGACTTAGAGTCAGAGTCCAACTAAGAGTTGGAATCCGACCGAGAGTCGAAGTTGGAATAATTGATGGGGGTGATTATAACTCCGACCTCCCTAGATCCGATCTCGAGCGGCTCTGGGCCGTATCCGAGACGAACTCTAAAGGATCGGGTTTGCCGCGTCGGATGTTGTTTGAAGATATCCGCGGCGTCGTCGAGTCCAAACGGGAGATTGACGATCTCCTCCTTCCTTAGCCCGATCTTAGCCGGCTCAAGACCGAGTCCGAGTCGAACACTGAAAGGAAGAGTTGTCCCAAGACCCGGGCAAGTGGAAGATTGCCGTAGCAAGTCGATCATGGTTGCTGTAGCATCGTGTGGACTGACTGGCGCAGAGTCGGTCGGTTCCTTGGCAGATCAGATCGAGTCCGAGTCGGCCAAGGTGAGGTCGCCGAATTCGTCGGCGATGAAGTCGAGGCTGCCAAACGTGATCGTGTCTCTGGGGGAGAACTTGCTGCCGTTGACTCCGGTTGTTGGATCCATCGAGCTTGTTGATGTTGATCTCGCCGAAGCCCCTGCCTGGTGCGCCAACTGTCGATGTTTTACACCGGTAATATGAATATGGGGCTACCCGGCGGATGGAAACTCGGTGGATTCCAAAGGAACACGGGGAGATTTGTACTGGTTCAGGCTCTCAATGTGAGGTAATACCCTATGTCTAGTTGTGATATTATTTCTTTGAGGATTTGTGTTGATCTATGATCTTCTGCCCTTAGGGGGCGTCCTACCTCCCCTTATATACTAGGGGACAGGGATACAAGGTAGGAGTCCCAGCTGGATATGGCCAAGGGATTTCCTTCTTAGAGATATATCTTACCCGACTAAGACTGTATATTCCTTTCTATACAAGGTAAAGTCTACTGGGTACTACTATATCTCTAATTACAAGTCTTGGCCCATCCTCTATCCGAGTGGCCCATATGGTTGTGATGAGGTACCCGGGGCCCATGGCCTCCACATATACATGCTTTCACCAAAAGTTATATATACATCAACTGCATAATCGCCAGTTTTCTACATACCCTGGTCTCTTGTGATCGCCTCTGCAGTTGGCCTTGCCTAGCTGATCAATTCCAGTGCTTCTTCAGGTGTTGTTTCTTCAGCATAACCCTCACCAATGGCCTTGATATCTACCCTAGGGTAGATCGATTTGGTCATAGCAAGGGTTTGGGCCACGCCGACAGTGACACGCTCATCCGAGTACTTTTTCAAGATGCTCGAGGCTTCGCGAAGGCGCGCCTGCACCTGTGAGACTATACTGGAACTGGTCCCAACATGGTAACGCTCCATAATGTCAAGGAGCCCTTTCACGGATTCGGCAAGAATTTCCCGTGAGTCCTTGACAACCTTAATCTCCTCTGCAAAGGCGCTAAATTGGGTCTAGGCATTGGCTTTCGAAGCTGTTCAGATTCATCGACAAATATACTTGTTAGCCAAACAATGCAGTCCGAGTAACAAGAAGACAGATAAGGTTATTGTCAGGGAAGAGGCTTACTTGCATAGTTGGCCTCCACTTTGGCTTTGGCCTTCTCTAGTTTGGCTTTGGCCTTTTCAGCTTCCTTTAGCTTGATCTCTTATTGTTTCCTCTCCTCTGCTTGGGTTTTCAACTCGGCTTGGAGGGCTGCAAATCAGAATAGTCAAGAACTCGAGATTGCAGTCAGAACTCAACAAGGCAGTCGGGAATCAATAAAGCTGGAGAGATATACTCAGGATTTATTCAGGAGGATAATGCAGAAGACTTACTTCTGATCTTCTCGGCTAGACCCCACTTTTCATCCCTAAGCTGATCCACTACTCCCCTTAACCAAATTTCCTTCTCCTGGCTAGCCTGCTCCAAGTCGTCCTTGGTGGCCTGGACCTAGTTCAGTTGTTGAAGATGAGGGGCAAGCTGGGTCAGGACCTTGTTTACTTTCTCCAAGCGGTCGACAATCTTCTGCTCAGAGCAAAACATAGCAAAACAAAGTCAAAATGGCAGAGTACCAGAACCGTCGAGGACTCAACATAGCAAGATTTGCTACACACCTGAACTCCCCTAGATGCGGCGATTGCAGCACGAAGAAGAACTTCACACTCCCTTGCCGCGGCTCGTTCATCATGCTCGTAACTCTCTGCGACTCCCTTAGGAGATACCAAATGGAATGTTCTCGGAAAGTCACGAGGAGGAGCTTCGAGTCAGGGGAAGTCCACTTCATCTGAAGACGACGACGATATAAGGGGTGATGGGGTCCTGGCCCTGGAATCAGTGGCTGATAGGACTTTAGCGATTTGCTCAGGGGCTAGAGCAGCAGCTTTAGCACTTCCCCCTTGGTCAGCCGGCACTGTTAGTCCTGCTGCCAGGACTGCTTCAACCTCCACAACTGAGGTAGTCTCTTGCTTGGCAGATGAACTTTCTAGCGCTGGCTCCGCTGGGAAGGGCACGGTAACAGGAGCAGCTGGCGTGGTCTCCTTGGGATCAATGTTGACTCGCTTCCAGTACAATAAGTCAAGTATCAAGATACTATCACATCATTCAAAACTCTTGGAAGATTGAAGAGCGCTTACCTCTTGGAAATCTTAAACCTCCATGAGGGAGCTCCAGAGGATATTGGCGGTGGAGAGCTGCTGGCTATCGAGCCTGTCGGCGTGGCAGTCGGCGGTGGAGCTTTGCCTCTAGTCGGCCCTGTTTCTGGTGCAGCCAACTGGGGCATCAAGCTACTTGGCAGCGCCACCCTTGGGCTCAGTGTTGCTGACGTTGTGCTAGGCGGCATCAGCCTTGAGCTCGACATTGCTGGCCTTGGACTCGGAGGAGGAGGCCTCGGGCTTGGCGGCCTGGGGGCTAAACTGGCGGGGTCCTTAATCTTCAGGCTCCCTGGCACTGTGCTCGACTTGCTTGTTCTCTTCTTGCTCGGATCCTCGATGGGTTTCTTCCTAGCTCTCTTAGAGCTGGGCTGAGCAGCAGAAGGACTCACCGACCTCTTCTTTGTTTTTGTGGTCGACAAGGTTTGGGAGTCATCGTCAAATTCCTCACACTCCTGCAAATGTTTCAACAACATACATCATACACTAGAGGATGATTCCTGATGAATGTCCCCAGATATTCATAACAAATGAATAGCAATGCCAAATCAGCTGTTTCAAGATTACCTGTGGTCGAGGCCTTTTTTGGCTGTAAGCAGCAGTGGCGCTCTCGACGTCTTCAGTTTCCACAACCCCGTTGATGAAAAAACTAAGCAAGGTGTTGGTCACCTTGTTCTTATCAGTCAAATCCGGGTATTCTTGGCTGGGATCATTCTTGCCCTGGTAATCCTAGCCAAAATGGCTTCTCAGTTTCAGTGGCCTGGTGCGGCGGTTCAAGAAACACCTCGCCACCCAAGGACCAGTTAATCTCGAGCTCTTCAGTTGATCAATCTTCTCTATCAATTGGTATACCTAGACCATCTCTTCGTAATTTGGCATGGAAGACCAGCTGGGCAAGACCACCGGAGGAGAGCCAGTGAAAGGGGGCAAAGAAGGTTCGAGATCGGAACAATAGAACCATTCTCTATGCCAGCCCTTGAGGGAGGCTTTCAAAGGAACAGAGAGATAGATCTTTTTCATTTAATTAGTGAGTTGGAGACCGGCTCCCCCAATCACTTGGACTTTATTTTTGGATGGCTAGAGCTTGATATGGAATAAATACCAGAAAAGGTTGAAATGGGGCTTAACCCCCAGAAAACATTCGCACAATGTGGCGAAGATGGAGATTTGCATAATGGAGTTGGGGTTCAAATTCACTAACTCTAGTTGGTAGAAGGATAGAAGTTGGCGGAAGAAATCCGAAGAGGGAAGGGCGAGACCGCGGTGGAAAAAGGAGGTGAAGGTGACAGTCTCACCAGATCGGGGCGCCGGAATAGATTCCCCTTCGATGATACGCCAATGGATGACTTCTCACTGCTACAGCATCAGTTGCTTCTCCAGATACTTCAGCTTTGTCAAGCCGTAGTCTGAAACCAGCCAAGCCTTCAAGGACACCTTAGGGATCTCGAGCAAAGCTCTCGGCATTGTTGGGAGTGAGAAAATTTGGGGGAAATGTTTTGGAAGGTTTGGGATGGATGCGGCAGAGCGAAATCACTAGAGTTTTGCGTGGGAGATGCCGGCTATGGTAAACCCTAGTGAGACACAGTGAAAAGTTTCGGCGTGGAAGCTGGAAGGCAAAACGATTGGCGGATTGGAGAAGATGAGGGAATCTTTTCTCTCTCTCCCCATTTTTATAGAGCCTGTGCTGATAAGTGGGCTTGGGCTGGCTAATTCGGTACTGGGCCACAAGATATGAGTTTCTAAATAGCATGCTCTGTAGAGCCAACTGCTGGCTGTGTAAAAATCACATTACAGAAGCTATTCACAAAAACCGATTAAATAATCAGATATGCTTCATGAAAGCCTAATTGCTGGACACATGTGTTTAGATACCTGCATTATTTACCAGATATTGAGAATACATCCTTATAAGGATCGACAGCTGGTCTCCATGAAAATTGGGGATGTAGGTATTTCTCAAGTACACCTTACCACACATTGGGTTAAAATCCAAAATGTGGTACTCGGCTTACATGCTTAGCCACCAATTGCCATGAGCAAAAATTATTCCAGCTGACATGATGTTGAAGAGTCTACATACCGAGTAGTATACTACTCGGGAAAGACTACAAGATTAAAGATCTTTGACTTTATGTTTAATTGTTTCACAATTAAGCACAATGTCGAGGGCTACACCTAATAGGTGCGCCTATTTGGTGCATGCTATTCATAGTTTTCTATGAAGCCCTTCATAGCCTCATTGCCAGCTGACATGAAGCAGGACTCGGGAGAGGAAACACTCGGACAAAGACTACTCGGGAGCAATGCATTCGGGAATTCTTCACCGTGGAGAATGAGCACTCGACATCAGCTGTGACTCAACTATGAAGGTCTCAGGGGCTGCTGTCGGTGCCGTGGGCCCTGGGTACCTCATGAGATGCATTTGGGCCACTCAAATAGAGGATGGGCCTAACCTTGTAATTAGGGATACAATAGGACTTAGCATGTATAACCCTGTACGACAGGGACAAGATATAGTTCTAGTCGGGCACATTGTATTCCTAGAAAGAAATCCCTTGGTCGGAGTCTGACTAGGATTCCTACTCTGTAACCCTGTCCCCCGGTATATAAGAGGAAGCAGGGCGCCCCCTGAGGGCAGGATCACCAAGATCACCATGATCAGAATCATACAACCTCAAAGGTAATACACAACAACTAGACGTAGGGTATTACCTCATCTCGAGGGCCTGAACCAGTATAAATCGCTTGTGTCCCTTTGCAATCCATTGAGTTTTAGTCTGACGAGTAGCCCCATATATTTATTGCCGATACAAAACATCGATAGTGACGTTGTCCATTATGATGCGGTTGGGAACTCCAAATCGATATACAGTACTCATGATGAAGTCTTTTGCCCTTGCCGCTTGTCGATGTTTTACACCGGCAATATGAATATAGGGCTACTCATCAGATCAAAACTCGGTGGATTGCAAAGGAACACGGGGAGGTTTATACTGGTTCAGGCCCTCGATGTGAGGTAATACCCTACGTCCAGTTGTGGTGTATTCCTTTTAGGATGTGTGTTTGCTTCTATGAGCTTATGTGTTGTTCTGCCCTCAGGGGGCGCCCTGCCTCCCCTTATATACTGGGGGACAGGGGTACAAGGTAGGAGTCCCAGCCGGATTACAGCCAAGGGATCTCCTCTCAGAGATATAACCTACCCGACTAGGATTGTATATTCCTTATTGTACAAGGCAAAGTCTGCCGGGCTCTATCATATCTCTAATTACAAGGCTAGGCCCATCCTCTATCTGAATGGCCCATATGCTTGTGATGAGGTACCCAGGGCGCATGGCCTCCACAGCAGCCCCTGAGACCTTCATAGTTGAGTCATAGCTGATGCCGAGTGCTCATCCTCCACAATGAAGATTGCTCGAGTGCATTGCTCCCGAGTACTCTTTGTCCGAGTGCGTCTTCTTCCCGAGTCCTGCTTCATGTCAGCTGGTAGCGAGGCTATGAAGGGCTCCATGTAGAAGTATGAATAGTGTGCACCGAATAGGCGCACCTATTAGGTGTAGCCCCCCCGACTTTGTGCTTAATTGTGAAAACAATTAAACATAAAGTCAAAGATCTTTAACCTTGTAGTCTTTCCCGAGTAGTATGTCACTTGGAAATTAGACTCTTCAGCTTCATGTCAGCTAGGAGAAGGTATTTATAGTCTTTCCCGAGTAGCGTCCCACTCAGAAATTAGACTCCTCAGCTTCATGTCAGCTGGAAGGAATATTTATAGTCTCTCCCGAGTAGTGCACTACTCGGAAGTTAGACTCTTCAGCGTCATGGTGGTTGGAAATATATTTGCTCATGGCAACTGTTGGCCAAGCATGTAGGCCGAGTACCACTTTATGAAATTTAATCTATTATGTGGCTAGGTGTACTTGAGAGATACCTGCATCTCCAATTTTAATGAAGACCAGCTTGTGACCCTTATAAGGATATATCCTCAATACCTGGTGGATAATTCAGATACCCGAACACATGTGTTCAGCAGTTAGGCCTTCATGAAGCATTTCTGATTACCTCATTGGTTCCTGTTGGTAGCACCAGCACTATGATTTTATCACAGCCAATGAGCGGCCCACATTGAGTGTGCTACTGTAGAAACTCATATCTTGGTGGCCCAGTACCGACTTTGTAAGCCTAAGCCCGTGAATCGGTACAGGCTCTATAAAGGCAAGGAGAGAGAGAAAAGATTCTCTCATCTTCTCCAATCCTCCAATCGTTTCGTCTTCCAGCTTCCGCGCCGAAATTTCTCCTCCCGCCTAGCTAGGGTTCGCCATTGCTTGCTCTTCCCCATTGAAACTCGGGCAATCCTGCTTCCCTGCGTCCATTCCAAACCTCCAACAACATTTCCCCCAAATCTTCTTGCCCTTAACCATGTCGAGAGCTTCAAATTTCCTGGATGCGTCGGATGAGGTCTGGCCGACTTCGGATTGCGGGCTGACTAAGCTGAAGCATCTAGAGAGATTGTTGCGACTACAAAGCCGCGATGTCATCAGTTGGCGTCCGGCAGAAGGTGAATCGGTTCCAAGCCGGTGAGACCGTCGTTTTCGCCTCTTTTTTCGACCGGGGTCTTTCTCTTCCATCTTCTGACTTTCTCTGCCAGCTTCTTGCCTTCTATGAACTTGAGTTGGTGAATCTGAATCCCAACTCAATCTTGCAAATTTCTATCTTTGTGACTCTGTGCGAGTGTTTCCTGGGTGTGGAACCCCATTTGAATCTTTTTAGACATTTGTTTCACATCAAGCCCTAGCCCTCCAAGAGCAAGGTCCAAGTGATTGGGGGGCTGGTATCCAACTCAGGAGTGAGATGAAGAAGATTTATATCTAAGTCCCCTTGAAAACTTCTCTCAGAGGCTGGCATAGGGAGTGGTTTTACTGTTTCGATCTTGAACCAAGTCTCCCCCCTTTTATGGGTTTGCCTCCAACAGTTGTGCCCAACTGGTCGTCTTTACCCAGTTTTGAAGAAATGGGCCAAGTTCATATATTGATTGACAAGATTGACAAGCTGAAGAGCACCGGGCTGACTGGTCCATGTGTGGCCAGACGTTTCTTGACTCGGCGCCTCAAGCCGCTGAAGTTGAGGTGTCACTTCAGCTGGGACTACAAGGGTAGAGGTGATCTTAGCGGGACTATCCCGACCTGTTGGCACCATGCCATTATCTTTACCTTCAGGATTAGTTTTGGAATTGAATAATTGTTATTGTGTTCCATCTCTTTCCAAGAACGTTATTTCTGCTTCATATTTGCAAGCAGAAGGTTATGACTTTAGATCTGTGGACAATGGTTGCTCTCTTTATTTTAAAGATATGTTCTATTGTCATACTCCTATTGTGAATGGGTTATACGTTCTAAATCTTGAAGGGGCACCGGTCTATAACATTAATACAAAGAGGCAACGTCCTAATGATTTGAATCCCACGTTTATCTGGCATTGTCGCTTAGGTCACATAAATGAGAAACGCATAGAGAGGCTCCATAGAGATGTTCTTCTACACTCATTTGATTTTGAATCATTTGAGACATGTGAATCTTGTTTACTTGGCAAGATGACAAGGGCACCTTTCACCGGTCAAGGTGAAAGGGCAAGTGACTTATTGGCACTCGTACATACTGATGTATGTGGACCAATGAGCTCAACAGCCAGAGGTGGTTTTGGGTACTTCATAACTTTTACTGATGACTTCAGTAGATATGGGTATGTGTACCTAATGAAACATAAGTCTGAATCCTTTGAAAAGTTCAAGGAATTCCAAAATGAAGTACAAAATCACTTAGGTAAAACAATCAAGTTTCTACGATCTGATCGTGGAGGCGAGTATTTGAGCCACGAGTTTGGCAATCATCTGAAGGATTGTGGAATTGTTCCATAGTTGACTCCACCAGGAACACCTTAGTGGAATGGAGTATCTGAACGGAGAAATTGCACTTTATTAGATATGGTGCGATCCATGATGAGCCAAAGTGATCTTCCATTGTCCTTTTGGGGATACGCTCTTGAAACAGCCACCTTCACACTAAACAGAGTTCCATCAAAGTCAGTAGAAAAGACACCATATGAGATGTGGACAGGACAACGTCCTAGCTTGTCTTTCCTTAAGATTTGGGGATGTGAGGCTTATGTAAAATGTTTGCAATCTGATAAGCTCACTCCTAAGTCTGACAAATGCTTCTTTGTCGGGTATCCTAAGGAAACAAAAGGATATTACTTCTATAATCAACATGAAGGCAAAGTGTTTGTCACCTGACATGGTGTCTTCTTAGAGAAAGAGTTTCTCTCAAGAAGGGATAGTGGGAGAACGGTGCAACTCGAAGAAATTCGAGAAACACCTGAAAATGTTTCAGCTCCTAAAAAACCACAGCAGGATGAACAAAGTGTTGAAGAACCTATTGTAGACACACTAGCACCACGTAGGTCAGAGAAGTCACGTCGTGCACCTGAGAGGTACATGTTCTTGACCACTCAACAAAGGGACATATTGTTGTTAGATAACGATGAGCCTAAGACCTATGAAGAAGTGATGGTGGGACCAGACTCTGAGAAATGGCTTGAAGCCATGAGATCTGAAATTGAATCCATGCATAGTAATCAAGTTTGGAACTTGGTTGATCCACCTGATGGTGTTAAAACCATTGAGTGCAAATGGGTTTTCAAGAAAAAGATAGACATGGATGGAAATGTTCACATCTATAAGGCACGATTGGTGGCCAAAGGTTTCAAACAAATTCAAGGTGTTGATTATGATGAAACTTTTTTGCCCGTCGCAATGCTAAAGTCTATTCGGATCATTTTAGCGATTGCTGCATATTTCGACTATGAGATATGGCAAATGGATGTCAAAACAGCTTTCCTTAATGGAAATCTGAGTGAGGATGTGTACATGACACAGCCCACGGGTTTTGTCGATCCACAATCAGCTAGAAAGATATGCAAGCTACAAAGATCCATTTATGGATTAAAGCAGGCGTCTCGGAGTTGGAATATTCATTTTGATGAAGTGATCAAAAGGTTTGGTTTCATCAAGAACGAAGAAGAGCCTTATGTTTATAAAAGGGCTAGTGGGAGCGCACTTGTATTTCTGATCTTATATGTGGATGACATATTACTGATCGGAAATGACATTCCTATGCTCGAATTTGTTAAGTCTTCATTGAAAAATAGTTTCTCTATGGAAGACTTAGGAGAGGTGGCATACATTCTGGGCATCAAGATCTATAGAGATAGATCAAGAAGGCTAATTGGATTATGTCAAGATACATACATTGATAAGGTGTTGAAGAGGTTCAACATGCAGGATTCCAAGAAAGGTTTCCTACTTATGTCACATGGTATAAATCTTAGCAAGAGTCAGTGTCCTAGTACATCTGATGAGCAGGATAAGATGAATGCGATCCCATATGCTTTGGCCATTGGGTCCATTATGTATGCCATGCTTTGTACACGTCCAGATGTCTTGTATGCTTTAAGTGCTACGAGTAGATACCAATCAGATCCAAGTGAAGGTCACTGGATTGCTGTAAAGAACATCTTGAAATACTTGAGAAGAACTAAAGATGTGTTCCTTGTCTATGGAGGTGAAGAAGTGATGCGCCTGGGTGCCCGATCTTCCGATAGGTTCGATTTGGCGACGTGAAGACGTTCACGTTTTGAGGCTTCTGATCAGCGAACGTCACCTCGCAACCGCTACACACACCTAGTTGTTATCAACCACACTCTCACATAGTCGACCTCACCACGAAGGTTTTATCCCAGCAAGCAATCGAAGAAACTCACAAGAACAAGGAAGAACGCAATCTGAAATACAGATGAATGTTTAGCACACGAAGTTGGGGTTCTACAAACCGATCTAGACGGTGAAACTGCAATGGCAGAATAATCTAAGCAAAACCCACCTTTAAACAATGACGGCTACTGTATATATAGGAGTTGGGACATCCTAGGGTTATCCCTAGGGCACACACCCCTTGGGCTTAGCCCACGACACAATTACAAGGCCCAAGGCCCAAAATAGACTCGGACTGGAAGAGGTACGAGTCTTGTTTCGACGATTCCAGACAGCTTAGGAGGAATTTTGATGTGGGACCAAAACCATCTGAAAGTAGACTCCATAAGCTTTCCAACAAGTACTCATGGGCCCCGAGAGTCCTTCTGGATCAGCGGCTAGGTCCGTTTGAAGTTGATGCTGTCAGGAGGCCCGAATCCGAATCCAAAACGTACAGAACTTCATTGCTTGCCTTCGATGGACCAAAAGTGACAAGGTGCTGTAGAAGTAGACTTGGGAAATGTCTTGGTTTAGTCCCCAATCAACTTCTTTGATCATCCATGTATTCGTTGCACTCCGTCTCTTTCCCTTCACCCAAGCAAGTATCTTGAAACGAGAACACATAAAATTTATGGTGCAGTAATGGCTGTTCAAATATATAACACATAAATCTTATATAGAAAGCATACACCTTTGGTTGATGAATATATAAAGTAGCTATGTTCATATCTGAGCTAGTGATGTCCTCATCATCCTCCCCTACTTGATTTGAAACCGTCCACGGTTTCACCTTGTCATTAAGCTTGATGAACATATCTTTATCTTTCACAACATTGGGTGAAGTAGTGTTGTGCATATGGTTGGATTCTGAAATTTTTAAATACGGAGAACACTTTGTAGTGTTGTGCAGTCACAAATACTCCCTTCTTGCAACAACCTGCAACTCATTTAAACAACTAGAGAACTAGATAGAGAATTATTTATACTCATGCGGTCCTCTAGACAAGACATATCATTATGAAAAGGAGGTATATTAAAATTTGAACAAATATATGCTCTATGCACATTATATTCTCCTTTATTATCATAATTGCCAATAACATAAAAAATCACATAAGAAGGACATGGCAAATCAGATGTAGCAAATAATTTCTTCTCTAAACAATTTAGTGGACAAAGATCATCAAATTGAATATAGCCCCAAGTATTTAAAGAAGATAGCAATCTAAGCTCTTCATTCTCGCTAGCAATGTGAACAACATGTCTAAAATCAGCACATGGTGGTTCAACAACATTACTAACATGCTCATTCACTAGTTGTGGCATGGATATAAGTGAAGCATTGCACAACTCTTCTTTATCACAAGAAATAGGAACCAAATCATTGTGTGACAAAGGTAATTTAATACAAGATTCCACTAGTGATTGCTCTAAACTAACATGATTAGTGGACATATATAGCATATCAAAATTATCCATACCTTGAGTGAATGTAGTACCATTTATGTTACCTTTGTTCTCATTTTCAAAAACTATAGATGCACTCTTAATTAAACCATTTTGAAACATGCATGGAACAACAAGTGAATCTTCTTTCTCTGTGTCTTTCTTCCTTTTCTCAATACTTTGGCTCTTCTCAGATACCTGCAAAATGTCAGTGCCCAAAGCAATACATTTGTTTTGCAATAGCTCAGGTTTAGGTGAAGGCATCAAAGCATTAGTATTATTACATTTATTTTTGAAAGCCTCATGGTTTTTAATCTTTTTCCTCTCAAGATCATCTTTCAAAATTTCAGCAGGGGACATAGGTAGCAACTTAAATTTCTTGCCATTATGTGTAAAATTGTATGTGTTGGTTCTACCACGGTGCACAACATCTCTATCATATTTCCAAGGTCTACCCAAAAGTAGAGAACATGCTTGCATTGGAACAACATCGAATATGGCACTATCATGATAATTGCCTACTGAAAACTCCACTTTCACAATTTTACTTACCTTCAACTTACTGCAAGAATTGAACCACTGGATGTAATAAGGCCGAGGATGTGGTTGCGTCGACAATCCAAGCTTCTCAACCATATCTGAACTTGCCAAGTTGCTACAGCTCTCGCTATCAATAATAACACGGCATGCTCGATTCATAACCAAAAACCTTGATTGGAACAAATTGTGGCATTGATTTTGCTCCGCTTTCTCCATTTGAGAACTTAGCACTCGTTGTACCAAAGTACTCTCATTATCCTGCAAAAGGTTAGTCACAGAAGAAGGGACAACATGGGGTTGCTTCTCTAAATGACACACTTTATTTTTGTAAGCAAAATTCTGAGATGGAGAAACAAATTTCTCTCGCATAAGCATTTTCATATCGTTCCAAGTTTGAGGCAATCTATCATGTGAAGACGTTATTAAATTTTGCCACCAAATTAGAGCATGAGAAGTCAAGACACTAGCAGCATTCTTAATCTTTCGTTTATCACACATATGACGATGAGAAAAAATTTTATCAATCATAACTTCCCAACTCATGTATGCTTCAGCACCAAATCCATTATACAGAGGCGGAGATGACATAGTCTTACCTTCACTTGTCGAAGATGATGTGGCAGCTATGGTAGGGCTCTCATGCAAATTCTTCATCTCCTTTTCGTCCTTGGTGTGAACTATCATAGTTAGTGGAAGACAAGAAGAAACAGTAACTGGCTGCTGATGTCGTCTCAATTGTGCATATTTACTAAGGAGACCTTTTGCGCTCTCAGCTATTGCCTGAAGGTCTTGTTGTATAGAGTCTATGCTATGTCATCACAATCCTGCCACTGTTAGTAGAAAACAGAAAATAACACAAAAGCTTTATCCCTATCAACTACTAGGTAGTGGACAGTGGAATCACACACTCTCAAGCAACCAAAAGCATCTTACCGAACTCTTATGATATTCTTATCGATTGAAGCAGGTGGTACGACCGGAGAGGTGGGACGTTGATAGCGGTGAGTGTTGCGATTACTCGGATCAAATCTGTACTGATAAGAAGTTTGTGGATCTCGGGAGGCTCAAAAGTATGGTAGCAAGGATTAGCAAAAATTAATAACAGAATAGCAAAGCTGAATAAGTGTTCCAAATACTTGTAGCAATCGCTGGCCAAGACACGTTCCTAGAACCAGCCTAACAAGCGAGAGTAAGAAACAAAGGACTTAGGACAACTCTCTCTCACCAAGTCTCTCGAATATCTTCAAAGATCAGCTCAGCAAGACTACTCACTAAAAACAACTCTCTATCCTTTTTTTTTCTCTTCTCTTTTTTTTCTTTTTTTTCCCTTTTTTTCCCTTCTAGGAATACACCTAGTACACAAGAAGCAACCACAAAAATTGGTGCCCGATCTTCCGATAGGTTTGATTTGGCGACGTGAAGACGTTCACGTTTTGAGGCTTCTGATCAGCGATCGTCACCTCGCAACCGCTACACCCACACGTCTAGTTGTTATCAACCATGCTCTCACGTAGTCGACCTCACCACGAAGGTTTTATCCCTGCAAGCAATCGAAGAAACTCATAAGAACAAGGAAGAACGCAATCTGAATTGCAGATGAATGTTTAGCACACGAAGTTGGGGTTCTACAAACCGATCTAGACGGCGAAACTGCAATGGCAGAATAATCTAAGCAAAACCCACCTTTAAACAATGACGACTACTGTATATATAGGAGTTGGGACGTCCTAGGGTTATCCCTAGGGCGCACACCCCTTGGGCTTAGCCCCACGACACAATTACAAGGCCCAAGGCCAAACAGACTCGGACTGGAAGAGGTACGGGTCTTGTTTTCGATGATTCAGACAGCTCAGAGGAATTTGAGGTGGGACCAAACCATCTGAAATTAGACTCCATAAGCTTTCACAAGTACTCATGGGCCCGAGCTTCTTCTAGATCACGGGCTAGGTCCGTTTGAAGTTGATGCTGTCAGGAGGCCCGAATCCGAATCCAAAACGTTACAGAATTCATTGGTTGCCTTCGATGGACCGAAAGTGACATGGTGCTGTAGAAGTAGACTTGGGAAAGGTCTTGGTTTGGTCCCAAATAACTTCTTTGATCATCATGTATTTCGTTGCACTCTGTCTCTTTTCCTTCACCCAGCAAGTATCTCTGCAAACGAGAACACACAAAATTTATGGTGCAGTACGGCTGTTCAAATATATAACACATAAATCTTATATAGAAAGCATGCACTTTGGTTGATGAATATATAAGGTAGCTATGTTTATTTGAGCTAGTGATGTCCTCATCAAGAGAGCTATTGTAAATCGTTACACTGATGCTAGCTTCCAAACTGACAAAGGGATTTTAGATGCAATATGGATTTGTGTTCTGCCTAAATAGCGGTGCGGTGAGCTGGAGAGTTCAAGCAGGAGACAGTTGCTGATTCTACAATGGAAGGCGAGTACATTGCAAGCTTCTGAAGCTACTAAAGAAGTGTTTGGATTCAAGAAATTTGTTTTACGAGCTGGTGTGATGACTAGTACCTTCAGTCCGATGGACCTTACTGTGATAATAGTGGGGCCATTGCGCAAGCCAACGAGCTAGATCTCACAGAAGTCCAAGCATTTTACGGTGTTTTCATCTCATCCGCGAGATAGTGTGAGAGAGCGATGTAAAGATATCAAAGTACAAACGGATTGAATATTGCAGATCCATTGACAAAGCCGCTTCCCAACAGCCAAAGCATGAGCTTAACATTAGGGCAATGGTATTAGATACTCTTAGTGCAAGTGGGAGACCTGTTTAGTGAAATGCCCTAGAGGCAACATGGAGATGTTATATATATCACATGCTATGTTTATAATGTATTGATTGGTTCTTGAAATAGACATTATCGTTATTGTCAATGAGTACGTGACTTTTCATGAGACTCTTAATGTCAATGTTGCTATTTTCTAAATGATCCTGATCATATATCATATGAGGAACAAATATGATTCTAATATCAGCATATGTATTGATTGATGATCATGTCTCATGGATCATGGTATGATGATACCAAATCGATAATATGGACATATGTTAGTGAACATATGTTGGATAGACCCGCCATGAGTTACTACAGAGATTTCATGTGTCATCAATTAGTCTCAAGTAGTGTTTATGTAGAGTCCTTAGACTTGAGATCATCATGGTTCCTAACATACCACAGTGGTGCCAAAACCCATACCACAGGGCAACCGACTGGGGCAGAACTTAACTTCGAACTACTAATTATCCTTGCCACCCTCGGCGGGATAACAGTAGACCACATCATCTTCGTCGTTGTCCTCACCTGAAAGATGCAGCGTGAGTACACAAGTACTCAGAAGGCTTATACAATATTAATAATACAAAGGAGAGATGCTAGCCTCTACATCAAGGGGTATGGCTATGTGGATCTGATTTTACATAAAGCTGATTTTATTGAGCAAGCAATACATTTAAAACATAAGCATTTGCGAAAAACCTCAATCTGAAATTTTAGGACAGCAAGTATATAGTTCTGAAAATGAAATATAAATGAGCATAAGCCATGCTCTAAACATCATCCATGGGCCACCATTGCCCAAACATATATGCTACACAAGCATATCCTATTTTTCATGACTAATCCAAGTCATATTAATATTGAAACCTTTCATCATTTATCATTAAAACTCCCTTATATAAACCCATCCATCCATGACTTTCCTAAGTCATGGTAACCATATAATCCCAAGTTGGATGCTAACACAATTGACTAACACATCAAGCGTCGTCCGTAACCGTGGACACGGCTATTCGAATAGTTCTTACTCTGATCAGAGGTGTACATCTTTACCCACACGATGTGATAGAAGCCAAATGGCTACACTCTGGTTTGATATGTACCGCGCCAGTACCCACACTCTACACATTGAGTGCGGACTAGAGGTCACAACAGAACCTTTTGCACGCTTAGCCCCAACCACCTAAACCACATCTGGGCCCCCGACGACTTAGCCCCACACACAGGGTGACTAAGGCGGGCTCACCGTCATGGGAGGCACCTCCGGCCACAGCTAGGCGCGCTCGAGGTCCTCCAACGGAAATCCATCCTCACGACTGACGGACAGACGTAGATGGTCACAGCCTCCCGTGCTACTCGAGTTAAGCCGTCCCACTCCGTGTGTGGAATACGTAGGGTGCTTGAATAGACGTCAACCTGCTCGGTCCTTAACGACCAGACAGAGCTACGTGCATCGGGGCAACACATCCTTCATCGCCCTATCATCCGTCAAGTCAAACATATTCTCACTTATTAATAGAAGTTATCTTGTCAGATTTTAACCCATCTATTCGCATTCAACTAGTTTTGAACCGATAGCTCCATCTATCGGATTTTGCTAAGTCTAGAAATAAGCATGGCTAAGCATTCGGTTAAATAAAAGTATTTCAAAAGTTCTTAACCAGGGGTGACAAGGTATAACCATGGATCAATAATCAAGGAATGGAAATGATAAATTGGTATATTAACACTACCCATTTTCCCCATTTTAAACAGACCGAAACAGCATATAAATATTTCTTCGCAAACAAATTAATTTACGGAAAATATAGGTTCAATATGCTTAGAAAGTTAGTATTGATGCTTGCCTTGCTGCTGCGAGAGGTCACACTCAATCTCAGGTTCTTCCTCCACGTACTCCGTATTGTCTGAATCTATCGATAAAAGCGAATATGCAAATAAGAATCAATTAAATATGCCTATGCAAAGATGATCGATAAATTCTAAGATAAATATAGAAGGTAGGGCATGTCCTAATAAGATTTTAGGAAAAAGAACCAAGTCATTTGCATCTCTGGTTTGGGAGATACAAAAATGACAAGGTAGAAGGGCTGAAAATGGCAGATTTGGAATTATTTGCGTATCACCCTAGTGTATTAGGGGTAACTTGCATTTCCCATCTAGGTTCTATTTGTGTGATCATTTTTAGATGAAAGTGTATAACCTACTGGTTCTAACGAAATTGAGTTCACTGAAATTGGATTTAAAATGATTTAGATATAGATTTTACAAGTTTAACAAAAGGAAAGGTTAGCAAAACACTTAGGCCTACTTTGGGAGGTATTTTTACCAAATACAAATTTTCCACAGTAAGGTTACAATTTTCTGAGTTAGATAAAAGTGGTTTCACATTTTTAGCTATTAGGATGAATTTTCTAGAAATTTATAAATTCCTAGGTTACAAATAGGTATATAAAAGATACTTCCATTTTTAGAGAAAAATCCTACACAGAAGTTCACTTTTTATTTTACCAAATTAAAGAGCACAAATTTATGAATCCACAGAAATTTGGTTCACCTCAAAAGGAGTTATAAATGATTTTATAGGAATACTTCAAGTTCTTAAGCCCAAAATAAGTCAATTTTGCTTCATAGTATTTTATGGGTATTTGCTGTACAGAAGTGGCACTATTTTATTTCATAGTATTAAAATTCAAAAATTTACAGAATTAACAAAATTGGTTTCACTCAAAAATGAGTTAAATAGAAAAAGATATGGATTTACAAAGTTTAACAATTTTTCTGTTGGAAAATAATTCAGTTTAACATTTTGTTTTCTTTTCTTGTTTCTCTTTCTCTCTCTTACAGGTGGGGCCTGAGCGCCATAGAGACAGAACAGAGTCAGGCGCATGGGACAACAGAACGGACCGTCCGTTCCAGAGTGGATGGTCCGGCGGGTGAAACAGAGGAGGTCCGAGCCGGCGAGCTTGTCGACGGCGGCGACGGCGAACGGCGGCTCAGCTCAAGTAGTGACCAAAAGAGAAAACGTAGAGGGGACCAAGGTGAAACTATGGGTAGTGGTCTCGCGGCCGACGGTGGCCGGAAACTCGCCGGCGGCGAGGATAAGCAGTGGAGTACTTCAGGATGGCGATGCCGATCGAGGTACGGTCGGTTCCTAGCCATACTAGTGCATATATGTGCGTCTACCAAGCGTCTAGGTTCTCACCGTGAGGTTGACGAGGTCTGGACGGCGGCAGCAAGGGAGGAACGGTGCGGCAGCAGCGGCCGGACTTGGGAAAGACGGAAGCCGATCTCCTTGCTCGGGGCTTCGCAGCTCAATTCCTCTGGTCGGCGGTCTCCTGGAAGCACGACGACGACGTTGGCACGACGGTTTGACTTGCGGCGCACTGGATCGGTCGGAACAGCAATGGCGTCACGGCGGCACTCTACCGGACAAAGGCAGGGCACGGTGGCGACTTCCGCCGGCGGTTCCTAGGGCAAGGTAACACGAAAAACGGAACGATTAGAGGGTGGTAATCATGTTCTTGCAGAGGGAAGAGGATGGGGCTCACCGGAGCTAGCTGGGTTTCTGTCAAACACTGCCGGCGCCGGGGAAGATGAAGTTGCCGGCAGTGATTCTTGGGGGTTCCGTGGGTTTTCTCGGTGGGAACGTGGAGAGGATGAGGAGGAGGTTCTGATGGCGAGATTAGAGATGAAATGGTCGATGCTCTCCAAGCTAAGCTGTCCAGGGCTCTGTAAACTAAGAGGAAGGAAGGAAGAAGGAGGCAGTGACATGTTGGCTCATGCAATGCTGAGTTGCTCCATCTCCACAGTGCCTCTGGTGGGTCCCACATGTCAGGCAACAATGTTCTACTCATATTTAGCTAGATTTACTCTATGGCTTGTGGGTCCAAGTAGTGATGGTCTAGGAGGAGTGGAGGAGTATGGGTGAATTTCCTGGTGAAACACACTGTCACATGCTGCTATGAGGCTGACAAGTGGGCCAGGTCTTGTGGGGTTCACCTGGAAGTGAGAAATGAGAGAAGAAAGCTCTAGAGACTAAGTGTTGTTAGCTGTAGGGACAGCTGCCTTGCATCTGTGATTTCAGCAGGTTCATAAGGGATATAAATTATGGGAAAAATACTGGAGGTAGAGAAAGATGTATGTAACCTGCTGACCAAAATTCGTGGTTAGAAGAGGTCAGGTTCATCTCTGGTGAAAAAGCAAAGTAGGCACACTGATCCAGTTTTGCTGCAGTTTCACTTGTTTCTCCAGTGCCTTGATCTTATCATTTTATGTGTTTTCTTTGGGAGATAAATTAAACCAAAATTCCTGGTAGTGGGGTTCATGTTGGCTCCCACTTTGGCAAAAGGGCTCTGTCTAATTAGTCTTCATTTTCATTTGGTGAATTTCAGAAGTGAACCAATTTATTTCAGCTAGCTTCCTAGCTTTGCTGATTTGAGGGATTTTGTTGAAGCTTTTATTGAAGTGATAAAATTATGAAATTTTTACAGGGGCTTACTCACATCACTTGACATGTTTAGGAATTTTTCTAGGATTTTTAGATATACAAAACTTGGAAAGTAACAACTAGCACAAGGCAAAGGATTAGCTAGGGCTTAACACTAATTACCTTAATTTAGATTTTGGGGCTATGACACAGAGTCTTGGCGAACAGAATGTTGAGCGCACTGCCTCCATCTATGAGGACCTTCTTTAGCTTGATATTTTTGACGACAGGGTCCAGGACGAGTGGATAGCGTCCTGGGTGTGAAACCCGATCTAGGTGATCTACACAGTTGAATGTGATGGACATCTCTGACCAGCGCAAATACTAGGGGGCATCTACTGTAGAGACCATGTTGACATCGCGTGCCGTAGGCTTCTGCTTTCTCTTGGACTCATATGCAGATGGCCCTCCGAAGATGTGGTTGAGCTCGGCCTGGGGATCATGAAAATCGTCGGCCAGGCTCGAATCTGGCTTGTCTTTGTCCTTGTCGGTGCCAAATGATGAAGCCTGCTCGGAAACAAACTTCTTGAGCATGAAGCAGTCCTTGGCCGCGTGCTTGCCCTTGGGGTGGAAGGGGCAAGGCCCGTTCATAACCTTCTGGTACTCGTTGTTCTTGGGGGTCGTGACCGGGTCTGCTCCATGTTGGCCACCTCGTTGTCCGACTTCCACTTGTGGCTGCTGGATTTGTTCTATGATGGCTCATTGTCGGCTTTGGCCTTTTGGTCCTTTCGTCGGGACTCTTTCTTCTACTTCTGCGACCACTTCGGCCAAGTCGGCATATTTATTCACCATATCGAAGAGGGCCCTGACAGAGGTTGGCGGCTTCTGAGTGAATTTTGCGATGAACGGGGCGTCCTTGACTCCCTTGCGGAAGGTGGCGATGACGACCTCGTCCTTGATCATTGGGATCGAATTGCGCTTCTCGGAGAACCTTTTGATGAACTCACGGAGAGACTCGTTCTTCCTTTAGTGCAGCTGATAGAGATCGTGCTTGGAAGACGGCCGCTCGAAAGTCCCCTAGAAGTTGGCTATAAAACGTTCCCGGAGTTCCCCCCAGGAGCCGATTGATCGCCTTGGGAGCCCTGTTAGCCATGTCCTCACTGAGTCGGCCAGGGCGACCGGGAGGTAGTTAGGCATGGCTTTATGATCACCTCCGGTGTCGATGTTTTACACTGGCAATATGAATATGGGGCTACTCGGCGGATGGAAACTCAGTGGATTGCAAAGGAACACGGGGAGATTTATACTGGTTTAGGCCCTCTATATGAGGTAATACCCTACGTCTAGTTGTGGTGTTATTCCTTTGAGGATTTGTGTTTGCTTCTATGAGCTTCTGCGATCGTGGTGATCTTGTGCCCTCAGGGGGCGCCCTGCCTCCCCTTATAATTGGGGGACAGGGGTACAAGATAGGAGTCTTAACCGGATTACAGCCAAGGGATCTCCTCTTAGAGATATAATCTACCCGACTAGGACTGTATATTTCTTATCGTACAAGGCAAAGTCTGCCGGGTTCTACCATATCTCTAATTACAAGGCTAGGCCCATCCTCTATCCGAGTGGCCCATATGCTTGTCATGAGGTACCCGGGGCCCATGGCCTCCACAGTAGCCCCTGAGACCTTCATAGTTGAGTGACAGCTGATGCCAAGTGCTCATCCTCCATGGTGCAGATTGCCTGAGTGCATTGCTCCCAAGTACTCTTTGTCCGAGTGCTTCTTTTTTCCGAGTCCTACTTCATGTCAGCTAGCAACGAGGCTATGAAGGGCTCCATGTAGAAGTATGAATAGTGTGTGCCGAATAGGCACACCTATCAGGTGTAGCCCCCGACTTTGTGCTTAATTGTGAAAACAATTAAACATAAAGTCAAAGATTTTTAACCTTGTAGTCTTTCCCAAGTAGCATACTACTGGTATATGAGACTTCTTGGTATCATGTCAACCGGAATATTTTATAGTCTTTCCGAGTAGCATGCCACTCGTATATGAGACTCTTCAGCTTCATGTCAGCTGGAAAAGGTGTTTATAGTCTTTCCTGAGTGGTGTCCCACTCGGAAGTTAGACTCTTCAGCGTCATGTCGGCTGGAAAAATATTTGCTCATGGCAAATGTTGGCCAAGCATGTAGGCCGAGCACCACTTTATGAAATTTAATCCATTATGTGGTCAAGTGTACTTGAGAGATACCTGCGCCTCTAATTTTAATGGAAACCAGCTTGCGATCCTTATAAGGATGTATCCTCAATACCTGGCGCGCCAACTGTTGATGTTTTACACCGGCAATATGAATATGGGGCTACTTGGTGGATGGAAACTCGGTGGATTGCAAAGAAACACGGGGAGATTTATACTGGTTCAGGCCCACGATATGAGGTAATACCCTACGTCCAGTTGTGGTGTTATTCCTTTAAGGATTTGTGTTTGCTTCTATGAGCTTCTGCGATCGTGGTGATCTTGTGCCCTCAGGGGGCGCCCTGCCTCCCCTTATATACTGGGGACAGGGGTACAAGATAGGAGTCCCAACTAGATTACAGCCAAGAGATCTCCTCTTAGAGATATAATCTACCCGACTAGGACTGTATATTCCTTATCGTACAAGGCAAAGTCTACCGGGTTCTACCATATCTTTAATTACAAGGCTTGGCCCATCCTCTATCCGAGTGGCCCATATTCTTGTCATGAGGTACCCGGGGCCCATGGCCTCCACATCCGGCGGCTCGGATTGCCAAAGTGTATATAGTGAGCCAGGACTCAGGGTTAGTCTTGCCGTCGTATTTCTCAATTCCTGTAGGCTTGAAGCCCGACGGCCAGTCGACGTCTTGTAGCTCCTAGGTGAAGGCTAGTACGCCTTCATCTTCGTGAGGGCTCTGGCTCCGACCACGACGGTTAAACCATTCATGGTGAAGACCGAAACGCTCGTGCTCGTCCTCCAGTTGGCGTCGCTCGTCGTCTTCGCGCTGACGGTGCCGAGCATTAATGTCTTGGCGGAGGTCACGTTGTAAACGGACTCGGAGGTCTTGGTTGAACCAGCGATCGTTCTGGGGGTGCCACCGATTGTTGTTGTTTGTGTTGCCGAGTGATGTCTGGCGTGACTCCGCATGCGGCTGACTAGAACCAGCCGCCCGGCGTTGTGCTGATGTAGACAAGGTTGCCGCTGGAGAGTCCGACCGGTTGGTTGGTACAAGTGTGTTGCCCGACTGCTGGTGTTGCTGACAGGCAACAGCTGTAATCATCGCTTTGATCTAGGCTATTGTCGGAGTGGCCTGATGGTCAGGCCCGAGCTGGAGTGTGTCCAACAGGGTTGTAGCGGCCACGACGTTCTGCGGAGGCGTGATGAAGATGTCGTGGTTGCCGACTCTAGTCTGGAGGATCTGTTGCTGAGCGGTTCACCCAGTCCTGCGTAGCTCGTCGTTGCGAGCCTCGTGCTCGGCCTCCTCCTATTGCCGTAGTCGGTGTGCCTCCTCTTGCTACTCTTCTTGTAGTCGGCGTACCTCCGGTGGAGGGGTTGAAGCCATGAAGATCTCTCGGGGCAGAAGGAAACTCGCCAGACTGGTGTCTGAACTGGTGTTCGAACCGTTGTCTGACTTGGAATCGGAATCCGAGTAATTGATTGGAGTAAGGACGACTCCGACCTCCCTAGATCCAATCTGGAACGGCTCTGGTTCATGTCCAAACTAAAGCGTAGGGGATCGGGTCTGCCCCGTGGGATGTAGATCCGCGGTGTTGCCGAGTCTGCGTGGGAGATTGACGATCTCTCCCCTTCCTAGCCTGACCCGAGCCGGTTCGAGGCCGAGCGTGAGTCGGACGTCGAAGGAGAGAGTTGCCCCGAGACCCGGGTAGGTGGTAGATCGCCTCAGCAAATTGACGAGGGTGGCTGCAGCGTCTTGTGGGCCAACTGGCACGGAGTCAGCTGGTTCCTCGGCCAGTTGGATCAGGTCAGCGAAGAATTTGCCGCTGTCGACTCAGGTTGCTGGATCCATCGAGCTTGTAGATGTAGATCTCACCGAAGCCCCTACCTGGCGCGCCAACTGTCGATGTTTTACACCAGCAATATGAATATAGGGCTACTCGTCGGATCGAAACTCGGTGGATTGCAAAGGAACACGGGGATGTTTATACTGGTTCAAGCCCTCGATGTGAGGTAATACCCTATGTCCAGTTGTGGTGTATTCCTTTGAGGATGTGTGTCTGCTTCTATGAGCTTATGCGTTGTTCTGCCCTCAGGGGGCACCCTGCCTCCCCTTATATACTGGGGGACAGGGATACAAGGTAGGAGTCCCAGCCGGATTACAACCAAGGGATCTCCTCTTAGAGATATAACCTACCCGACTAGGACTGTATATTCCTTATTGTACAAGGCAAAGTCTGCCGGGCTCTATCATATCTCTAATTACAAGGCTAGGCCCATCCTCTATCTGAATGGCCCATATGCTTGTGATGAGGTACCCAGGGCCCATGGCCTCCACACTACTGTTATGGTAGCAACAGGTTTTACCTCGATCCACTTTGTAAATTTTTCCACGCGACAAACAAGTGTGTGAACCGTCCTAGCGCTTTTATGAATGGCCCGACCATGTCAAGCCCCCAAACTGCAAAAGGCCAAGAGATTGGAATTGTTCGTAGTTCTTGAGCTGGAAGATGTGTATGCCGGGCAAAGAACTAGCATCCCTCGCATGTCCAAACTATGTCTTTAGCATCTGTAACTGCAGTCAGCCAGAAAAATCCTTGTCTGTAAGCCTTTCTGACTAACGTCTTAAATGCAGCATGGTTGCCACAGATGCCTAAGTGGATGGATTGCAAAATCTGCTTTCCCTCCTCGGGTCTGACACAGCGCATGAGGACTCCGGATGGGCTTCGACGATAGAGATCTTCTCCGACTACAAGGAAACATTTGCTTTGACGTTTGATCCGCTCGGCTTCACTACGATCTTCTGGGAGCTCGTCTTCCAGGAGGAACCTAAAGATTGGAGTCTGCCAATCCTGAGAGATGATTAGTACTTCATTTGTTGCCGGGGTAGGTTCATCCCCCGACTGCTCGAGTACTAGCTTCTTTTTGACTGACATCTCCAATAAGTGCTCGACAAAAATTCCAGTCGAGACCACTTCTCGTTTGGATCCCATGTTGGCTAACTCGTCTGCAGCTTCATTATATAGGCGTAGCACATGTGTAATCTCCAGCCCATCGAACTTGTTTTCCAACTTCCGTACCTCCTGACAGTATGTCGCCATGTTGCCGTCCAGACACGTCCAGTGATATGGCGATGCAGAGCCCATCGATGAGTGCCTCGTACATGCTGGAAAGTGTATCTGAAGGACATATTTGAGTTTTTCACCAGTGGGTGACGTCAGGATGACGCCCGCCCCTGCTCCGCCGATCCGTAGAGAACCGTCGAAGTACATTGCCCAATATTCTAACTTGTCTATTGATGGAGCCAACTGAACTTCTGTCCACTCGGCCACGAAGTCGGCGAGTGCATGTGACTTGATTGCCGTTCGAGGTTGAAAAGAAATGTCAAACATCATCAGCTCGAGCTCCCATTTAGCAATTCTGCCAGTGGCCTCGTGACTATGTAGGACATCTCGGAGTGGATACGATGTGACGATTATGACATGATACAACTGAAAATAGTATACCAGCTTCTGGACAGTTATGAGCAAGCCATAGAGCAGCTTTTGGACTTGGGGATATCTTATCTTGGATTCACCTAGGACTTTGCTGACAAAGTAAATCAGCCTCTGATCTTTTTGGATATGGCCTGGCTTTGCCCGCTCGACAATCAGCACCATGCTGACTACCTGGGTAGTTGCCGCTAGGTATAACATGAGTGGCTCCTAGGGCATTGGTGATGCCAGCATGGCTGGTGACATGAGGAACTTCTTAAAGTCTTCGAAAACTTGTTGGGCTTTTGGCGTCCGTTGAAAATTATCAACTTTCTTCAATAATTTGAAAAAGGGCATACCCCGTTCGTCAAGTCAGGAAATGAATTTGCTGAGTGCCGCCATGCAACCGGTCAGCTTCTGTACATCCTACTGGCTAGTTAGGGGTGCTATGTTCATGATAGCATTGATTTTCTTTGGATTAGCCTTGATGCCTTGTTGTGATACAATGAAGCTGAGTAATTTTCCCGAAGGTACTCCAAAGACGCACTTTTCCGGGTTCAACTTCATCTTGAATCTCCAAAGGCTTTGAAAAGTTTCTTCCAAGTCGGCGATGAGGTCTTCCTTGACTTTGGTCTTGATCACCACGTCATCGATATAGTCCTCCACGTTGCGCCCAAGTTGAGTGTGAAGACACTGCTAGATCACACGTTGATACATTGCGCCAACATTTTTCAACCCAAACGGCATAGTGACATAGCAGTATGCCCCAAATGGCATGATAAAAGAAGTTTTTAGGCAGTCCTCCTCTTTTAGGCTGATTTGATGGTATCTTGAGTAATAGTCGAGAAAACTGAGCAATTCGCACCCCGCAGTTGAATCAACCGCCTGATTTATCCTAGGTAGACCAAATGGGTCCTTGGGGCACGCCTTGTTTAAGTTGGTGTAGTCGACACACATGCGCCATTTATCATTTTTCTTCCGGACCAAGACTGGGTTTACCAGCCAATCCAAGTGGTAAACCTCTTTGATGAACCCGCCTGCAAGGAGTTTGGTAATCTCCTCTCGAATAGTATCTTTCTGGTCTTGTGCGAAGCGCTGTAGTCGTTGCTTAACTAGTTTGGCGTTTGGCTTGACGTTTAGGGAATGCTCGATCACCTCCCTTGGTATACTAGGTATGTTGGAAGGTTTCCAAGCAAATATATCCCTGTTTGCCTAGAGGAAGGTGACGAATGCGTCTTCCTATTTGGGGTCAAGTCCGATCCCGACAAACGCAGTCTTGGTGGGGTTGGAAGGGTCTAGGGGGATCTTATTTGTCTCTGAATCCACTGAAATTCCCGACTTGGCTGCTTTCTTCGCTGGAAATTGATCGTCCTTGTTTGATGGTGTTGCAGCTAGCCGTATATTGTTCCGTCCGACTGCTGCTTCTTGGGATTAGGCCAACTCGCAACTCTCCTTGTCATAGGTGAAGGCTTGCTTGACATTGTCGATGTTTTACACTGGCAATATGATTATAGGGCTACTAGTCGGATCAAAACTCGGTGGACTGCAAAGGAAAATGGGGAGTTTATACTGGTTTAGGCCCTCGATGTGAGATAATACCCTACATCCAGTTGTGGTGTATTCCTTTGAGGATGTATGATTCTGATGAATCTTTGTATGCCCTCAGGGGACGCCCTGCCTCCCCTTATATACTAGGGGATAGGGTTACAAGGTAGGAGTCCTAGCCGAACTACAGCCAGGGGATCTCCTCTTAGAGATATAACCTACCCGACTAAGACTGTATATTCCTTATTGTACAAGGCTAAGCCTGCCGGGCTCTATCATATCTCTAATTACAAGGCTAGGCCCATCCTCTATCCGAGTGGCCCATGTGCTTGCGATGAGGTACCCGGGACCCATGGCCTCCACAGCAGCCCCTGAGACCTTTATAGTTGAGTCACAGCTGATGCCGAGTGCTCATCCTCCACGGTGAAGATTGCCCGAGTGCATTGCTCCTGAGTACTCTTTGTCCGAGTGCTTCTTCTTCCTGAGTCCTGCTTTATGTTAGCTGGCAGCGAGGCTATGAAGGGCTCCATGTAGAAGTATGAATAGTGTGCACCGAATAGGCTCACCTATTAGGTGTAGCCCCCGACTTTGTACTTAATTGTGAAAACAATTAAACATAAAGTCAAAGATTTTAACCTTGTAGTCTTTCTCGAGTAGTATACTACTAGTATATGAGACTCTTCAGCATCATATCAGCCGGAAATAATTTATAGTCTTTCCCGAGTAGTATGTCACTCGGAAATTAGACTCTTCAGCGTCATGTCAGTTGGAAAAGGTGTTTATAGTCTGATGAGGACATCATGTCTTTAGATACACACTTACAACCTCTTCATGATGAAGAAGATGTGCAACCGATCCAAGGACCAATTACTCGTGCACGTGCCCGTCAACTTAATCGTCAAGTGAATGCGTTCCTAAGCTTACATGGAAATATTTCTATGAATGGCATGCTATTTAATTCTTATGATGATTTTATTGTTATTAGGAACCTGGGAGAAGACCATGGAGAATAGCTCACGAAACCACATATTACAGTGGAGACAACAAGTGCAAGTAAACTTCTATTCCCGAGACCGATTCAGTTTCGGGCTGAGAGACAGCATCAACTTCAAACGGCCATAACTTTTGATACAGAAGGAGTTATAGGGCCTACAACTACTTGTTGGAAAGCTTATGAAGTCTACTTTCAGATGGTTTTGGTTTCACATAAAAATTCCTCTTGAGCTATCTGAAATCGTCAAAACAAGACACATATCTCTTCCAGTCCGAATCTGTTTTGGGCCTTGGGCCTTGTAATTGTGTCGTGGGCTAAACCCATAAGGAGTGCGCCCCTCACAGGGCAAACCCTCACCCTAGGACGTCCTAACTCATATATATTCAGTAGCCACTGCTGTTTAAGTTGGGTTTTTCTTAGATTATTCTGTCTTTGAACAGTTTCGCCATTTATCGGTTTGTGAGACCCCAACTCGAGAGTATAATCATTCATCTGCAATTGAGTTGCAATCTTTCTTGTTCTTGCTTGTGTTCTTTGATTTGCATGCAGGGATTAGCCTTCGTGGTGAGGTCAACCGGGCAGCGCACGGTTGATAACGAGAGGAGACGTGGTGCAGCGATTGCAGGGTTTGAGTCTTGGTGATCAGAAGTTGGATCGTGAGTGTCAATTCTCCACCAAATCGAGAGTTATCCTTACCTAACGGAAGATCGGGCACCCCGTTGCCATCATAGTCTTTCTCGAGTAGCGTCCCACTCAGAAGTTAGACTCTTCAGCGTCGTGTCAGCTAGAAAAATATTTGCTCATGGCAAATGTTGGCCAAGCATGTAGGTCGAGTACCACTTTATGAATTTTAATCCAACAAGTGGTCAGGTGTACTTGAGAGATACCTGCATCCCCATTTTTAATGAAGACCAACTTGTGATCCTTATAAGGATATATCCCCAATACCTGGTGAATAACACAGATATCTGAACACATGTGTTCAGCAGTCGGCTTTCATGAAGCATATCTGATTACTCAATCGGTCTCTATTGGTAGCACTAGCACTGTGTTTTTAACACAGCCCGCAAGCGGCCCAAATTGAGTGTGCTACTGTAGAAACTCATATCTTGGTGGCCCAGTACTGAATTTGTAGACCCAAGCCCACTTATCGGTACAGGCTCTATAAAGGCAGAGAGAGAGAAAAGATTCCCTCATCTTCTCCATTCGGCCAATTGCTTCGTCTTCCAGCTTGCGCGCCAAAATTTCGTGCCTCGCGTCACTAGGGTTCGCCATTATTAGCTCTTCCCCTTTGAGACTCGGGCGATCCCGCTCCTCCGCGTCCATTCCAAACCTCCAACAACATTTTCCCCAAATCTTCTCGCCCTTAACCATGCCGTGGGCTTCAGATATTCTAGAGGCGTCGGATGAGGTTTGGCCAACTTTAGGTTGCGGTCTGTCCAAGCTAAAGCACCTAGAGAGGTTGCTGCGACTGCAAAGCCGCGACGTCGTCCATTGGCGTCCGGCTGAAGGTGAATCGGTTCCGGAGCCCCAGGCTAGTGAGACTGTTCTTTTTGCCTCCTTTTTCGACCGGGGTCTTTCTCTTCCATCTTCTGATTTTCTCCATCTGCTCCTTGCCTTCTATGATCTGGAGTTGGTGAATCTGAATCCCAACTCCGTCTTGCAAATTTCTATATTTGCAACTCTTTGTGAGTGTTTCCTGGGTGTGGAACCCCATTTGAATGTTTTTTGATATTTGTTCCACATCAAGCCCCAGCCCTCCAAGAGCAAAATCCAAGTGATCGGGGGGGCTGGCATCTAGGTTCGGAGCGAGATAAAGAAAATCTATATCCACATGCCCCTGAAATCTTCTCTCAAAGGCTGGCATAGGGAGTGGTTTTATTGCTCTGATCTTGAACCCTCCCTGCCTCTATTTATTGGTCTGCCTCCGATGGTCTCGCCCAACTAGACTTCTGTGCCCAGCTTTGAGGAGATGGGGCAGGTTTACATGCTGGTTAGGAAGATTGATCAGCTGTAGAACACTAGATTGACTGGTCCATGGGTAGCCAGGCACTTCTTGACTCACCGCATTCGGCCACTGAAGTTGAGGAGTCACTTCGGCTGGGATTATAAGGGCAAAGGCGATCCCAGCTGGGAGTATCCCAACCTGATCGACAAGCACAAGGTGACCGACATCCTGCTGGATTATTTTGCCAGCGAGGTAGTCGAGACTGAAGACTCAGAGCGGTTTGTGGCAGCTTACAGCCAGAAGAGTCCGCGCCCGAAGGTAAAACTTGTTGCTGCAGATCTGCTGTCCATCTGTGATGAATGCTTGCATACTTGTAATCTTGATTGCTTCTGCGGTGTGTGATGTATATTGTTAAACTGCTTGCAGTCATGTGAGGAGTTTGATGAAGACTCCCAAACTTTGTTGGCCATGAAGTCGAAGAAGAGGCCGTTAAGTCCCTCTGCTGCCTAGCCCGACCCCAAGAGAGTAGGGAAGAAGCCTGTCGCAGATCCGGGCAAGAAGAGGACTAGTAGGCCGAGTGCAGCAGCCGAGAGCCTGAAGATTAAAGACACCGCCAGCACAGCTCCTAGGCCACCGAGTCCAAGGCCGAGACCAGCAGCCCCATGCTCAGCAACATCGAGCCCAAGAACAGCACCGCCAAGTACAATGTTATCAACGAGCCATAAGGCCGCGCCGCCGATCGTCCCAGCACCCCAGTCGGTTGCTCCAGAAACCAGGCCGGCTAAGAGGAAAACGCCACCACCGACAGCTGCGCCATCGAGCCTGGCAGCCAGCAGCCCTCCACTGCTGACAACTGGAACTCCCAAATGGAAGTTCAAAAAATCCAAGAGGTAAACAACTTTAGATCTTCTGAAAATCTTGTTCAGCATAGTAGTGTCTTGATGTTTAGCTCATTGCACAGGAAACGGGCCAACATTGATCTCAAGGAGACCATGCCAGCTGCTCCCGCTGTAGAGCCAGCCCCAGCCGAGCTAGCGCCAGCAAGCGCGTTTGCTGAGCCGGTGACTGCCCTAGTTGCTGAGACTGAGGCTGTCGCGATTGCAGGACTGCTGACGCTGGTTGACCAAGGGGCAGAGATTGAAGCTGTTGCTCCAGCTCCTGAGCATATCCTTGAGGCCCCAGCAGCTGCCGAGTCGGGGGCCAGGACCTTGTTGCCGTCCGTGTCATCGTCGTCTTCAGAGGAAGCAGACCTCCCTAGGCTTGAAGCTCCTCCCTGCAGATTCCCGAGAACCTTCCACTGGGTGACTCCTGAGGGAACTGCGAAGAGCTATGAGCATGACGAAGTGGCGGCGGAGAGGGAGCGCGAAGTGCTTCTTTGCACCGCAATTGCCACATCCCGGGGGTTCTAGGTATGTAGCGAGTCTTGCAATGTTGAGTCCCCGACAATGTCCTTTATTCCTAGTATTCCACCGACTGACTCTTCTTGGCTCTGTGTTTCCCCGAGTAGAAAATTGTAGACCGCTCGGAGAGGATGAACGAGGTCCTGACCCAGCTTGCTCCCCAACTCTAGCGATTAAGCCAGCTCTAGACCTCGAAGACCGAGTTGGAGCGGTCGAGCCAGGAGAGGGAGACTTGGCTGAGGAGAGCCGTTGACCAGCTCAGGGATGAGAACTGGGCTCTAGCCAAGAAGATCGGAAGTAAGTCTCTCATATTTGTCTTCCCGACTAAATCCCATGCATATTTCTCTAGCTTTGTTGTTTCCCGACTACCTAGTTGTGTCTTGACTATAATCTCGAGCTCTTGGCTATTCTGATATACAGCCCTCGAAGCTGAGTTGAAGACCCGAACAGAGGGGGAATCCAAGCTGAAGGAGGCTGAGAAGGCCAAAGCCGAACTCAAGAAAGACAAGGCCGAGCTGGAAAGGGCCAAAGGCAAACTCGAGAAGGAAAAGGTCGAACTGGAGAAGGCCAAAGCCAAGTTGGAGGCTGACTACAAAAGTAAGTCCTCACTTTGACAATGACCTTATCCAATCCTTTGGTCACTCCAACTGCTATTTTGGCTAACAAGTTTACTTGCTAATGAATCTGAGCAGCTACAAGAGCCAACGCCCAAACCCAGTTCCAAGCCTTTGCAGAGGAGATCAAGGTTGTCAAGGAGTCACGGGAGATTCTTGCTGAGTCCGTGAAAGGGGTCCTTGATGTCATGGATCCTCACTACATGGGAACCAGCTCCAACATGGTCTCCCAGGTGCAGGCGTGCCTTAATGAAGCACCGAGTATCCTGAAGAGGTACTCGGATGAGCGTGTTCTTGTCGGCGTGGCCTAGACCCTCGCGATGACCAAGTCGATCTACCGCAGGGCAGATCTTGAGGCCATCGGCGAAGGGTTTTCCGAAGAGACAACACCTGAGGAGGCGCTGGAGTTGATCACCTAGGTGAGGCTGACTGCCAAAATGATCACCAAGGACCTGGGAATGTAAGAACAATCCATCGTGCAGTCGGTGTATATAAAGTCTTTTGTAAGAACATGTGTAAATATGTGCAATGCTGCCAAGCTCTAGAGTTTTACTCAGTTATCATTAGCTCTACTCGACTGTATGGTCTATGCTGAGTTAGTCTATAGGAACTTAATAAAATCGTTCACCGCAGAAAGCTGTACTCAGGCAAACATGACAAAGTTGTTGCAGAACTTCATAACTTAAGTAAAACAGGCTCGTATATTATTGACAAAGCACATACAATACATGCAGCCCCCGACTCACTACTTGGTTGGAACAAGTGGCGTAGTGAGTCAGAGAAAAGCTGTACACATGGGAAAATATAAAACTCAGGTATAGAAAGGACGTAGCTATTCTATATTTCATGAGTTGCTAACAAGGGCACCGTCTTATGTCTTCAGTTGGTAGGCGCCTGGCCGTGTAACCTCGGCGATAATGAATGGCCCTTCCCATGTTGGGGATAGTTTATGCCTGTCTTTGGTGGTTTGTATTTTTCTCAAGACGAGATCCCCAACCAAAAAGGCATGGCCACGGACATTGTGATTGTGATAACGACGCAAACCTTGAAGATACCTTGCCAATTGGATTATTGCGATGTCCCTCGCTCCTTCCAACTAATCTAGTTCGACCAATCGGGTATTGTTGGATTTGTCTTCTGAGTAAGCCCGAACTCGTGGAGAGCCGAACTCTAACTCGGTTGGTAACACAGCCTCAGCACCATAGACCAGAAAGAAAGGGGATTGCCCTGTTGCTCGATTGACTGTGGTTCTTAAAGACCAGAGAACAGATGGGAGTTCTTGTACCCATTGCCCTGCCTATGGTTGTAGTCGATCGAATATCCTGGCCTTGATACCTTGTAAGACCATGCCATTGGCACGCTCAACCTGCCCATTGCTCCACGGGTGTGCCACAGAAGCATAACAGATCTTGATGCCGAAGTCGTCACAGAAATCTTGAAATACGATGCCAGTGAACTGAGTACCGTTGTCCATTATGATGCGGTTAGGAACCCCAAATCGGTATAATATACTCATGATGAAGTCCTTTGCTCTTGCCGCTGTTATGGTAGCAACAGGTTTTATCTCAATCCACTTTGTGAATTTATCCACTATGACGAACAAGTGTGTGAACCCTCCTGGCGCTTTCTTGAAAGGCCCGACCATGTCAAGCCCCCATACTGCAAAGGGACAAGAGATTGGGATTGTTTGAAGTTCTTGGGCTGGGAGATTTGTTTGTCTTGCATAGAACTGACAACCCTCGCATGTGCAAACTATGTCTTTAGCATCTGTTATTGCCATTGACCAGAAAAATCCCTACCTGTAAGCCTTTCCGACTAACGTCCTAGATGTGGCGTGGTTGCCACATATGCCCGAGTGGATCGATTGCAGAATCTACTTGCCCTCCTCGGGTGTGACGCAGTGCATGAGGACACCGGATGCACTTCTTCGGTACAGGTCTTCTCCGACTACTAGGAAACTTTTGCTTCGATGTTTGATTTGTTCGGATTGGATGCGATCTTCTGGGAGTTTATCTTCTAGGAGGAATTTGAGAACAGGAGTCTGCCAATCTTGAGATATGATCAATATTTCGTCTGTTGCCGGGGTAGGTTCAGCCCCCGACTACTCTGGCACTGGTTTCTCTTCTTGACTGATGGCTCCATTAGTTGCTCGACAAAGATCCCAATCGGGACCACTTCTCTCTTGGATCCCATGTTAGCTAGTTCGTCTGCAACATTGTTGTATTGTCGTAGGACATGGGTTATCTCCAGCCCGTCAAACTTGTTTTTCAGCTTTCAAACCTCCTGAAAGTACGCCACCATGGTATCGTTGAGAGATGTCTAGTCTTTCATGACTTGGTTGACCACGAGTTGGGAATCTCCACGCACAACTAGTCGACGGATGCCGAGTGATATAGCAATGTAGAGCCCGTGGATGAGTGCCTCATACTCGTCGACATTGTGGGAATCCGGAAAGTGAATTTGGAGAACGTACTTAAGTTTTTGGCCAGTGGGTGACGTCAGTACAACGCCGGCCCCGGCGCTGCCGATCCTTAGAGAACCGTCAAAGTACATTGCCTAGTACTCTAGCTTGTCTGTTGTTGTAGTCATCTGAACTTCTATCCACTCAGCCAGAAAGTCGGCTAGAGCTTGTGATTTGATTACTGTCTATGGCTGAAAGGTGATGTCGAACGCCATCAACTCAAGTGCCCATTTAGCGATTCGGCTGGTGGCCTCGCAGTTATGCAGGACATCCCTGAGTGGATACGATGTGACCACCGTGACTTGATGCAACTGGAAATAGTGCACCAACTTCCGGATAGTGATGAGTAGGCCATTAAGCAGCCTCTGGACCTGCGGATATCTCATCTTAGAGTCGGCAAGGACCTCGCTGATGAAGTAGACTGGCCGTTGAACTTTTTGTATATGACCCGGTTCATATCACTCAACCACCAGCACCGTGCTGACTACTTGAGTGGTTGGCGCCAGATATAGCATTAATGGCTCTTGGGGCATAGGTGATGCCAACACGGGTGGTGATGCGAGAAACTTCTTGAAGTCTTCGAAGGCTTGTTGGGCTTCGGGAGTCCATTGAAAATTATCTGCTTTCTTCAGTAGCTTGAAGAAGGGCATGCCCTATTCACCCAGTCGGGAAATAAATCGGCTGAGTGCCGCCATGCAGCCTGTTAGCTTCTGGACGTCCCTCTGGTTAGTCGGGGGTGCCATGTTCATGATTGCGTTGATTTTCTCTGGATTGGCCTCGATGCCGCAATGCGATACAATGAAGCCGAGTAGCTTGCCGGATGGCACATCGAAGGCGCACTTTTCCAGGTTCAACTTCATCTTGAATCTTCGAAGATTTTGGAAGGTTTTCTCCAAGTCGGCGATGAGGTCTTCTTTGGACTTTGTCTTGATCACCACGTCATCGACGTATGCCTCAACATTGTGCCCGATCTAAGTGTGTAGACACCGCTGAATTGCTCGTTGATACGTTGCTCCAGCGTTTTTCAAACCGAACAGCATGGTGATGTAGCAGTATGCTCCAAACGGCATGATGAAAGACGTCTTTAAGCGGTCCTCCTCCTTCAGGCTGATTTGGTGGTATCCCGAGTAACAGTTGAGAAAATTGAGAAGTTCGCACCTTGCAGTTGAATCCACTACCTGATCTATTCTCAGTAGACCAAATGGATCTTTGGGGCACGCCTTGTTTAAGTTGGTGTAGTCGACGCACATGCGCCATTTACCGTTCTTCTTCCGGACTAGCACTAGGTTTGCCAACCAATCTAGGTGGTAGACCTCTTTGATGAACCTGGCTACGAGAAGCTTGGTTATCTCCTCCCGAATAGCATCCTTGCGGTCCTGTGCGAAGTGCCGTAGCCGTTGCTTGACTGGCTTGGCGTCTGTCTTGATAGTTAGGGCGTGCTCGATCACCTCCCTTGGTACCCCAGGCATGTCAGCGGGTTTCCAGGTGAAGATGTCCTTGTTTGCCTGGAGGAAGGTGATGAGCACGCATTCCTATTTGGGGTCGAGTCCGGTCCAGACTAGAGCAGTCTTGGAGGGGTCGGAAGGGTCCAGGGGGATCTTCTTCGTGTCAGAGTCCGCTGAAATTCCCGACTTTGCTGCTTTTTTCACCAGAACTTGGTTGTCCTCGACTTCTGTTGTGGAGGCTTGCTGAATATTGTCGCGTCCGACTGCCGTTTCTTGAGACTGAGCCAACTCGCAGCTCTCTTTGTCATAGGTGAAGGCTTGCTTGATGTCACTGTGAAGGGAGAGAACTCCAGCTGGCCCTGGCATCTTGAGCACCATGTAGGTATAGTGCGGTATCGCCATGAATTTGGCGAGCGCCGGTCGTCCAAGTATCGCATGGTACGCAGTCTCGAAGTCGGCAATCTCGAAGTAGATGTTTTCTGTGCAAAAGTCATCCTGCGTGCCAAAGGTGACCAGCAAAGTTATCTGCCTAAGGGGTGTTGAAGACAAGCCGGGAATTATCCCGTGGAAGGGCGCCGTACTCGGCCGTAGTTCTGAGTGAGGGATTTTCATCTCATCCAGAGTCTTGGCCAAGAGGATATGGAGTGTGCTGCCTCCGTCTATGAGAACCTTCTTCAACTTGATATTTTTGACGACCGGGTCCAGGACAAGTGGATAGCGTCCTGGGTGTGAAACCCGATCTAGGTGATCTGCGCGGTTGAATGTGATGGACATCTCTGACCAGCGCAAATACTAGGGGGGTGTCTGCTGTAGAGACCGCGTTGACGTCGCATGCTGTTAGCTTCTGCTTTCTTTTGGACTCATACGCAAACGATCCTCTAAAGATGTGGTTGAGCTCGGCCTGGGGATCTTGATAATCGTCGGCCGGGCCCGAATCTGGCTTGTCCTTGTCAGCGCTAGATGATGAAGCCTGCTCGGAAGCAAAATTCTTGAGCGTGAAGCAGTCCTTGGCTGCGTGCTTGCCCTTGGGGTGGAAGGGGCAAGGCCTATTCATCACCTTCTGGTACTCGTTGTTCCTTGGGGGTCACGATCAAGTCCGCTCCATGTTGGCCACCATGTTTTCCGACTTCCGCTTGCAGCTGCCGGATTTGTTCTGTGCTGGCTCATTGTCGGCTTTGGCCTTTTGGTCCTTCTACCGGGACTCTTTCTTTTCGTCGAGGGCCTCAGCGACCGTCTCGGCCGAGTCGGCATACTCATTCGCCATATTGAAGAGAGCCCTAATAGAGGTTGGAGGCTTCCGAGTGAATTTTGCGATGAACGGGGCATCCTTGACACCCTTGCAGAAGACAGCGATGATGACCTCGTGGTGGAGACCGAAATGCTCATACTCGTCCTCCAGTCGGCGGCGCTCGTCGTCTTCGCGTTGACGGCGCTAAGCGTTGTTGTCTTGGTGGAGATCACGTTGCAGACAGATTCGGAGGTCTTGGTTGAACCGGCAATCGTTCTGGGGACGCTACCGATTGTTGTTGTTTTGTTGTCGAGAGATGTTTACCGTGACTCCGCGTGCGGCTGACTTGAGCCAGCCACCCGGCGTCATGCTGATGCAAACGAGACTGCCACTGGAGAACCTAACCGGTTGGTCGGTACAAGTGTCTCGCCCGACTATTGGTGTTGCTGACATGCAGCAGCTATAATCATCGCCTTGATCTTCGCTATAGTCGGGGTGGCTTGATGATCAGGCCCAAGCTAGAGTGTGTCCAGCAACGTTGCAGCGGCCACGACTTTCTGCTGTGGTGTGACGAAGATATCGTGGTCGCCGACTCTAGTCTGGAGGATTTGTTGCTGGGTGGTTAGCCCAGCCCTGCGTAGCTCGTCGTTGCGAGCCTTGCGTTCGGCCTCCTCCTGTTGCCGTAGTTGGCGGGCCTCCTCTTCTTGCTCCTATTGTACTCGGCGCACCTTCGGCGGAGGGGTTGAAGCCATGAAGATTTCTCAGGGCAGAAGGAAGCTTGCCAAACTGGTGTCCGAATTGGTGTTCGAACTGTTGTCCGACTTGGAGTCAGAATCCAAGTAGTTCATCGGGGTAAGGACGACTCCGACCTCCCTAGATCCAATCTGGAATGGCTCTGAGCCATGTCTGAACTAAACCATAGAGGATCGGGTCTGCCGCGTGGGATGTAGATTGTAGATGTCCGCGGCGTTGCCGAGCCTGCATGGGAGATTGATGATCTCTCCCCTTTCTAGTCCGACCCGGGCCGGCTCAAGGCTGAGTCTGAGCCAAACGCCGTAGGAGAGAGTTGTCCCGAGACCCTGTGAAGTGGAAGGTTGCCACAGCAAATCGACGAAGGTTGCTGCAATGTCGTGTAGGCCGACTGGCGCGGAGTCGATCGGTTCCTCGGTCGATCGAATTTGGTCTGAGTCAGCCAAGGTGAGGTTGCCGAGCTGGTCAGCGACGAAGTTGAGGCTTCTGAATGTAATCGTGTCTCTGGGGGAGAATCCGCTGCCGTCGACTCCAGATGTCGAATCCATCGAGCTTGAGGTTGATCTCGCCGAAGCCCCTACCTGGCGCGCCAACTATCAATGTTTTACACCGGCAACATGATTATAGGGCTACTCGTCGAATCGAAACTTGGTGGACTGCAAAGGAACATGGGGAGTTTATACTGGTTTAGGCCCTCAATGTGAGGTAATACCCTACGTCTAGTTATGGTGTATTCCTTTGAGGATGTATGATTCTGATGAATCTCTGTATGCCCTCAGGGGGCACCCTACCTCCCCTTATATAATGGGGGATAGGGTTACAAGGTAGGAGTCCCAGCCGGACTACGGCCAAGGGATCTCCTCTTAGAGATATAACCCACCCGACTAGGACTGTATATTCCTTATTGTACAAGGCTAAGTCTGCCGGGCTCTATCATATCTCTAATTACAAGGCTAGGCCCATCCTCTGTCCGAGTGGCCCATATGCTTGTGATGAGGTACCCGGGCCCCATGGCCTCCATAGACATCGCTGCGCAAGGAAAGTACTCCTGCTTGTCCTGACATCTTGAGCACCATGTATGTATAATGGGGCACCGCCATGAATTTGGCAAATGCAGGCCGTCCGAGTATGGCGTGATACGCGGTCTCAAAGTCAACAACCTCAAAGCAGATGTTCTCAGTGCGGAAATTCTCGCGCGTGCCAAAAGTATCTGGCAAAGTGATCTATCCGAGTGGAGTGGAAGATAGGCCTAGGATTACCCCGTGGAAGGGAGCTATACTTAGCCGCAGCTCGGATCTAGGGATTGTGGAGGCCATGGGCCCCGGGTACCTCATTACCAGTATATGGGCCACTCGGATAGAGGATGGGCCGAACCATGTAATTAGAGATAAGATAGCACCCGGCAGGCTTTGCCATGTATAACGAGGAAACCTAGTCTTAGTCGGATAGGTCTCTATCTCTAAGAAGGATATCCCTTGGCCGTATCCGGCTAGGATCCTTATCATGTACCCCTGTCCCCTAGTATATAAAGGGAGGCAGGGCGCCCCTCAAGGCAAGAACCACAACAAGAGACAAGATCATCGATCATCAAACACCTCAGAGGAATAACACCTCAACTGGACGTAGGGTATTACCTCACATCGAGGGCCTGAACCAGTATAAATCTTCTGTGTTCCTCTGCAATCCATCGAATTCTCCTTCGCCGAGTAGCCCTATAGTTTTATTGCCGGTGCAAAGCATCGATAGTTGGTGCGCCAGGTAGGGGCTCCGGCGAACTCTTCATCAGCAAATCCGATGGATCCAGCAAACGGAGTCGACGGCAACAAGTTCTCCCCCGGAGACAAGATTTCTTTCGGAAGCCTCAATTTCGTTGCTGACCAGATTGGCAACCTTACCTTGGCCAGAGCAGATCTAATCCAGCCGGCCGAGGAGCCAGCCGATGTAGCGCCAGTCGGCTCACAGGACGTCGTGATCTCCTTCCCCAACTTACTGCGGCAGTCCTTCACATCACCAAGTGTAGGGACAACTCTCTCCTTCGGTGTCTGACTTGCGCTAGGCCTCGAGCCAGCCCGGGTTGGGCCGAGAAGGGGGAAGATTGTCAATCTCCCACATGGACTCGGCGATGTTGCAGATTTACACTCCACACAACAAACCCGATCTCCTATGATTCAGTTTGGACACGGCCAAGCACCGTTTCAGATTGGATCTAGAGAGGTTGGGGTCGTTCTCAGTCTGATAAACTACTCGGAGTCTGAATCCAAGTCGGATAACGGTTCGAACGCCAGTTCAGACTCCAGTCTGGCAAGTTTTCTCCTCCCCTGCGAGATCTTCATGGCTTCAACACCACCCTCTGAGGTGCGCTGACTACAAGACGAGCAGCAGGAGGAGGCGCGCCGACTGCAACAACAGGAGGAAGCTAATCGCGAAGCTCGCAACGACGGGCTGCGCAGAGCTGGGCGAGCAGCCCAGCAGCAGATTCTCCAAACTAAAGTTGGCGATCACGACGTCTTCATCACGCCGCAACAGAACGTTGTGGCCACTGCAACTTTGCTGGACATGCTCCAGCTCGGGCCTGACCACCAGGCCACCCCAACCATCGCCAAGATCAAGGCGATGATCACGGCTGCTGCCTGCCAACAACAGCAGTCGGGTGACACCATAATACCGACTAACCGGTCGGGATCTCCAGTGGCGGGCTCGTCCACATCAGCCCGGCATCGGGCGGCCAGCTCAAGTCGGCCACGGGAGGAGTCTAGGCAAACTACACTCGACAATAATAATAACAACAACCGGCGCCGTCACCAGTATGACCGCCGGCCTAATCAAGACCTCCGAGAGCGCATACAGCACGACCTTCGCCATACTATCAGCACCTGGCGCCGCGAGCGACAAGAGGATGAGCGCCGCCGACTGGAAGACGAAAACGAGTGCTTTGGCCTCCATCACGAGTGGTTTAACCGCGTGGTCGAAGCCTGAGCCCCCATGAAGACGAAGGGATTCCAACTTTCACTCGGAGCTACAGGACGTCCACTGGCCGACTGTCTTCAAGCTCACGAGGATCGAAAAGTATGACGGCACGACAAATCCCGAGTCCTGGATCACCGTATACACCCTAGCAGTTCGAGCTATTGGGGGTGACAACAAAGCCATGGCTAACTACCTCCCGGTCGCGCTAGCCGACTCAGCGAGGACATGGCTGACAGGCCTCCCAAAGCGGTCGATCGGTTCCTGGGGAGAACTTAGGGAGCGGTTCATCACAAATTTCTAGGGGACCTATGAGAGGTCGTCTTCGGAGCACGATCTTTATCAGCTGCACCAAAAGAAGAACGAGTCTCTGCGAGGCTTCATCAAGAGGTTTTCTGAGAAGCGCAACAAGATCCCAACGATCCGCGATGAGGCTGTCATCGCCGCCTTCCGCAAGGGAGTAAAGGACCCCCCATTCATCGCGAAGTTCACTCGGAAACCCCTGCCGTCTGTCCAGGCTCTATTCGATATGGCCAATAAATACGCCGACTCGGCTGAAGTGGTCGCAGAGGCCCTCGACGAGAAGGAGTCCCGACAGAAGGACCAAAAGGCGAAAACCGACAATGAGCCGTCTCAAAACAAGTCTGGCAGCTGTAAACGGAAGTCAGACAACGAGGTGGCCAACATGGAGTGCACTCGGTCGCGGCCCCAGCGGAATAACGACTACCAGAAAGTCATGAGCAGGCCATGCCCCTTCCACCCCAAGGGCAAGCACGCGGCCAAAGACTGCTACATGCTCAAGAAGTTTGCCTCCGAGCAGGCTTCATCATCTGGCGCCGACAAGGACAAAGACAAGCCAGATCAGGGTCCGGCCGATGATTTCCAAGATCCTCAGGCCGAGCTCAACCACATCTCAGGGGGGCCGCTCGCGTACGAGTCCAAATGCAAACAGAAGCTTTCAGCGCGCGACATCAACACTGTCTCTACAACGGACACCCCCCAGTACCTGCGCTGGTCAGAGATGGCCATTACATTCAATCGTACAGATCACCCAGATCAGGTTTCCCACCCGGGACGCTATCCACTCGTCCTAGACCCGGTCGTCAGAAACATCAGGCTGAAGAAAACCCTCATCGACGGAGGTAGCGCGCTCAATATCCTGTTCGCCAAGACTTTGGATGAGATGAAGATTCCTCGTTCAGAACTACGGCCGAGCACCGCGCCCTTCCACGGGATAATTCCCGGCTGTCATCAACCCCACTCGGGCAGATAACCTTGCCGGTAACCTTCGGCACGCGGGATAATTTCCGCACGGAAAATGTCTGTTTCGAGGTGGCCGACTTCGAGACCGCGTACCACGCGATACTCGGACGACCGGCACTTGCCAAATTCATGGCGATACCGCACTATACATACATGGTGCTCAAGATGCCTGGGCCAGCAGGAGTACTCTCCCTCCGCAGCGACATCAAGCAAGCCTTCACCTGCGACAAGGAGAGCTGCGAACTGGCTCAATCACAAGAGGCGGCAATCAGGCACGATAGCATTCGGCAAGCCGTCACAACTGAAGTCGAGCAGGATCAACTTCCGGTGAAAAAAGCAGCGAAGTCGGGAATTTCAGCGGACTCTGACATGAAGAAGATCCCCCTGGACCCTTCCAACCCCTCCAAGACTGCTCTAGTCAGGAGCGGACTCAACCCCAAATAGGAAGACGCACTCGTCACCTTCCTCCAACCCAACAAAGATATCTTCGCATGGAAACCGTCCGACATGCCGAGTGTACTAAGGGAGGTGATCGAGCACGCCCTAAACGTGAAGACAGACGCCAAGCCAGTCAAGCAACTGCTACGGCGCTTCGCTCAAGACCGCAAGGATGCTATTCGGGAGGAAATTACCAAGCTCCTCGCAACCAGGTTCATCAAGGAGGTCTATCACCCGGATTGGCTGGCAAACCTAGTTCTGGTCCGGAAGAAAAACGGTAAATGGCGCATGTGCGTCGACTACACCGATCTCAACAAGGCATGCCCCAAGGACCCATTTGGTCTTCCCAGGATAGATCAGGTGGTTGACTCCACGGCCGGGTGCAACCTACTCAGCTTTCTCGACTGCTACTCGGGATACCATCAAATCAGCCTAAGGGAGGAAGACTGCTTAAAGACATCTTTCATCATGCCGTTTGGAGCGTACTGCTACATCACAATGCCGTTCGGTCTGAAGAACGCGGGCGCAACCTATCAATGGGCTATTCAGCGGTGTCTGCACACTCAGATCGGGCGCAACGTGGAAGCCTACGTTGACGACGTGGTGATCAAGACCATGTCCAAAGAAGACCTCATCGCTGACTTGGAAGAAACCTTCCAAAACCTTCGAAGATTAAAGATGAAGATGAACACAAAAAGTTACTCAGCTTCATCATCTCGCACCGTGGCATCGAGGCCAACCCGGAGAAAGTCAACGCCATCAGGAACATGGCACCCCCGACTAACCTTAAAGACGTCCAAAAGCTGACAGGCTGCATGGCGGCACTCAGCCGGTTTATTTCCCGACTGGGCGAACGGGGTATGCCCTTCTTCAAGCTCCTCAAAAAGGCGGACAATTTCCAATGGACTTCGGAAGCCTAGCAAGCCTTCAAAGACTTCAAACAATTCCTCACATCACCTCCCGTGCTAGCGTCACCCATGCCTGAAGAACCACTAGTGCTATATCAGGCAGCAACCACTCAGGTAGTCAGCACGGTATTGGTGGTCGAGCGATCCGAACAGGGTCATATTCAGAAAATACAACGGCCAGTCTACTTTGTCAGCGAGGTCCTTGCCGACTCGAAAACGAGATATCCGCAGGTCCAGAAGCTGCTATATGGCCTACTCATCACAGTCCGGAAGCTGGTGCATTATTTTCAAGCACATCAAGTCACGGTGGTCACAGCGTTTCCACTCGGGGATGTCCATCATAATCGCGAGGCCACTGGCTGAATCGCTAAATGGGAACTCGAGCTGATGGCGTTCGATATCACCTTTCAGCCACGGACAGCAATTAAATCACAAGCTCTAGCTGACTTCGTGGCCGAGTGGACAGAAGTTCAACTCCCTACATCAACAGCAAAGTTCGAGTACTAGACAATGTACTTCGACGGTTCCCTACGGATCGGCGGCGCCGGGGCTGGAGTCATATTGACGTCCCCCACTGGCGAAAAACTGAAGTATGTTCTACAAATCCACTTCGCGGCTTCCCACAACATCGCCGAGTACGAGGCACTTGTCCACCCAGGTCTCGGGTAATTATTTCAGCAGTCAGCTTCACCCGGGCAATCAGCTCCAGTGCCTCCTCCGGTGTCGTCTCCTCGGCAAACCCCTCCCCGATGGCTTCAATATCTGCCCTTGGGTAGATGGACTTGGTCATCGCCAGGGTCTGGGCCACGCCGGCAACAACATGCTCATCCGAGTACTTTTTCAAGGCACTCGGTGCATCCTCAAGACGCGCCTCTATCTGGGGGATCCTGCTGCAACTGGTTCCCACAGGGCTGGGATCTATGAGGTCAAGGAGCCCTTTCACGGACCCGACGAGGGCCTCCTGTGACTCCCTGATCACTCTTATCTCCTCTGTGTAAAACCAATACTGGGCCTGGACATTGGCTCTCATGTTTGCCCAGGTCCGCCGGCAAGTAAACTTGTCAAACTCGGCTACAGATGGAACGACTAATGGATTGGCTAAGATCACGGTCAAGTTGAGGACTTACTTTGGTAGTCGGCCTCCCACCCGGCCACGGTCTTCTCCAGTTCAGCTTTTTCCTTACCGAGCTTGACACGCCTCTTCAACTCGGCCTTCTCCCGGTCAAGCTCGTGTTGGGCCTTTGTCAGGTCCGGCCTTGACCTCTCAAGCTCGGCCCTGCCTTTGCCTCCTTTAGCTCGATTCCCTATCTGTTCGGGTCTTCAACTCTACTTCGAGGCTGCACAACACATTAGCCAAAGCTCAGTCGTGCGGTCATGACATAACTGGGCAGGGAAGATCGGAACAACCAGTGAAACACGACGATGGTTCAGTCGAGAAGATGCGAGCATTCGGAGTTACCTCTGATCTTTCGGCTAGGGCTTAGGTCTCTCCTGAGCTGACGGCGCCACTCTTCAGCCAGGCCTCCCCCCCGCGTATGCTCCTCCATCTCGGCCCCACCCCTCAATGCCGGAGCTGCTCCAATTCCGCCGAGGTGGGCGAGCCATTACGACGAGGATCTCCATCATCACCTCATTGCGGTCGACAAGCTTCTCGCTCAGGATAAGAACAACTCAAGGACGGAGTCAGACGTCAAACGAGAAGACGCCAAGGCACTACCACAAAGAATCATACCCTGACTCCCTTGACCCGCTATAGTGGCGTGAAGCAAGCTTTGCGTTCCCTCCTCCAACGACTTCATCAAGCCAAAGCTTCTTCACGTCCGTCAGGGAGCGTCCATATGAATGTCCGGGGCATCATACGCGGAGGAGCTTCAATCCGCGGCAGGTTTGGGATCTCTCGAGGGAGTGACGACGACAACGACACCACAATGGCGATGGCCCGGCCTCCACGCCCGCCGTCCCCGCGCCTCGGACCGCGTCAGGGCTCCGACGGCGGGCCTCCGCAACGGCGACGCTTCAGGCTAGGGCCTCACCTCAGCAGCTGCCTCCGGTCGGGTTGGCGGCGGCGACCCCCGCAGTCGGACCACCTCAGTCTCCGCACTGGGTTGGCCACCGGTCAGCAGGATGTCTCCGCCTCCGGCTCGGGGGCAGGCTTTGAGTGGAACGGTCGGATCGGTCTCCTTGAGATCGATATCGGCCTGCTTCCGCCACGCAGGCGAAACAACATCAAAACACCTGTAGCAACATGCAAGAATTTCAGAAGACCCGGAAGCAGCGCCACCTCTTGGAGAACTTCAGCTTCTGCCGGCGACCCGGGCCCCGCGGGGCGCTAGCTCCGGCAGTCGCCCGCCGGCTTACAGTCGGCGGGTGGCGCATCAGCCCGATCGGTCCGATCCTGTGTGGTCGCTTGGCCCTCCCCTTGCGGGCCTGCTCTGACCGCCCCTCGGCGGCGCTGTTGCGGGCTCGACAACTTGGGCTCAACCACAGGTCTCAACTGGGGCTTGATACACCTGGGCACCGCGTGACGGCGTCCTTATTTTCAGGCTTCCATGCACAAAGCGCGGCGTCATGGCCCCCTCGCCCCGATACAGAATCGGCTTCTTCCCCACTCTCTGAGTCAGGTGGGCAGCAGAGGGACTTCTTCGCCTCTTCTCGACGCGACGCCGACAAACGCGAGTCTTCATCAAACTCTTCATGCCACTATAAGTGACGTCAACAAAATACATCACGCAATGCTGAACAATCACAGTTCCATAGGCATTCATCACAGAAAGAAGATCAAAGTTACCTTGGTCCGGGCCGAATAAAGCTATAGGCTGCGACCCGGGTAGTTATATCATCTTCGTTCACAGACCACCCCTTCGGAAAATTAGCCAACAGGTCTCGTCACTGCCCCCTTGTTCACCGACTCGTTGCTTACTCGTCAGGATCTTTTTTTGCCTTTAAAGGCCAGCCAAACGCACTCCCTCAGCAATCAGCGGCTGAATGCGCCGGGTCAGGAAGCGACCCAGCCACCCAAAGTGGAGGTTACAAGGCCAACAAGCACACCCACTGGCTGACGGGGAATGCCCTGTCAGGCGCTGGTCGCCCGCTCAGCCACCCTCTTGAGGTCAGTCTATCTTCGCCAACAGCAGATGTGCCCTGGCCCATCTCTTCAAAGGATGCTCTGCTGACCAGTGGGCCGAAACCACGGGTGCAAGCTGATAAATGGCGCAAAGGAGGGACTAGATTTGCGCAATATAACCATTCCCTTTGCCAGCCCTTCAGAGAAGACTTAAAGGGGAGATCGGAGATATCTCTTCCCATCACTCCTTAGCTAGAGACCAGCTCCCCCAATCAATTAATATTACTCTGGAGGTTGGGGGTTTGATGTGGACACAGATGTCAGAAGAGATAAAATGGGGTTCTTCTACACCCAAGAAACACTCACAAAGAGTAACAAGATGGAGATCTTGAAGAATCAATTGGGGTCAAATGCACCAACTCCAGCCCGTAGAAGTCAAGATGCCACGCGGAAGAAATCAGAAGACGGAAGCACAAGCCTCGAACGAAAAAAGAGGCAAAAACTACTGTTTCACCAGTTAGGATTGGACTGTACTCACCCTTAGCCAAAAACCGCCAGCCGAATCACCTCTCTGGCTGGGCAACTTCAGTTCACTCTCTAGCCGCTTCAGATTCACCGAGCCGCAATCTGAAATCGGCTAAGAACTTCTCGGTGCACCAGCACAAGATCCGAAGCTTTCGGCACTGACTAGAGGCGGTGAGATTGGGGAAAAGGCAAATCGGGGCTTGGAACAAAAGAAAAGAGATTGGAATCGCCCCGGATCAGGTGGGGAAATAGCAGCAGCTAACCCTAGCCGGGCGGGAGTGAAAAGTTGGCCCGAAGGTGGAAAGATGAAGCGATGGCTGATTTGGGAAGAGAAGGAATCTTTTTCTCTCTCCCTGCTTTTAATAGAGCCGATGCCGACTAGATGGCTGGCCTACACAGTAAAAACACACTACCACAAGATATGAGCTTCTACAGTAGCATGCCCACATGTGGCCGCCGTAGGCTGATTGAATATAGCGCTGGTGCTAGCCAAACAGGAGCCGATGAGTAACAGATATGCTCATGAGAGCCTATTGCTAAAACATGATATGTTGGGGTGTATCGTTTTATCCAAACCAGGTCTCGAAAATATATCCTACAAGGATGAAAAGCTTCTTCATTAAAATTTGGATGCAGGTTCTTATCCTCGGTATACACCTGAAAAACCCCCCACGCCGTGGATTATTTTCATAAAGTGTACTTGGCCTACATGCGTGGCCATCAGTTCCATGAGCAACGTTTTACCCGCTGACATGAGCGAAGAGTCTAACTTTCGAGTAGAGCACTACTCGGGAGAGCCTATAAAATCTTTTCCCGCTGACATGATCGGAGGAGTCTAACTTCGAGTGGTCGCCACTCAGAAAGACTAAAACCCCCTTTCCAACTGACATGATGCTGAAGATCCCATATACGAGTAGCATCCTACTCGCCAAAGACTATAAACATATTTCCGACTGACATGACGTCGAAAGAGTCCTAAACGAAGTCAGTTCCCCTACTCGCAAAACTATAAATCATATTCTGGTTGACATATACTGAAAAGTCTCATATACCAGTAGTGTACGACTCGAAGGACTACCAAGTTAAAATCTTTTGACTTTATGTTTAATTGTCTTCACAATTAAGCACAAAGTCGGGGGCTACACCTAAATAGTGTGCCTTATTCGGCGCACACTATTCATATATCACATGAAGCCCTCCATAGCCCCGCTGCCATCTGACAGCGCCACACTATCATATACTAAGAAGCGCCTCAAGCCCGTGCCAGCTACATAAGCAGGACTCGGAAAGAAACGTCTTCGGACAAAATACTGGAGCATTGCACCGGGCAATCTTCATCTGGATGACCGACAACTCCGGCATCAGCTGTGACTCAACTATAAGTCTCAGCTACTGAGGCCATGCCCTGACCTCATACCATCTTATGCCACTCGGATAGAGAGGCCGAACCATTAATTAGAATAAGAGAAGCCACCCGGCATCTGCCTTTATAAACAGGGAAACCTAGTCTTATCTGATAGGCTCTATCTCTTAAGTAAGAATCCCTTGGCCGATCCTGGCTGGTATCCTTATCATGTACCCCTTCCCACTATATATAGGAGCAGTGTGCCCTCAGGCAGGAACCACAAGAAAGACAAGCATCATCATCATCAAACACCTCAGAGGGAATAACACCTCAACGGGACATTAGGTATTACCTCACATCGAGGCCTTAACCAGTATAAATCGTCTGTTTTCCTCTGTAATTCATCGAATTCCCTTCGCCGAGCTAGCCCTATGTTTTATCTGGTGAAAATATCTGACAGGATCTTTATCTCGTCAAGCTTGATCTTGCAATAAAAGATTGAGAGCACTTCCTCCGTCGAAAGAACCCTTCTTCAATTGACACTCTGATGACCAGGTCTAGGATGAGGATAATGCCCTGGATGTTGACCCAGTTCGGGTGCGTCCGCACGTCAAAAGTATTGCTGTTCTACTCAATGCGATGGGGCATCTGTCGCATACCGAGTTATTCTCAAGCTGTTAGTTCGTTTTCTCTTGACTCGTATGCAGATAGCCCCCCAATATGTGTGAGCTCAGGCTTGGATCTTGGTAGCACCGCACGCCCGATTCTGCTATCTGTCTTTGTTTCCCAAACGTCGATTTTGCGCATGACTTCCTGAGCCATGAAACATCCTTTTAAGCGCGTCTTCCCCTTTTGGTGCGAAAAGGCATGGCCCTTCATAACCTATCAGTACTCGGCCATCTTCGGGGGTCCGTTGGCTGTGTTCAACGATCGCACAACGTGTCGACTTTGCGCTGCGATTCCCCGATTAGGCGCAAGCCCACATCATGTTGTCCTTCCTCTCATTTGGTTCAGGGCTCCTTCTTTTTGTCCAGCCTCGGCAAAGGCATGCCGAGTTGGCCGTCATTTGTTGCCATGTCGTAATAAGCTTACAGAACTTAGCTTCCCGAAATAAAATTAGCAATGAAAGGTGTCCTGACCCTTACGAAGGCGCGATGACAACCGCGTCTTACTTTGTATTGATTCCTCTCTCAAAAAACCTCTGATACGCACGTAGACTCTTCTTCCTCTATGGCATTGATATAAATCTACTCAGAAGACGCCTCTCTAGTTCCTGAATTTGCCAACGAAACACTCACCGGAGTCCCCCTAGGCAGCTGAACCGCCTAGAAGCCCCATCACCATGTCCTTCCGAGTCGGCCAAGTGACTGCGCAATAAATTGGCTGCCTTGTGTTACCTCCCAACCGCACGGATGCCAAAGGAAATTGTTAAGCCAGGACTCTAGTTGCTTCTTCCATCGCACTTCCATTCCATCACTTGAAAGCCAAATGCCAATCTGAACTGTTACCTTGTGGGTGAACGCCGTACTTCCTTCATCTAAATGCAGGCTCCGCTCCGACTATGGTGATGAAACCTCGTGTTGAAATCAACATCTCAGCTCATATTCTATTTGCGCGCCATCCTCTCTTCTTGGCGCCCGGGCTGTTGATGTCATGTGAATTCCACCTAATTGTCCTGGCAGCCTCGTTGTCGCACGTCCGTCATCTGATGTGCCTCCGTCGCGTCATCATCAGATGCGAGTACGTAATATCGTGACTCTAATGAGCTAACCAGAGCAACTACTCGTGCCATCTGAACAGTCATGAAAACCGTCTATTAAGCCCATCCTGTTTAGTAATGAAGTGTCTCCAGATTTGTCCTGCTGACCCATCTGCAGCGTGATCATGCCTTATCCTTGCAATAGTCAAGCTTGCGTGTCGAGCCGAACGCAAGTGTCTGCAATTAGCAGCGCCACGAAATTTTGCTGTGGTCACGAAGAGTGTTGTGGCGTCCTACTCAGGTTTGAAGACTCTTGTGAGCAGCCACAAAGCCTTGCAACAGTTCATTGCGACACCCTTGCTTGCAACGTCAGTGCGGGGGTTCTTTTCCTTTCCTGGTTGCTTGGCCTAGTCGGCGGCTTCCTCCTCTTGCAAGTCGCTAGTCAACTGTATCTTTGTTGGAGTTCTGAGCCCTTGGACACCATGAACCACTTTGCATGTGAAAAAGCTGCCAAACTTACTGTCGACTAGATCAGAGTCATAGTTTAGGGGGTGTTACAACTCCAAACCTCCTAATCCGATCTCGAGTGGCTCTGCGGCTGTATCCGACATTCGAACTCCAGGGATTGGACTCCAAACCGCCGGATTAGATGAAGATATCCGTGCTTGCCAAGTCTAACGGCGAGATTGATATCTCCTCCTCCCCAATGCGATCTTGGTCAGCTCAGGCCTCCGAGTCGAACACTGAAAAAGGAGTTCCCCAGACCCTGTGTCTGGAATCAATCGTAGCAATTCCGAGACGCGCAGCATTGAGTAAGCTGACTGCTGAAGTCGTCCTGATTTCTGGCGATCGGTTCGAATTCGAGTCGTCAAGCTGAGATTGCCGATTTATCGGCGATCGAAGTCAAGGCTACCCGAAGCTGATCGCTTGCCCGAAAAACTAATGCCGTCTATATCTCTCGGGTAACCCATCACTGATGACGAGATCTCACGAAGCCCCTACCTAGCGCGCTAACGTTATTTTGTATCTGCAATGATTATATGGCTACTCGTGAACCAAACTTGAGATGCAAATAACATGAAACAATATCTTTCAGCCCTGAAGTGAGAATCCCTACTTTCAGCTGTTGTGTATTGCCTTGAGTTTCTCTGTAGATTGTTGTATTGCCACGAGGCTCCTACCCCTCCTTATATACTACAGAAGATACATGTATGAAATCCCATCGACTTTGACCAAGGATCTCCTTCTAGAATACAACGTAGCGACTAGACTATATCTCTTCCTATCATACAATGTAATTCTGATATCATCCTATTGTATCCCTAATTTACAGATTAGCCCATTCTCTATCCGAGTGCCACAAATCCCATGAGATACCGGGCCATGCCTCCACACTAATGCTAGGAGAATAGATTTTCTTATTATCATCAAGCTCATCCATTGTCTTTTCCCATATTTCCACCCTTCCTTAAAGCCCTCTTAACATCAGGGCATCAATAGGGGAGCAACAGAAGTCCTCATGCATGCAACATCATAATAAGAGCCCAGAGTGATTTACACCTTCTCCTTCCATTCCAGAAGTTAGCACCATAAGCTCAATGTTGCTTCTTGAGTCCATAACATCATCCAAAAGCTGAAATTTTAGTGACCAAATGACATTAAAATAATATAAATATGTAATTAAACCCTACTTGGTCTGTTAATTATGCACGTAAAAGTTTTACGCCATAAGAAACTAAAAAAATAAGCATTCATATTATTCATCAGCAAAGCGATTATTGTGACACATAAAAATAAATAAAGGGTTTTGTCATTCCAAACACCACTTAGGCAGAAATGAAGCAAAAATTCAAGAAAGCTAATGTGCATAAAATAAATTTCAACTCTATAATACCGTCGCCAAAATTAGAGTAAAACAACAAGATTGAAAATAACCTTAACTATGCACATAAATAAAATTCTATCCCATAATTACCATCAAGGCAATCTCAAAAATTTAAAAACAGACAACATATTAGTACAAAATGCATAGAACAGCAAAAGTCATTTATCTCACCATGCACAAGAAAATAAAGCTAAGTGTCAAGGATGTCAACAAAATCATAAAATTCTACTTCTAATACCGTGGCCCAAAATAAACAAAAACACTATTATCAGAATAATAAATTCCTAAATGTGCAACTTTCGTTGATCAAATGAAAAGAAAAAATTTAATATTCTACCCAAACTTCTCGTTGTCTATTTAGGCTAGGAAAATACTTAAAATACATAAGGAAAATTTCTCAATTTATGCATCAAAAAAGGCGTTAAAACTGAATTAAATCATATTTAAGGGGAAACATTAATTCAGGCTTTAAATAAAAAAAAATTTGCCTAGCAAAACCCAGATGAAACTAGCCAGCCCATCTGGCACAGCTCGCGCTTCTGAGCCTGGCCCGACTGGGTGCATGCGCGCCCAACTTCGCTCAACAGCCTAGAGCCTAACCAACGTCGATCCTAATTCGATCTCGATAATAAGGATCGCTCAGCCATTCGAAGCAAACGCGTCCTTCAAATTTATGAATCCAAATGTCACACCCGTACAAAACACCATTAATCAAACCCTAACACCTAATTCTTCCCTCTCTCCTCCATTTCCCCGTAGAAGCTGGTATGTGCCGAGTGAGCCGCACCCATTGTGTTGATACTTCCATGCGCCATCCCCCCGTTCTTTTCTCTCTTCCTACTGTCTTTTTTGTTTTTTTCTTTCATTCTATTCTTTTTCTTTTTATCTTCTACCTCGCTTTTTTTTTTTTTTTTTTTTTTTTTTTTTGCGACACAACTGATGCATCGAGGCTGATTTTTTTTTTTTTTTTTTTTTTTTTTTTTTTTTTTTTTTTTTTTTTTTTTTTTTTTTTTTTTTTTTTTTTTTTTGGGTTTTTTTCGTTGTCCTTTAGTCTCTATTCTTGCTCATGCCTTGCTTGCGAGTTTTGATGCAGAAGACCACCACACGCGAGACTATCCCACGATGCAAGCTCCGGCAAGCATTAGCCGCAAATCGTATAAATTACCCCAAGCCTCTTTTAGTTATGGTTTCTGTTGGATTTGGAATTCCACATAGTTCTAATTTAGGAACAAAAAATATCTCTCCCCC